>OZ012674.1:38791294-39328520 GCA_963942505.1 Lordithon lunulatus | reverse complement strand
TTACTGTACCATAACTTCAATTATTTGCTTGGAACGATACTTAATATATGGAGGGTATATAGAATATATGCATATTAGAGGGGGCAGAAAACATAAAATGAATGCAACAAAACTGAAGTTATGGCGGATTTTACAATTATGTCTCATTAATTGTGTCAAATGAGTTCAGTATTTACTGTACCATACTTCAATTATTTGCTTGCAACAATACTTAATATATGGAGGGTACATAGAATAAATGCAAATTAGAGGGGGCAGAAAACATAAAATGAATGCAACAAAACTGAAGTTATGGCGAATTTTACAATTATTTCTCATTGTTTCAAATGAGTTTAGTATTTACTGTACCATAACTTCAATTATTTGCTTGCAACAATACTTAATATATGGAGGGTACATAGAATATATGCAAATTAGAGTAGGCAGAAAACATAAAATGAATGCAACAAAACTGAAGTTATGGCGAATTTTACAATTATGTCTCATTAATTGTGTCAAATGAGTTCAGTATTTACTGTACCATAACTTCAATTATTTGCTTGCACAATACTTAATATATGGAGGGTACATAGAATATATGCAATTTAGAGGGGGCAGAAAACATAAAATGAATGCAACAAAACTGAAGTTATGGCGAATTTTACAATATGCCTCATTAATTGTTTCAAACGAGTTTAGTATTTACTGTACCATAACTTCAATTATTTGCTTGCAACAATACTTAATATATGGAGGGTATATAGAATATATGCAAATTAGAGGGGGCAGAAAACATAAAATGAATGCAACAAAACTGAAGTTATGGCGAATTTTACAAATATGCCTCTTTAATTGTTTCAAATGAGTTTAGTATTTACTGTACCATAACTTCAATTATTTGCTTGCAACAATACTTAATATATGGAGGGTACATAGAATATATGCAAATTAGAGGTGGCAGAAAACATAAAATGAATGCAACAAAACTGAAGTCATGGCGGATTTTACAATTATGTCTCATTAATTGTTTCAAATGAGTTCAGTATTTACTGTACCATAACTTCAATTATTTGCTTGCAACAATACTTAATATATGGAGGATACATAGAATATATGCAAATTAGAGGGGGCAGAAAACATAAAATGAATGCAACAAAACTGAAGTTATGGCGAATTTTACAAATATGTCTCATCAATTGCTTCAGATGAGTTTAGTATTTACTGTACCATAACTTCAATTCTTTGCTTGCAACAATACTTAATATATGGAGGTTACTACATAGAATATATGCAAATTAGAGGGGGCAGAAAACAAAATGAATGCAACAAAACTGAAGTTATGGCGAATTTTACAATTATGTCTCATCAATTGTTTCAAATGAGTTTAGTATTTACTGTACCATAACTTCAATTATTTGCTTGCAACAATACTTAATATATGGAGGGTACATAGAATATATGCAAATTAGAGAGGGCAGAAAACATAAAATGAATGCAACAAAACTGAAGTTATGGCGAATTTTACAAATATGCCTCATTAATTGTTTCAAACGAGTTTAGTATTTACTGTACCATAACTTCAATTATTTGCTTGCAACAATACTTAATATATGGAGGGTATATAGAATATATGCAAATTAGAGGGGGCAGAAAACATAAAATGAATGCAACAAAACTGAAGTTATGGCGAATTTTACAAATATGCCTCTTTAATTGTTTCAAATGAGTTTAGTATTTACTGTACCATAACTTCAATTATTTGCTTGCAACAATACTTAATATATGGAGGGTACATAGAATATATGCAAATTAGAGGGGGCAGAAAACATAAAATGAATGCAACAAAACTGAAGTCATGGCGGATTTTACAATTATGTCTCATTAATTGTTTCAAATGAGTTCAGTATTTACTGTACCATAACTTCAATTATTTGCTTGCAACAATACTTAATATATGGAGGATACATAGAATATATGCAAATTAGAGGGGCAGAAAACATAAAATGAATGCAACAAAACTGAAGTTATGGCGAATTTTACAAATATGTCTCATCAATTGCTTCAGATGAGTTTAGTATTTACTGTACCATAACTTCAATTCTTTGCTTGCAACAATACTTAATATATGGAGGTTACTACATAGAATATATGCAAATTAGAGGGGGCAGAAAACAAAATGAATGCAACAAAACTGAAGTTATGGCGAATTTTACAATTATGTCTCATCAATTGTTTCAAATGAGTTTAGTATTTACTGTACCATAACTTCAATTATTTGCTTGCAACAATACTTAATATATGGAGGGTACATAGAATATATGCAAATTAGAGAGGGCAGAAAACATAAAATGAATGCAACAAAACTGAAGTTATGGCGAATTTTACAAATATGCCTCATTAATTGTTTCAAACGAGTTTAGTATTTACTGTACCATAACTTCAATTATTTGCTTGCAACAATACTTAATATATGGAGGGTATATAGAATATATGCAAATTAGAGGGGGCAGAAAACATAAAATGAATGCAACAAAACTGAAGTTATGGCGAATTTTACAAATATGCCTCTTTAATTGTTTCAAATGAGTTTAGTATTTACTGTACCATAACTTCAATTATTTGCTTGCAACAATACTTAATATATGGAGGGTACATAGAATATATGCAAATTAGAGGGGGCAGAAAACATAAAATGAATGCAACAAAACTGAAGTCATGGCGGATTTTACAATTATGTCTCATTAATTGTTTCAAATGAGTTCAGTATTTACTGTACCATAACTTCAATTATTTGCTTGCAACAATACTTAATATATGGAGGATACATAGAATATATGCAAATTAGAGGGGGCAGAAAACATAAAATGAATGCAACAAAACTGAAGTTATGGCGAATTTTACAAATATGTCTCATCAATTGCTTCAGATGAGTTTAGTATTTACTGTACCATAACTTCAATTCTTTGCTTGCAACAATACTTAATATATGGAGGTTACTACATAGAATATATGCAAATTAGAGGGGGCAGAAAACAAAATGAATGCAACAAAACTGAAGTTATGGCGAATTTTACAATTATGTCTCATCAATTGTTTCAAATGAGTTTAGTATTTACTGTACCATAACTTCAATTATATGCTTGCAACAATACTTAATATATGGAGGGTACATAGAATATATGCAAATTAGAGGGGGCAGAAAACATAAAATGAATGCAACAAAACTGAAGTTATGGCGGATTTTACAATTATGTCTCATTAATTGTTTCAAATGAGTTCAGTATTTACTGTACCATAACTTCAATTATTTGCTTGCAACAATACTTAATATATGGAGGATACATAGAATATATGCAAATTAGAGGGGGCAGAAAACATAAATGAATGCAACAAAACTGAAGTTATGGCGAATTTTACAAATATGTCTCATCAATTGCTTCAGATGAGTTTAGTATTTACTGTACCATAACTTCAATTCTTTGCTTGCAACAATACTTAATATATGGAGGTTACTACATAGAATATATGCAAATTAGAGGGGGCAGAAAACAAAATGAATGCAACAAAACTGAAGTTATGGCGAATTTTACAATTATGTCTCATCAATTATTTCAAATGAGTTTAGTATTTACTGTACCATAACTTCAATTATTTGCTTGCAACAATACTTAATATATGGAAGGTACATAGAATATATGCAAATTAGAGGGGGCAGAAAACATAAAATGAATGCAACAAAACTGAAGTTATGGCGAATTTTACAATTATTTCTCATTAATTGTTTCAAATGAGTTTAGTATTTACTGTACCATAACTTCAATTATTTGCTTGCAACAATACTTAATATATGGAGGGTACATAGAATATATGCAAATTAGAGGGGGCAGAAAACATAAAATGAATGCAACAAAACTGAAGTTATGGCGGATTTTACAATTATGTCTCATTAATTGTTTCAAATGAGTTCAGTATTTACTGTACCATAACTTCAATTATTTGCTTGCAACAATACTTAATATATCGAGGGTACATAGAATATATGCAAATTAGAGGGGGCAGAAAACATAAAATGAATGCAACAAAACTGAAGTTATGGCGAATTTTACAATTATGTCTCATTAATTGTTTCAAATGAGTTCAGTATTTACTGTACCATAACTTCAATTATTTGCTAGCAACAATACTTAATATATGGAGGATACATAGAATATATGCAAATTAGAGGGGGCAGAAAACATAAAATGAATGCAACAAAACTGAAGTTATGGCGGATTTTACAATTATGTCTCATTAATTGTTTCAAATGAGTTCAGTATTTACTGTACCATAACTTCAATTCTTTGCTTGCAACAATACTTAATATATGGAGGGTACTACATAGAATATATGCAAATTAGAGGGGGCAGAAAACAAAATGAATGCAACAAAACTGAAGTTATGGCGAATTTTACAATTATTTCTCATTAATTGTTTCAAATGAGTTTAGTATTTACTGTACCATAACTTCAATTATTTGCTTGCAACAATACTTAATATATGGAGGGTATATAGAATATATGCAAATTAGAGGGGGCAGAAAACATAAAATGAATGCAACAAAACTGAAGTTATGGCGGATTTTACAATTATGTCTCATTAATTGTTTCAAATGAGTTCAGTATTTACTGTACCATAACTTCAATTCTTTGCTTGCAACAATACTTAATATATGGAGGGTACATAGAATATATGCAAATTAGAGGGGGCAGAAAACATAAAATGAATGCAACAAAACTGAAGTTATGGCGAATTTTACAATTATTTCTCATTAATTGTTTCAAATGAGTTTAGTATTTACTGTACCATAACTTCAATTATTTGCTTGCAACAATACTTAATATATGGAAGGTACATAGAATATATGCAAATTAGAGGCGGCAGAAAACATAATGAATGCAACAAAACTGAAGTTATGGCGAATTTTACAATTATGTCTCATTAATTGTTTCAAATGAGTTCAGTATTTACTGTACCATAACTTCAATTATTTGCTAGCAACAATACTTAATATATGGAGGGTACATAGAATATATGCAAATTAGTGGGGGCAGAAAACATAAAATGAATGCAACAAAACTGAAGTTATGGCGAATTTTACAATTATTTCTCATTAATTGTTTCAAATGAGTTTAGTATTTACTGTACCATAACTTCAATTCTTTGCTTGCAACAATACTTAATATATGGAGGGTACATAGAATATATGCAAATTAGAGCAGGCAGAAAACATAAAATGAATGCAACAAAACTGAAGTTATGGCGAATTTTACAATTATTTCTCATTAATTGTTTCAAATGAGTTTAGTATTTACTGTACCATAACTTCAATTATTTGCTTGCAACAATACTTAATATATGGAGGGTACATAGAATATATGCAAATTAGAGGGGGCAGAAAACATAAAATGAATGCAACAAAACTGAAGTTATGGCGGATTTTACAATTATGTCTCATTAATTGTTTCAAATGAGTTCACTATTTACTGTACCATAACTTCAATTCTTTGCTTGCAACAATACTTAATATATGGAGGGTACATAGAATATATGCAAATTAGAGGAGGCAGAAAACATAAAATGAATGCAACAAAACTGAAGTTATGGCGAATTTTACAATTATTTCTCATTAATTGTTTCAAATGAGTTTAGTGTTTACTGTAACATAACTTCAATTATTTGCTTGCAACAATACTTAATATATGGAGGGTACATAGAATATATGCAAATTAGAGGGGGCAGAAAACATAAAATGAATGCAACAAAACTGAAGTTATGGCGAATTTTACAATTATTTCTCATTAATTGTTTCAAATGAGTTTAGTATTTACTGTACCATAACTTCAATTATTTGCTAGCAACAATACTTAATATATGGAGGATACATAGAATATATGCAAATTAGAGGGGGCAGAAAACATAAAATGAATGCAACAAAACTGAAGTTATGGCGGATTTTACAATTATGTCTCATTAATTGTTTCAAATGAGTTCAGTATTTACTGTACCATAACTTCAATTCTTTGCTTGCAACAATACTTAATATATGGAGGGTACTACATAGAATATATGCAAATTAGAGGGGGCAGAAAACAAAATGAATGCAACAAAACTGAAGTTATGGCGAATTTTACAATTATTTCTCATTAATTGTTTCAAATGAGTTTAGTATTTACTGTACCATAACTTCAATTATTTGCTTGCAACAATACTTAATATATGGAGGGTACATAGAATATATGCAAATTAGAGGGGGCAGAAAACATAAAATGAATGCAACAAAACTGAAGTTATGGCGGATTTTACAATTATGTCTCATTAATTGTTTCAAATGAGTTCACTATTTACTGTACCATAACTTCAATTCTTTGCTTGCAACAATACTTAATATATGGAGGGTACATAGAATATATGCAAATTAGAGGAGGCAGAAAACATAAAATGAATGCAACAAAACTGAAGTTATGGCGAATTTTACAATTATTTCTCATTAATTGTTTCAAATGAGTTTAGTGTTTACTGTAACATAACTTCAATTATTTGCTTGCAACAATACTTAATATATGGAGGGTACATAGAATATATGCAAATTAGTGGGGGCAGAAAACATAAAATGAATGCAACAAAACTGAAGTTATGGCGAATTTTACAATTATTTCTCATTAATTGTTTCAAATGAGTTTAGTATTTACTGTACCATAACTTCAATTATTTGCTTGCAACAATACTTAATATATGGAAGGTACATAGAATATATGCAAATTAGAGGGGGCAGAAAACAAAATGAATGCAACAAAACTGAAGTTATGGCGAATTTTACAATTATTTCTCATTAATTGTTTCAAATGAGTTTAGTGTTTACTGTAACATAACTTCAATTATTTGCTTGCAACAATACTTAATATATGGAAGGTACATAGAATATATGCAAATTAGAGGGGGCAGAAAACAAAATGAATGCAACAAAACTGAAGTTATGGCGGATTTTACAATTATGTCTCATTAATTGTGTCAAATGAGTTCAGTATTTACTGTACCATAACTTCAATTATTTGCTTGCAACAATACTTAATATATGGAGGGTACATAGAATAAATGCAAATTAGAGGGGACAGAAAACATAAAATGAATGCAACAAAACTGAAGTTATGGCGAATTTTACAATTATTTCTCATTGTTTCAAACGAGTTTAGTATTTACTGTACCATAACTTCAATTATTTGCTTGCAACAATACTTAATATATGGAGGGTACATAGAATATATGCAAATTAGAGGAGGCAGAAAACATAAAATGAATGCAACAAAACTGAAGTTATGGCGAATTTTACAAATATGCCTCATTAATTGTTTCAAACGAGTTTAGTATTTACTGTACCATAACTTCAATTATTTGCTTGCAACAATACTTAATATATGGAGGGTATATAGAATATATGCAAATTAGAGGGGGCAGAAAACATAAAATGAATGCAACAAAACTGAAGTTATGGCGAATTTTACAAATATGCCTCTTTAATTGTTTCAAATGAGTTTAGTATTTACTGTACCATAACTTCAATTATTTGCTTGCAACAATACTTAATATATGGAGGGTACATAGAATATATGCAAATTAGAGGGGGCAGAAAACATAAAATGAATGCAACAAAACTGAAGTCATGGCGGATTTTACAATTATGTCTCATTAATTGTTTCAAATGAGTTCAGTATTTACTGTACCATAACTTCAATTATTTGCTTGCAACAATACTTAATATATGGAGGATACATAGAATATATGCAAATTAGAGGGGGCAGAAAACATAAAATGAATGCAACAAAACTGAAGTTATGGCGAATTTTACAAATATGTCTCATCAATTGCTTCAGATGAGTTTAGTATTTACTGTACCATAACTTCAATTCTTTGCTTGCAACAATACTTAATATATGGAGGTTACTACATAGAATATATGCAAATTAGAGGGGGCAGAAAACAAAATGAATGCAACAAAACTGAAGTTATGGCGAATTTTACAATTATGTCTCATCAATTGTTTCAAATGAGTTTAGTATTTACTGTACCATAACTTCAATTATTTGCTTGCAACAATACTTAATATATGGAGGGTACATAGAATATATGCAAATTAGAGAGGGCAGAAAACATAAAATGAATGCAACAAAACTGAAGTTATGGCGAATTTTACAAATATGCCTCATTAATTGTTTCAAACGAGTTTAGTATTTACTGTACCATAACTTCAATTATTTGCTTGCAACAATACTTAATATATGGAGGGTATATAGAATATATGCAAATTAGAGGGGGCAGAAAACATAAAATGAATGCAACAAAACTGAAGTTATGGCGAATTTTACAAATATGCCTCTTTAATTGTTTCAAATGAGTTTAGTATTTACTGTACCATAACTTCAATTATTTGCTTGCAACAATACTTAATATATGGAGGGTACATAGAATATATGCAAATTAGAGGGGGCAGAAAACATAAAATGAATGCAACAAAACTGAAGTCATGGCGGATTTTACAATTATGTCTCATTAATTGTTTCAAATGAGTTCAGTATTTACTGTACCATAACTTCAATTATTTGCTTGCAACAATACTTAATATATGGAGGATACATAGAATATATGCAAATTAGAGGGGGCAGAAAACATAAAATGAATGCAACAAAACTGAAGTTATGGCGAATTTTACAAATATGTCTCATCAATTGCTTCAGATGAGTTTAGTATTTACTGTACCATAACTTCAATTCTTTGCTTGCAACAATACTTAATATATGGAGGTTACTACATAGAATATATGCAAATTAGAGGGGGCAGAAAACAAAATGAATGCAACAAAACTGAAGTTATGGCGAATTTTACAATTATGTCTCATCAATTGTTTCAAATGAGTTTAGTATTTACTGTACCATAACTTCAATTATTTGCTTGCAACAATACTTAATATATGGAGGGTACATAGAATATATGCAAATTAGAAGGGGCAGAAAACATAAAATGAATGCAACAAAACTGAAGTTATGGCGGATTTTACAATTATGTCTCATTAATTGTTTCAAATGAGTTCAGTATTTACTGTACCATAACTTCAATTATTTGCTTGCAACAATACTTAGTATATGGAGGATACATAGAATATATGCAAATTAGAGGGGGCAGAAAACATAAATGAATGCAACAAAACTGAAGTTATGGCGAATTTTACAAATATGTCTCATCAATTGCTTCAGATGAGTTTAGTATTTACTGTACCATAACTTCAATTCTTTGCTTGCAACAATACTTAATATATGGAGGTTACTACATAGAATATATGCAAATTAGAGGGGGCAGAAAACAAAATGAATGCAACAAAACTGAAGTTATGGCGAATTTTACAATTATGTCTCATCAATTGTTTCAAATGAGTTTAGTATTTACTGTACCATAACTTCAATTATTTGCTTGCAACAATACTTAATATATGGAAGGTACATAGAATATATGCAAATTAGAGGGGGCAGAAAACATAAAATGAATGCAACAAAACTGAAGTTATGGCGAATTTTACAATTATTTCTCATTAATTGTTTCAAATGAGTTTAGTATTTACTGTACCATAACTTCAATTATTTGCTTGCAACAATACTTAATATATGGAGGGTACATAGAATATATGCAAATTAGAGGGGGCAGAAAACATAAAATGAATGCAACAAAACTGAAGTTATGGCGGATTTTACAATTATGTCTCATTAATTGTTTCAAATGAGTTCAGTATTTACTGTACCATAACTTCAATTATTTGCTTGCAACAATACTTAATATATCGAGGGTACATAGAATATATGCAAATTAGAGGGGGCATAAAACATAAAATGAATGCAACAAAACTGAAGTTATGGCGAATTTTACAATTATATCTCATTAATTGTTTCAAATGAGTTCAGTATTTACTGTACCATAACTTCAATTATTTGCTAGCAACAATACTTAATATATGGAGGATACATAGAATATATGCAAATTAGAGGGGGCAGAAAACATAAAATGAATGCAACAAAACTGAAGTTATGGCGGATTTTACAATTATGTCTCATTAATTGTTTCAAATGAGTTCAGTATTTACTGTACCATAACTTCAATTCTTTGCTTGCAACAATACTTAATATATGGAGGGTACATAGAATATATGCAAATTAGAGGGGGCAGAAAACATAAAATGAATGCAACAAAACTGAAGTTATGGCGGATTTTACAATTATGTCTCATTAGTTGTTTCAAATGAGTTCAGTATTTACTGTACCATAACTTCAATTCTTTGCTTGCAACAATACTTAATATATGGAGGGTACATAGAATATATGCAAATTAGAGGGGGCAGAAAACATAAAATGAATGCAACAAAACTGAAGTTATGGCGAATTTTACAATTATTTCTCATTAATTGTTTCAAATGAGTTTAGTATTTACTGTACCATAACTTCAATTATTTGCTTGCAACAATACTTAATATATGGAAGGTACATAGAATATATGCAAATTAGAGGCGGCAGAAAACATAATGAATGCAACAAAACTGAAGTTATGGCGAATTTTACAATTATGTCTCATTAATTGTTTTAAATGAGTTTAGTATTTACTGTACCATAACTTCATTATTTGCTTGCAACAATACTTAATATATGGAGGGTACATAGAATATATGCAAATTAGAGGCGGCAGAAAACATAATGAATGCAACAAAACTGAAGTTATGGCGAATTTTACAATTATGTCTCATTAATTGTTTTAAATGAGTTTAGTATTTACTGTACCATAACTTCATTATTTGCTTGCAACAATACTTAATATATGGAGGGTACATAGAATATATGCAAATTAGAGGGGGCAGAAAACATAAAATGAATGCAACAAAACTGAAGTTATGGCGGATTTTACAATTATGTCTCATTAATTGTTTCAAATGAGTTCACTATTTACTGTACCATAACTTCAATTCTTTGCTTGCTACAATATTTAATATATGGAGGGTACATAGAATATATGCAAATTAGTTGGGGGGGGGGGGGGGGGGGGGCATAAAACATAATATGAATGCAACAAAACTGAAGTTATGGCGAATTTTACAAATATGTCTCATTAATTGTTTTAAATGAGTTTAGTATTTACTGTACCATAACTTCATTATTTGCTTGCAACAATACTTAATATATGGAGGGTACATAGAATATATGCAATTTAGAGGGGGCAGAAAACATAAAATGAATACAACAAAACTGAAGTTATGGCGAATTTTACAAATATGTCTCATTAATTGTTTCAAATGAGTTTAGTATTTACTGTACCATAACTTCAATTATTTGCTTGCAACAATACTTAATATATGGAGGGTACATAGAATATATGCAAATTAGAGGGGGCAGAAAACATAAAATGAATGCAACAAAACTGAAGTTATGGCGGATTTTACAATTATGTCTCATTAATTGTTTCAAATGAGTTCACTATTTACTGTACCATAACTTCAATTCTTTGCTTGCTACAATATTTAATATATGGAGGGTACATAGAATATATGCAAATTAGTTGGGGGGGGGGGGGGGGGGGGGGGGGGGGGGGGCATAAAACATAATATGAATGCAACAAAACTGAAGTTATGGCGAATTTTACAAATATGTCTCATTAATTGTTTTAAATGAGTTTAGTATTTACTGTACCATAACTTCATTATTTGCTTGCAACAATACTTAATATATGGAGGGTACATAGAATATATGCAATTTAGAGGGGGCAGAAAACATAAAATGAATGCAACAAAACTGAAGGTATGGCAAATTTTACAAATATGCCTCATTAATTGTTTCAAATGAGTTTAGTGTTTACTGTAACATAACTTCAATTATTTGCTTGCAACAATACTTAATATATGGAGGGTACATAGAATATATGCAAATTAGAGGGGGCAGAAAACATAAAATGAATGCAACAAAACTGAAGGTATGGCAAATTTTACAAATATGCCTCATTAATTGTTTCAAATGAGTTTAGTGTTTACTGTAACATAACTTCAATTATTTGCTTGCAACAATACTTAATATATGGAGGGTACATAGAATATATGCAAATTAGAGGGGGCAGAAAACATAAAATGAATGCAACAAAACTGAAGGTATGTCGAATTTTACAATTATTTCTCATTAATTGTTTCAAATGAGTTTAGTGTTTACTGTAACATAACTTCAATTATTTGCTTGCAACAATACTTAATATATGGAGGGTACATAGAATATATGCAAATTAGAGGGGGCAGAAAACATAAAATGAATGCAACAAAACTGAAGGTATGGCGAATTTTACAATTATTTCTCATTAATTGTTTCAAATGAGTTTAGTGTTTACTGTAACATAACTTCAATTATTTGCTTGCAACAATACTTAATATATGGAGGGTACATAGAATATATGCAAATTAGAGAGGGCAGAAAACATAAAATGAATACAACAAAACTGAAGTTATGGCGAATTTTACAAATATGTCTCATTAATTGTTTCAAATGAGTTTAGTATTTACTGTACCATAACTTCAATTATTTGCTTGCAACAATACTTAATATATGGAGGGTACATAGAATATATGCAAATTAGAGGGGGCAGAAAACATAAAATGAATGCAACAAAACTGAAGTTATAGCGAATTTTACAAATATGTCTCATTAATTGTTTCAAATGAGTTTAGTATTTACTGTACCATAACTTCAAATATTTGCTTGCAACAATACTTAATATATGGAGGGTACATAGAATATATGCAAATTAGAGGGGGCAGAAAACATAAAATGAATGCAACAAAACTGAAGTTAGGGCGAATTTTACAAATATGCCTCATTAATTGTTTCAAATGAGTTTAGTATTTACTGTACCATAACTTCAATTATTTGCTAGCAACAATACTTAATATATGAAGGGTACATAGAATATATGCAAATTAGAGGGGGCAGAAAACATAAAATGAATGCAACAAAACTGAAGTTATGGCGGAATTTTACAAATATGCCTCATTAATTGTTTCAAATGAGTTTAGTATTTACTGTACCATAACTTCAATTATTTGCTTGCAACAATACTTAATATATGGAGGGTACATAGAATATATGCAAATTAGAGGGGGCAGAAAACATAAAATGAATGCAACAAAACTGAAGTTATGGCGAATTTTACAAATATGCCTCATTAATTGTTTCAAATGAGTTTAGTATTTACTGTACCATAACTTCAATTATTTGCTAGCAACAATACTTAATATATGAAGGGTACATAGAATATATGCAAATTAGAGGGGGCAGAAAACATAAAATGAATGCAACAAAACTGAAGTTATGGCGAATTTTACAAATATGCCTCATTAATTGTTTCAAATGAGTTTAGTATTTACTGTACCATAACTCAATTATTTGCTTGCAACAATACTTAATATATGGAGGGTACATAGAATATATGCAAATTAGAGGGGGCAGAAAACATAAAATGAATGCAACAAAACTGAAGGTATGGCGAATTTTACAAATATGCCTCATTAATTGCTTCAAATGAGTTTAGTGTTTACTGTAACATAACTTCAATTATTTGCTTGCAACAATACTTAATATATGGAGGGTACATAGAATATATGCAAATTAGAGGGGGCAGAAAACATAAAATGAATGCAACAAAACTGAAGTTATGGCGAATTTTACAAATATGCCTCATTAATTGTTTCAAATGAGTTTAGTATTTACTGTACCATAACTTCAATTATTTGCTTGCAACAATACTTAATATATGGAGGGTACATAGAATATATGCAAATTAGAGGGGGCAGAAAACAAAATGAATGCAACAAAACTGAAGTTATGGCGAATATTACAATTATGTCTCATTAATTGTTTCAAATGAGTTCAGTATTTACTGTACCATAACTTCAATTATTTGCTAGCAACAATACTTAATATATGGAGGGTACATAGAATATATGCAAATTAGAGGGGGCGAAAACAAAATGAATGCAACAAAACTGAAGTTATGGCGAATTTTACAATTATTTCTCATTAATTGTTTCAAATGAGTTTAGTATTTACTGTACCATAACTTCAATTATTTGCTTGCAACAATACTTAATATATGGAGGGTACATAGAATATATGCAAATTAGAGGGGGCAGAAAACAAAATGAATGCAACAAAACAGAAGTTATGGCGAATTTTACAAGTATGTCTCATTAATTGTTTCAAATGAGTTCAGTATTTACTGTACCATAACTTCAATTATTTGCTAGCAACAATACTTAATATATAGAGGGTACATAGAATATATGCAAATTAGAGGGGGCAGAAAACAAAATGAATGCAACAAAACTGAAGTTATGGCGAATTTTACAATTATTTCTCATTAATTGTTTCAAATGAGTTCAGTATTTACTGTACCATAACTTCAATTATTTGCTTGCAACAATACTTAATATATGGAGGGTACATAGAATATATGCAAATTAGAGGGGGCAGAAATCAAAATGAATGCAACAAAACTGAAGTTATGGCGAATTTTACAAATATGCCTCATTAATTGTTTCAAATGAGTTTAGTATTTACTGTACCATAACTTTAATTATTTGCTAGCAACAATACTTAATATATGGAGGGTACATAGAATATATGCAAATTAGAGGGGGCAGAAAACATAAAATGAATGCAACAAAACTGAAGGTATGGCAAATTTTACAAATATGCCTCATTAATTGTTTCAAATGAGTTTAGTGTTTACTGTAACATAACTTCAATTATTTGCTTGTAACAATACTTAATATATGGAGGGTACATAGAATATATGCAAATTAGAGGGGGCAGAAAACATAAAATGAATGCAACAAAACTGAAGGTATGGCGAATTTTACAATTATTTCTCATTAATTGTTTCAAATGAGTTTAGTGTTTACTGTAACATAACTTCAATTATTTGCTTGCAACAATACTTAATATATGGAGGGTACATAGAATATATGCAAATTAGAGGGGGCAGAAAACATAAAATGAATGCAACAAAACTGAAGGTATGGCGAATTTTACAATTATTTCTCATTAATTGTTTCAAATGAGTTTAGCGTTTACTGTAACATAACTTCAATTATTTGCTTGTAACAATACTTAATATATGGATGGTACATAGAATATATGCAAATTAGAGGGGGCAGAAAACATAAAATGAATGCAACAAAACTGAAGGTATGGCAAATTTTACAAATATGCCTCATTAATTGTTTCAAATGAGTTTAGTGTTTACTGTAACATAACTTCAATTATTTGCTTGCAACAATACTTAATATATGGAGGGTACATAGAATATATGCAAATTAGAGGGGGCAGAAAACATAAAATGAATGCAACAAAACTGAAGTTATGGCGAATTTTACAAATATGCCTCATTAATTGTTTCAAATGAGTTTAGTATTTACTGTACCATAACTTCAATTATTTGCTAGCAACAATACTTAATAATATATGGAGGGTACATAGAATATATGCGAATTAGAGGGGGCAAAAACATAAAATGAATGCAACAAAACTGAAGGTATGGCAAATTTTACAAATATGCCTCATTAATTGTTTCAAATGAGTTTAGTGTTTACTGTAACATAACTTCAATTATTTGCTTGCAACAATACTTAATATATGGAGGGTACATAGAATATATGCAAATTAGAGGGGGCAGAAAACATAAAATGAATGCAACAAAACTGAAGTTATGGCGAATTTTACAATTATTTCTCATTAATTGTTTCAAATGAGTTTAGTATTTACTGTACCATAACTTCAATTATTTGCTTGCAACAATACTTAATATATGGAGGGTACATAGAATATATGCAAATTAGAGGGGGCAGAAAACAAAATGAATGCAACAAAACTGAAGTTATGGCGAATTTTACAAATATGCCTCATTAATTGTTTCAAATGAGTTTAGTATTTACTGTACCATAACTTTATTTATTTGCTAGCAACAATACTTAATATATGGAGGGTACATAGAATATATGCAAATTAGAGGGGGCAGAAAACATAAAATGAATGCAACAAAACTGAAGGTATGGCAAATTTTACAAATATGCCTCATTAATTGTTTCAAATGAGTTTAGTGTTTACTGTAACATAACTTCAATTATTTGCTTGCAACAATACTTAATATATGGAGGGTACATAGAATATATGCAAATTAGAGGGGGCAGAAAACATAAAATGAATGCAACAAAACTGAAGTTATGGCGAATTTTACAATTATTTCTCATTAATTGTTTCAAATTAGTTTAGTATTTACTGTACCATAACTTCAATTATTTGCTTGCAACAATACTTAATATATGGAGGGTACATAGAATATATGCAAATTAGAGGGGGCAGAAAACAAAATGAATGCAACAAAACTGAAGTTATGGCGAATTTTACAAATATGCCTCATTAATTGTTTCAAATGAGTTTAGTATTTACTGTACCATAACTTTAATTATTTGCTAGCAACAATACTTAATATATGGAGGGTACATAGAATATATGCAAATTAGAGGGGGCAGAAAACATAAAATGAATGCAACAAAACTGAAGTTATGGCGAATTTTACAATTATGTCTCATGAATTGTTTCAAATGAATTCAGTATTTACTGTACCATAACTTCAATTATTTGCTTGCAACAATACTTAATATATGGAGGGTACATAGAATATATGCAAATTAGAGGGGGCAGAAAACATAAAATGAATGCAACAAAACTGAAGGTATGGCGAATTTTACAATTATTTCTCATTAATTGTTTCAAATGAGTTTAGTGTTTACTGTAACATAACTTCAATTATTTGCTTGCAACAATACTTAATATATGGAGGGTACATAGAATATATGCAAATTAGAGAGGGCAGAAAACATAAAATGAATACAACAAAACTGAAGGTATGGCGAATTTTACAATTATTTCTCATTAATTGTTTCAAATGAGTTTAGTGTTTACTGTAACATAACTTCAATTATTTGCTTGCAACAATACTTAATATATGGAGGGTACATAGAATATATGCAAATTAGAGGGGGCAGAAAACATAAAATGAATGCAACAAAACTGAAGGTATGGCAAATTTTACAAATATGCCTCATTAATTGTTTCAAATGAGTTTAGTGTTTACTGTAACATAACTTCAATTATTTGCTTGCAACAATACTTAATATATGGAGGGTACATAGAATATATGCAAATTAGAGGGGGCAGAAAACAAAATGAATGCAACAAAACTGAAGTTATGGCGAATTTTACAAATATGCCTCATTAATTGTTTCAAATGAGTTTAGTATTTACTGTACCATAACTTTAATTATTTGCTAGCAACAATACTTAATATATGGAGGGTACATAGAATATATGCAAATTAGAGGGGGCAGAAAACATAAAATGAATGCAACAAAACTGAAGGTATGGCGAATTTTACAATTATTTCTCATTAATTGTTTCAAATGAGTTTAGTGTTTACTGTAACATAACTTCAATTATTTGCTTGCAACAATACTTAATATATGGAGGGTACATAGAATATATGCAAATTAGAGGGGGCAGAAAACATAAAATGAATGCAACAAAACTGAAGTTATGGCGAATTTTACAAATATGTCTCATCAATTGCTTCAGATGAGTTTAGTATTTACTGTACCATAACTTCAATTCTTTGCTTGCAACAATACTTAATATATGGAGGTTACTACATAGAATATATGCAAATTAGAGGGGGCAGAAAACAAAATGAATGCAACAAAACTGAAGTTATGGCGAATTTTACAATTATGTCTCATCAATTGTTTCAAATGAGTTTAGTATTTACTGTACCATAACTTCAATTATTTGCTTGCAACAATACTTAATATATGGAGGGTACATAGAATATATGCAAATTAGAGAGGGCAGAAAACATAAAATGAATGCAACAAAACTGAAGTTATGGCGAATTTTACAAATATGCCTCATTAATTGTTTCAAACGAGTTTAGTATTTACTGTACCATAACTTCAATTATTTGCTTGCAACAATACTTAATATATGGAGGGTATATAGAATATATGCAAATTAGAGGGGGCAGAAAACATAAAATGAATGCAACAAAACTGAAGTTATGGCGAATTTTACAAATATGCCTCTTTAATTGTTTCAAATGAGTTTAGTATTTACTGTACCATAACTTCAATTATTTGCTTGCAACAATACTTAATAT
Source organism: Lordithon lunulatus (assembly GCA_963942505.1). NCBI lineage: Eukaryota > Metazoa > Arthropoda > Insecta > Coleoptera > Staphylinidae > Lordithon > Lordithon lunulatus. Next base: position 39,310,229 of record OZ012674.1, on the reverse strand, counting down.
ATGGAGGATACATAGAATATATGCAAATTAGAGGGGGCAGAAAACATAAAATGAATGCAACAAAACTGAAGTTATGGCGAATTTTACAAATATGTCTCATCAATTGCTTCAGATGAGTTTAGTATTTACTGTACCATAACTTCAATTCTTTGCTTGCAACAATACTTAATATATGGAGGTTACTACATAGAATATATGCAAATTAGAGGGGGCAGAAAACAAAATGAATGCAACAAAACTGAAGTTATGGCGAATTTTACAATTATGTCTCATCAATTGTTTCAAATGAGTTTAGTATTTACTGTACCATAACTTCAATTATTTGCTTGCAACAATACTTAATATATGGAGGGTACATAGAATATATGCAAATTAGAGGGGGCAGAAAACATAAAATGAATGCAACAAAACTGAAGTTATGGCGGATTTTACAATTATGTCTCATTAATTGTTTCAAATGAGTTCAGTATTTACTGTACCATAACTTCAATTATTTGCTTGCAACAATACTTAATATATGGAGGGTACATAGAATATATGCAAATTAGAGGGGGCAGAAAACATAAATGAATGCAACAAAACTGAAGTTATGGCGAATTTTACAATTATGTCTCATTAATTGTTTCAAATGAGTTCAGTATTTACTGTACCATAACTTCAACTCTTTGCTTGCAACAATACTTAATATATGGAGGGTACATAGAATATATGCAAATTAGAGGGGGCAGAAAACATAAATGAATGCAACAAAACTGAAGTTATGGCGAATTTTACAAATATGTCTCATCAATTGCTTCAGATGAGTTTAGTATTTACTGTACCATAACTTCAATTCTTTGCTTGCAACAATACTTAATATATGGAGGTTACTACATAGAATATATGCAAATTAGAGGGGGCAGAAAACAAAATGAATGCAACAAAACTGAAGTTATGGCGAATTTTACAATTATGTCTCATCAATTGTTTCAAATGAGTTTAGTATTTACTGTACCATAACTTCAATTATTTGCTTGCAACAATACTTAATATGTGGAGGATACATAGAATATATGCAAATTAGAGGGGGCAGAAAACATAAATGAATGCAACAAAACTGAAGTTATGGCGAATTTTACAAATATGTCTCATCAATTGCTTCAGATGAGTTTAGTATTTACTGTACCATAACTTCAATTCTTTGCTTGCAACAATACTTAATATATGGAGGTTACTACATAGAATATATGCAAATTAGAGGGGGCAGAAAACAAAATGAATGCAACAAAACTGAAGTTATGGCGAATTTTACAATTATGTCTCATCAATTGTTTCAAATGAGTTTAGTATTTACTGTACCATAACTTCAATTATTTGCTTGCAACAATACTTAATATATGGAAGGTACATAGAATATATGCAAATTAGAGGGGGCAGAAAACATAAAATGAATGCAACAAAACTGAAGTTATGGCGAATTTTACAATTATTTCTCATTAATTGTTTCAAATGAGTTTAGTATTTACTGTACCATAACTTCAATTATTTGCTTGCAACAATACTTAATATATGGAGGGTACATAGAATATATGCAAATTAGAGGGGGCAGAAAACATAAAATGAATGCAACAAAACTGAAGTTATGGCGGATTTTACAATTATGTCTCATTAATTGTTTCAAATGAGTTCAGTATTTACTGTACCATAACTTCAACTCTTTGCTTGCAACAATACTTAATATATGGAGGGTACATAGAATATATGCAAATTAGAGGGGGCAGAAAACATAAAATGAATGCAACAAAACTGAAGTTATGGCGGATTTTACAATTATGTCTCATTAATTGTTTCAAATGAGTTCAGTATTTACTGTACCATAACTTCAACTCTTTGCTTGCAACAATACTTAATATATGGAGGGTACATAGAATATATGCAAATTAGAGGGGGCAGAAAACATAAAATGAATGCAACAAAACTGAAGTTATGGCGAATTTTACAATTATTTCTCATTAATTGTTTCAAATGAGTTTAGTGTTTACTGTAACATAACTTCAATTATTTGCTTGCATCAATACTTAATATATGGAGGGTACATAGAATATATGCAAATTAGAGGGGGCAGAAAACATAAAATGAATGCAACAAAACTGAAGTTATGGCGAATTTTACAAATATGCCTCATTAATTGTTTCAAATGAGTTTAGTATTTACTGTACCATAACTTCAATTATTTGCTTGCAACAATACTTAATATATCGAGGGTACATAGAATATATGCAAATTAGAGGGGGCATAAAACATAAAATGAATGCAACAAAACTGAAGTTATGGCGAATTTTACAATTATGTCTCATTAATTGTTTCAAATGAGTTCAGTATTTACTGTACCATAACTTCAATTATTTGCTAGCAACAATACTTAATATATGGAGGATACATAGAATATATGCAAATTAGACGGGGCAGAAAACATAAAATGAATGCAACAAAACTGAAGTTATGGCGGATTTTACAATTATGTCTCATTAATTGTTTCAAATGAGTTCAGTATTTACTGTACCATAACTTCAATTCTTTGCTTGCAACAATACTTAATATATGGAGGGTACTACATAGAATATATGCAAATTAGAGGGGGCAGAAAACAAAATGAATGCAACAAAACTGAAGTTATGGCGAATTTTACAATTATTTCTCATTAATTGTTTCAAATGAGTTTAGTATTTACTGTACCATAACTTCAATTATTTGCTTGCAACAATACTTAATATATGGAGGGTATATAGAATATATGCAAATTAGAGGGGGCAGAAAACATAAAATGAATGCAACAAAACTGAAGTTATGGCGGATTTTACAATTATTGTTCATTAATTGTTTCAAATGAGTTCAGTATTTACTGTACCATAACTTCAATTCTTTGCTTGCAACAATACTTAATATATGGAGGGTACATAGAATATATGCAAATTAGAGGGGGCAGAAAACATAAAATGAAAGCAACAAAACTGAAGTTATGGCGAATTTTACAATTATTTCTCATTAATTGTTTCAAATGAGTTTAGTATTTACTGTACCATAACTTCAATTATTTGCTTGCAACAATACTTAATATATGGAAGGTACATAGAATATATGCAAATTAGAGGCGGCAGAAAACATAATGAATGCAACAAAACTGAAGTTATGGCGAATTTTACAATTATGTCTCATTAATTGTTTCAAATGAGTTCAGTATTTACTGTACCATAACTTCAATTATTTGCTAGCAACAATACTTAATATATGGAGGGTACATAGAATATATGCAAATTAGAGGGGGCAGAAAACATAAAATGAATGCAACAAAACTGAAGTTATCTCGAATTTTACAATTATTTCTCATTAATTGTTTCAAATGAGTTTAGTATTTACTGTACCATAACTTCAATTATTTGCTTGCAACAATACTTAATATATGGAGGGTACATAGAATATATGCAAATTAGAGGGGGCAGAAAACATAAAATGAATGCAACAAAACTGAAGTTATGGCGGATTTTACAATTATGTCTCATTAATTGTTTCAAATGAGTTCACTATTTACTGTACCATAACTTCAATTCTTTGCTTGCAACAATACTTAATATATGGAGGGTACATAGAATATATGCAAATTAGTTGGGGGGGGGGAGGGGGGGGGGCATAAAACATAATATGATTGCAACAAAACTGAAGTTATGGCGAATTTTACAAATATGTCTCATTAATTGTTTTAAATGAGTTTAGTATTTACTGTACCATAACTTCATTATTTGCTTGCAACAATACTTAATATATGGAGGGTACATAGAATATATGCAATTTAGAGGGGGCAGAAAACATAAAATGAATACAACAAAACTGAAGTTATGGCGAATTTTACAAATATGTCTCATTAATTGTTTCAAATGAGTTTAGTATTTACTGTACCATAACTTCAATTATTTGCTTGCAACAATACTTAATATATGGAGGGTACATAGAATATATGCAAATTAGAGGGGGCAGAAAACATAAAATGAATGCAACAAAACTGAAGTTATGGCGGATTTTACAATTATGTCTCATTAATTGTTTCAAATGAGTTCAGTATTTACTGTACCATAACTTCAACTCTTTGCTTGCAACAATACTTAATATATCGAGGGTACATAGAATATATGCAAATTAGAGGGGGCATAAAACATAAAATGAATGCAACAAAACTGAAGTTATGGCGAATTTTACAATTATGTCTCATTAATTGTTTCAAATGAGTTCAGTATTTACTGTACCATAACTTCAATTATTTGCTAGCAACAATACTTAATATATGGAGGATACATAGAATATATGCAAATTAGAGGGGGCAGAAAACATAAAATGAATGCAACAAAACTGAAGTTATGGCGGATTTTACAATTATGTCTCATTAATTGTTTCAAATGAGTTCAGTATTTACTGTACCATAACTTCAATTCTTTGCTTGCAACAATACTTAATATATGGAGGGTACTACATAGAATATATGCAAATTAGAGGGGGCAGAAAACAAAATGAATGCAACAAAACTGAAGTTATGGCGAATTTTACAATTATTTCTCATTAATTGTTTCAAATGAGTTTAGTATTTACTGTACCATAACTTCAATTATTTGCTTGCAACAATACTTAATATATGGAGGGTATATAGAATATATGCAAATTAGAGGGGGCAGAAAACATAAAATGAATGCAACAAAACTGAAGTTATGGCGAATTTTACAATTATGTCTCATTAATTGTTTCAAATGAATTCAGTATTTACTGTACCATAACTTCAATTATTTGCTTGCAACAATACTTAATATATGGAGGGTACATAGAATATATGCAAATTAGAGGGGGCAGAAAACATAAAATGAATGCAACAAAACTGAAGTTATGGCGGATTTTACAATTATTGTTCATTAATTGTTTCAAATGAGTTCAGTATTTACTGTACCATAACTTCAATTCTTTGCTTGCAACAATACTTAATATATGGAGGGTACATAGAATATATGCAAATTAGAGGGGGCAGAAAACATAAAATGAAAGCAACAAAACTGAAGTTATGGCGAATTTTACAATTATTTCTCATTAATTGTTTCAAATGAGTTTAGTATTTACTGTACCATAACTTCAATTATTTGCTTGCAACAATACTTAATATATGGAAGGTACATAGAATATATGCAAATTAGAGGCGGCAGAAAACATAATGAATGCAACAAAACTGAAGTTATGGCGAATTTTACAATTATGTCTCATTAATTGTTTCAAATGAGTTCAGTATTTACTGTACCATAACTTCAATTATTTGCTAGCAACAATACTTAATATATGGAGGGTACATAGAATATATGCAAATTAGAGGGGGCAGAAAACATAAAATGAATGCAACAAAACTGAAGTTATCTCGAATTTTACAATTATTTCTCATTAATTGTTTCAAATGAGTTTAGTATTTACTGTACCATAACTTCAATTATTTGCTTGCAACAATACTTAATATATGGAGGGTACATAGAATATATGCAAATTAGAGGGGGCAGAAAACATAAAATGAATGCAACAAAACTGAAGTTATGGCGGATTTTACAATTATGTCTCATTAATTGTTTCAAATGAGTTCACTATTTACTGTACCATAACTTCAATTCTTTGCTTGCAACAATACTTAATATATGGAGGGCACATAGAATATATGCAAATTAGTTGGGGGGGGGGGGTCATAAAACATAATATGAATGCAACAAAACTGAAGTTATGGCGAATTTTACAAATATGTCTCATTAATTGTTTTAAATGAGTTTAGTATTTACTGTACCATAACTTCATTATTTGCTTGCAACAATACTTAATATATGGAGGGTACATAGAATATATGCAATTTAGAGGGGGCAGAAAACATAAAATGAATACAACAAAACTGAAGTTATGGCGAATTTTACAAATATGTCTCATTAATTGTTTCAAATGAGTTTAGTATTTACTGTACCATAACTTCAATTATTTGCTTGCAACAATACTTAATATATGGAGGGTACATAGAATATATGCAAATTAGAGGGGGCAGAAAACATAAAATGAATGCAACAAAACTGAAGTAATGGCGAATTTTACAATTATTTCTCATTAATTGTTTCAAATGAGTTTAGTATTTACTGTACCATAACTTCAATTATTTGCTTGCAACAATACTTAATATATGGAGGGTACATAGAATATATGCAAATTAGAGGGGGCAGAAAACATAAAATGAATGCAACAAAACTGAAGGTATGGCGAATTTTACAATTATTTCTCATTAATTGTTTCAAATGAGTTTAGTGTTTACTGTAACATAACTTCAATTATTTGCTTGCAACAATACTTAATATATGGAGGGTACATAGAATATATGCAAATTAGAGGGGGCAGAAAACATAAAATGAATGCAACAAAACTGAAGGTATGGCGAATTTTACAATTATTTCTCATTAATTGTTTCAAATGAGTTTAGTGTTTACTGTAACATAACTTCAATTATTTGCTTGCAACAATACTTAATATATGGAGGGTACATAGAATATATGCAAATTAGAGAGGGCAGAAAACATAAAATGAATACAACAAAACTGAAGTTATGGCGAATTTTACAAATATGTCTCATTAATTGTTTCAAATGAGTTTAGTATTTACTGTACCATAACTTCAATTATTTGCTTGCAACAATACTTAATATATGGAGGGTACATAGAATATATGCAAATTAGAGGGGGCAGAAAACATAAAATGAATGCAACAAAACTGAAGTTATAGCGAATTTTACAAATATGTCTCATTAATTGTTTCAAATGAGTTTAATATTTACTGTACCATAACTTCAAATATTTGCTTTGAACAATACTTAATATATGGAGGGTACATAGAATATATGCAAATTAGAGGGGGCAGAAAACATAAAATGAATGCAACAAAACTGAAGTTATAGCGAATTTTACAAATATGTCTCATTAATTGTTTCAAATGAGGTTAGTATTTACTGTACCATAACTTCAATTATTTGCTTGCAACAATACTTAATATATGGAGGGTACATAGAATATATGCAAATTAGAGGGGGCAGAAAACATAAAATGAATGCAACAAAACTGAAGTTATGGCGAATTTTATAAATATGCCTCATTAATTGTTTCAAATGAGTTTAGTATTTACTGTACCATAACTTCAATTCTTTGCTTGCAACAATACTTAATATATGGAGGGTACATAGAATATATGCAAATTAGAGGGGGCAGAAAACATAAAATGAATGCAACAAAACTGAAGTTAGGGCCAATTTTACAAATATGCCTCATTAATTGTTTCAAATGAGTTTAGTATTTACTGTACCATAACTTCAATTATTTGCTAGCAACAATACTTAATATATGGAGGGTACATAGAATATATGCAAATTAGAGGGGGCAGAAATCATAAAATGAATGCAACAAAACTGAAGTTATGGCGAATTTTACAAATATGCCTCATTAATTGTTTCAAATGAGTTTAGTATTTACTGTACCATAACTTCAATTATTTGCTTGCAACAATACTTAATATATGGAAGGTACATAGAATATATGCAAATTAGAGGGGGCAGAAAACAAAATGAATGCAACAAAACTGAAGTTATGGCGAATTTTACAATTATGCCTCATTAATTGTTTCAAATGAGTTTAGTATTTACTGTACCATAACTTCAATTATTTGCTTGCAACAATACTTAATATATGGAGGGTACATAGAATATATGCAAATTAGAGGGGGCAGAAAACATAAAATGAATACAACAAAACTGAAGTTATGGCGAATTTTACAATTATTTCTCATTAATTGTTTCAAATGAGTTTAGTGTTTACTGTAACATAACTTCAATTATTTGCTTGCAACAATACTTAATATATGGAAGGTACATAGAATATATGCAAATTAGAGGGGGCAGAAAACAAAATGAATGCAACAAAACTGAAGTTATGGCGAATTTTACAATTATGTCTCATTAATTGTTTCAAATGAGTTTAGTATTTACTGTACCATAACTTCAATTATTTGCTTGCAACAATACTTAATATATGGAAGGTACATAGAATATATGCAAATTAGAGGGGGCAGAAAACAAAATGAATGCAACAAAACTGAAGTTATGGCGAATTTTACAATTATGTCTCATTAATTGTTTCAAATGAGTTTAGTATTTACTGTACCATAACTTCAATTATTTGCTTGCAACAATACTTACATAGAATATATGCAAATTAGAGGGGGCAGAAAACATAAAATGAATGCAACAAAACTGAAGGTATGGCGAATTTTACAAATATGCCTCATTAATTGTTTCAAATGAGTTTAGTGTTTACTGTAACATAACTTCAATTATTTGCTTGCAACAATACTTAATATATGGAGGGTACATAGAATATATGCAAATTAGAGGGGGCAGAAAACATAAAATGAATGCAACAAAACTGAAGTTATGGCGAATTTTACAAATATGCCTCATTAATTGTTTCAAATGAGTTTAGTATTTACTGTACCATAACTTCAATTATTTGCTTGCAACAATACTTAATATATGGAGGGTACATAGAATATATGCAAATCAGGGGGGGCATAAAACATAAAATGAATGCAACAAAACTGAAGTTATGGCGAATTTTACAAATATGCCTCATTAATTGTTTCAAATGAGTTTAGTATTTACTGTACCATAACTTCAATTATTTGCTTGCAACAATACTTAATATATGGAGGGTACATAGAATATATGCAATTTAGGGGGGGGCAGAAAACATAAAATGAATACAACAAAACTGAAGTTATGGCGAATTTTACAAATATGTCTCATTAATTGTTTCAAATGAGTTTAGTATTTACTGTACCATAACTTCAATTATTTGCTTGCAACAATACTTAATATATGGAGGGTACATAGAATATATGCAAATTAGAGGGGGCAGAAAACAAAATGAATGCAACAAAACTGAAGTTATGGCGAATTTTACAATTATGTCTCATTAATTGTTTCAAATGAGTTCAGTATTTACTGTACCATAACTTCAATTATTTGCTAGCAACAATACTTAATATATGGAGGGTACATAGAATATATGCAAATTAGAGGGGGCAGAAAACAAAATGAATGCAACAAAACTGAAGTTATGGCGAATTTTACAATTATTTCTCATTAATTGTTTCAAATGAGTTTAGTATTTACTGTACCATAACTTCAATTATTTGCTTGCAACAATACTTAATATATGGAGGATACATAGAATATATGCAAATTAGAGGGGGCAGAAAACAAAATGAATGCAACAAAACTGAAGTTATGGCGAATTTTACAATTATGTCTCATTAATTGTTTCAAATGAGTTCAGTATTTACTGTACCATAACTTCAATTATTTGCTAGCAACAATACTTAATATATGGAGGGTACATAGAATATATGCAAATTAGAGGGGGCAGAAAACAAAATGAATGCAACAAAACTGAAGTTATGGCGAATTTTACAATTATTTCTCATTAATTTTGTTTCAAATGAGTTCAGTATTTACTGTACCATAACTTCAATTATTTGCTTGCAACAATACTTAATATATGGAGGGTACATAGAATATATGCAAATTAGAGGGGGCAGAAATCAAAATGAATGCAACAAAACTGAAGTTATGGCGAATTTTACAAATATGCCTCATTAATTGTTTCAAATGAGTTTAGTATTTACTGTACCATAACTTTAATTATTTGCTAGCAACAATACTTAATATATGGAGGGTACATAGAATATATGCAAATTAGAGGGGGCAGAAAACATAAAATGAATGCAACAAAACTGAAGGTATGGCAAATTTTACAAATATGCCTCATTAATTGTTTCAAATGAGTTTAGTGTTTACTGTAACATAACTTCAATTATTTGCTTGTAACAATACTTAATATATGGAGGGTACATAGAATATATGCAAATTAGAGGGGGCAGAAAACATAAAATGAATGCATCAAAACTGAAGGTATGGCGAATTTTACAATTATTTCTCATTAATTGTTTCAAATGAGTTTAGTGTTTACTGTAACATAACTTCAATTATTTGCTTGTAACAATACTTAATATATGGAGGGTACATAGAATATATGCAAATTAGAGGGGGCAGAAAACATAAAATGAATGCAACAAAACTGAAGGTATGGCGAATTTTACAATTATTTCTCATTAATTGTTTCAAATGAGTTTAGTGTTTACTGTAACATAACTTCAATTATTTGCTTGTAACAATACTTAATATATGGAGGGTACATAGAATATATGCAAATTAGAGGGGGCAGAAAACATAAAATGAATGCAACAAAACTGAAGGTATGGCGAATTTTACAATTATTTCTCATTAATTGTTTCAAATGAGTTTAGTGTTTACTGTAACATAACTTCAATTATTTGCTTGTAACAATACTTAATATATGGAGGGTACATAGAATATATGCAAATTAGAGGGGGCAGAAAACATAAAATGAATGCAACAAAACTGAAGGTATGGCGAATTTTACAATTATTTCTCATTAATTGTTTCAAATGAGTTTAGTGTTTACTGTAACATAACTTCAATTATTTGCTTGCAACAATACTTAATATATGGAGGGTACATAGAATATATGCAAATTAGAGGGGGCAGAAAACATAAAATGAATGCAACAAAACTGAAGGTATGGCGAATTTTACAATTATTTCTCATTAATTGTTTCAAATGAGTTTAGTGTTTACTGTAACATAACTTCAATTATTTGCTTGTAACAATACTTAATATATGGAGGGTACATAGAATATATGCAAATTAGAGGGGGCAGAAAACATAAAATGAATGCAACAAAACTGAAGGTATGGCAAATTTTACAAATATGCCTCATTAATTGTTTCAAATGAGTTTAGTGTTTACTGTAACATAACTTCAATTATTTGCTTGCAACAATACTTAATATATGGAGGGTACATAGAATATATGCAAATTAGAGGGGGCAGAAAACATAAAATGAATGCAACAAAACTGAAGTTATGGCGAATTTTACAAATATGCCTCATTAATTGTTTCAAATGAGTTTAGTATTTACTGTACCATAACTTCAATTATTTGCTAGCAACAATACTTAATAATATATGGAGGGTACATAGAATATATGCAAATTAGAGGGGGCAGAAAACATAAAATGAATGCAACAAAACTGAAGGTATGGCAAATTTTACAAATATGCCTCATTAATTGTTTCAAATGAGTTTAGTGTTTACTGTAACATAACTTCAATTATTTGCTTGCAACAATACTTAATATATGGAGGGTACATAGAATATATGCAAATTAGAGGGGGCAGAAAACATAAAATGAATGCAACAAAACTGAAGTTATGGCGAATTTTACAATTATTTCTCATTAATTGTTTCAAATGAGTTTAGTATTTACTGTACCATAACTTCAATTATTTGCTTGCAACAATACTTAATATATGGAGGGTACATAGAATATATGCAAATTAGAGGGGGCAGAAAACAAAATGAATGCAACAAAACTGAAGTTATGGCGAATTTTACAAATATGCCTCATTAATTGTTTCAAATGAGTTTAGTATTTACTGTACCATAACTTTAATTATTTGCTAGCAACAATACTTAATATATGGAGGGTACATAGAATATATGCAAATTAGAGGGGGCAGAAAACATAAAATGAATGCAACAAAACTGAAGGTATGGCAAATTTTACAAATATGCCTCATTAATTGTTTCAAATGAGTTTAGTGTTTACTGTAACATAACTTCAATTATTTGCTTGCAACAATACTTAATATATGGAGGGTACATAGAATATATCCAAATTAGAGGGGGCAGAAAACATAAAATGAATGCAACAAAACTGAAGTTATGGCGAATTTTACAATTATTTCTCATTAATTGTTTCAAATGAGTTTAGTATTTACTGTACCATAACTTCAATTATTTGCTTGCAACAATACTTAATATATGGAGGGTACATAGAATATATGCAAATTAGAGGGGGCAGAAAACAAAATGAATGCAACAAAACTGAAGTTATGGCGAATTTTACAAATATGCCTCATTAATTGTTTCAAATGAGTTTAGTATTTACTGTACCATAACTTTAATTATTTGCTAGCAACAATACTTAATATATGGAGGGTACATAGAATATATGCAAATTAGAGGGGGCAGAAAACATAAAATGAATGCAACAAAACTGAAGGTATGGCGAATTTTACAATTATTTCTCATTAATTGTTTCAAATGAGTTTAGTGTTTACTGTAACATAACTTCAATTATTTGCTTGCAACAATACTTAATATATGGAGGGTACATAGAATATATGCAAATTAGAGGGGGCAGAAAACATAAAATGAATGCAACAAAACTGAAGGTATGGCGAATTTTACAATTATTTCTCATTAATTGTTTCAAATGAGTTTAGTGTTTACTGTAACATAACTTCAATTATTTGCTTGCAACAATACTTAATATATGGAGGGTACATAGAATATATGCAAATTAGAGAGGGCAGAAAACATAAAATGAATACAACAAAACTGAAGGTATGGCGAATTTTACAATTATTTCTCATTAATTGTTTCAAATGAGTTTAGTGTTTACTGTAATATAACTTCAATTATTTGCTTGCAACAATACTTAATATATGGAGGGTACATAGAATATATGCAAATTAGAGGGGGCAGAAAACATAAAATGAATGCAACAAAACTGAAGGTATGGCAAATTTTACAAATATGCCTCATTAATTGTTTCAAATGAGTTTAGTGTTTACTGTAACATAACTTCAATTATTTGCTTGCAACAATACTTAATATATGGAGGGTACATAGAATATATGCAAATTAGAGGGGGCAGAAAACAAAATGAATGCAACAAAACTGAAGTTATGGCGAATTTTACAAATATGCCTCATTAATTGTTTCAAATGAGTTTAGTATTTACTGTACCATAACTTTAATTATTTGCTAGCAACAATACTTAATATATGGAGGGTACATAGAATATATGCAAATTAGAGAGGGCAGAAAACATAAAATGAATACAACAAAACTGAAGGTATGGCGAATTTTACAATTATTTCTCATTAATTGTTTCAAATGAGTTTAGTGTTTACTGTAACATAACTTCAATTATTTGCTTGCAACAATACTTAATATATGGAGGGTACATAGAATATATGCAAATTAGAGGGGGCAGAAAACATAAAATGAATGCAACAAAACTGAAGGTATGGCAAATTTTACAAATATGCCTCATTAATTGTTTCAAATGAGTTTAGTGTTTACTGTAACATAACTTCAATTATTTGCTTGCAACAATACTTAATATATGGAGGGTACATAGAATATATGCAAATTAGAGGGGGCAGAAAACAAAATGAATGCAACAAAACTGAAGTTATGGCGAATTTTACAAATATGCCTCATTAATTGTTTCAAATGAGTTTAGTATTTACTGTACCATAACTTTAATTATTTGCTAGCAACAATACTTAATATATGGAGGGTACATAGAATATATGCAAATTAGAGGGGGCAGAAAACAAAATGAATGCAACAAAACTGAAGTTATGGCGAATTTTACAATTATGTCTCATTAATTGTTTCAAATGAGTTTAGTATTTACTGTACCATAACTTCAATTATTTGCTTGCAACAATACTTAATATATGGAAGGTACATAGAATATATGCAAATTAGAGGGGGCAGAAAACAAAATGAATGCAACAAAACTGAAGTTATGGCGAATTTTACAATTATGTCTCATTAATTGTTTCAAATGAGTTTAGTATTTACTGTACCATAACTTCAATTATTTGCTTGCAACAATACTTAATATATGGAGGGTACATAGAATATATGCAAATTAGAGGGGGCAGAAAACATAAAATGAATGCAACAAAACTGAAGGTATGGCGAATTTAACAAATATGCCTCATTAATTGTTTCAAATGAGTTTAGTGTTTACTGTAACATAGCTTCAATTATTTGCTTGCAACAATACTTAATATATGGAGGGTACTACATAGAATATATGCAAATTAGAGGGGGCAGAAAACATAAAATGAATGCAACAAAACTGAAGTTATGGCGAATTTTACAAATATGCCTCATTAATTGTTTCAAATGAGTTTAGTATTTACTGTACCATAACTTCAATTATTTGCTTGCAACAATACTTAATATATGGAGGGTACATAGAATATATGCAAATTAGGGGGGGCATAACACATAAAATGAATGCAACAAAACTGAAGTTATGGCGAATTTTACAAATATGCCTCATTAATTGTTTCAAATGAGTTTAGTATTTACTGTACCATAACTTCAATTATTTGCTTGCAACAATACTTAATATATGGAGGGTACATAGAATATATGCAAATTAGAGGAGGCAGAAAACATAAAATGAATGCAACAAAACTGAAGGTATGGCAAATTTTACAAATATGCCTCATTAATTGTTTCAAATGAGTTTAGTGTTTACTGTAACATAACTTCAATTATTTGCTTGCAACAATACTTAATATATGGAGGGTACATAGAATATATGCAAATTAGAGGGGGCAGAAAACATAAAATGAATGCAACAAAACTGAAGGTATGGCAAATTTTACAAATATGCCTCATTAATTGTTTCAAATGAGTTTAGTGTTTACTGTAACATAACTTCAATTATTTGCTTGCAACAATACTTAATATATGGAGGGTACATAGAATATATGCAAATTAGAGGGGGCAGAAAACATAAAATGAATGCAACAAAACTGAAGGTATGGCGAATTTTACAATTATTTCTCATTAATTGTTTCAAATGAGTTTAGTGTTTACTGTAACATAACTTCAATTATTTGCTTGCAACAATACTTAATATATGGAGGGTACATAGAATATATGCAAATTAGAGGGGGCAGAAAACATAAAATGAATGCAACAAAACTGAAGGTATGGCGAATTTTACAATTATTTCTCATTAATTGTTTCAAATGAGTTTAGTGTTTACTGTAACATAACTTCAATTATTTGCTTGCAACAATACTTAATATATGGAGGGTACATAGAATATATGCAAATTAGAGGGGGCAGAAAACATAAAATGAATGCAACAAAACTGAAGGTATGGCGAATTTTACAATTATTTCTCATTAATTGTTTCAAATGAGTTTAGTGTTTACTGTAACATAACTTCAATTATTTGCTTGCAACAATACTTAATATATGGAGGGTACATAGAATATATGCAAATTAGAGAGGGCAGAAAACATAAAATGAATACAACAAAACTGAAGTTATGGCGAATTTTACAAATATGTCTCATTAATTGTTTCAAATGAGTTTAGTATTTACTGTACCATAACTTCAATTATTTGCTTGCAACAATACTTAATATATGGAGGGTACATAGAATATATGCAAATTAGAGGGGGCAGAAAACATAAAATGAATGCAACAAAACTGAAGTTATAGCGAATTTTACAAATATGTCTCATTAATTGTTTCAAATGAGTTTAGTATTTACTGTACCATAACTTCAAATATTTGCTTGCAACAATACTTAATATATGGAGGGTACATAGAATATATGCAAATTAGAGGGGGCAGAAAACATAAAATGAATGCAACAAAACTGAAGTTATAGCGAATTTTACAAATATGTCTCATTAATTGTTTCAAATGAGGTTAGTATTTACTGTACCATAACTTCAATTATTTGCTTGCAACAATACTTAATATATGGAGGGTACATAGAATATATGCAAATTAGAGGGGGCAGAAAACATAAAATGAATGCAACAAAACTGAAGTTATGGCGAATTTTACAAATATGTCTCATTAATTGTTTCAAATGAGTTTAGTATTTACTGTACCATAACTTCAATTCTTTGCTTGCAACAATACTTAATATATGGAGGGTACATAGAATATATGCAAATTAGAGGGGGCAGAAAACATAAAATGAATGCAACAAAACTGAAGTTAGGGCGAATTTTACAAATATGCCTCATTAATTGTTTCAAATGAGTTTAGTATTTACTGTACCATAACTTCAATTATTTGCTAGCAACAATACTTAATATATGGAGGGTACATAGAATATATGCAAATTAGAGGGGGCAGAAAACATAAAATGAATGCAACAAAACTGAAGTTATGGCGAATTATACAAATATGCCTCATTAATTGTTTCAAATGAGTTTAGTATTTACTGTACCATAACTTCAATTATTTGCTTGCAACAATACTTAATATATGGAAGGTACATAGAATATATGCAAATTAGAGGGGGCAGAAAACAAAATGAATGCAACAAAACTGAAGTTATGGCGAATTTTACAATTATGCCTCATTAATTGTTTCAAATGAGTTTAGTATTTACTGTACCATAACTTCAATTATTTGCTTGCAACAATACTTAATATATGGAGGGTACATAGAATATATGCAAATTAGAGGGGGCAGCAAACATAAAATGAATACAACAAAACTGAAGTTATGGCGAATTTTACAATTATTTCTCATTAATTGTTTCAAATGAGTTTAGTGTTTACTGTAACATAACTTCAATTATTTGCTTGCAACAATACTTAATATATGGAAGGTACATAGAATATATGCAAATTAGAGGGGCAGAAAACAAAATGAATGCAACAAAACTGAAGTTATGGCGAATTTTACAATTATGTCTCATTAATTGTTTCAAATGAGTTTAGTATTTACTGTACCATAACTTCAATTATTTGCTTGCAACAATACTTAATATATGGAAGGTACATAGAATATATGCAAATTAGAGGGGGCAGAAAACAAAATGAATGCAACAAAACTGAAGTTATGGCGAATTTTACAATTATGTCTCATTAATTGTTTCAAATGAGTTTAGTATTTACTGTACCATAACTTCAATTATTTGCTTGCAACAATACTTACATAGAATATATGCAAATTAGAGGGGGCAGAAAACATAAAATGAATGCAACAAAACTGAAGGTATGGCGAATTTTACAAATATGCCTCATTAATTGTTTCAAATGAGTTTAGTGTTTACTGTAACATAACTTCAATTATTTGCTTGCAACAATACTTACATAGAATATATGCAAATTAGAGGGGGCAGAAAACATAAAATGAATGCAACAAAACTGAAGGTATGGCAAATTTTACAAATATGCCTCATTAATTGTTTCAAGTGAGTTTAGTGTTTACTGTAACATAACTTCAATTATTTGCTTGCAACAATACTTAATATATGGAGGGTACATAGAATATATGCAAATTAGAGGGGGCAGAAAACATAAAATGAATGCAACAAAACTGAAGGTATGGCGAATTTTACAATTATTTCTCATTAATTGTTTCAAATGAGTTTAGTGTTTACTGTAACATAACTTCAATTATTTGCTTGTAACAATACTTAATATATGGAGGGTACATAGAATATATGCAAATTAGAGGGGGCAGAAAACATAAAATGAATGCAACAAAACTGAAGGTATGGCGAATTTTACAATTATTTCTCATTAATTGTTTCAAATGAGTTTAGTGTTTACTGTAACATAACTTCAATTATTTGCTTGCAACAATACTTAATATATGGAGGGTACATAGAATATATGCAAATTAGAGGGGGCAGAAAACATAAAATGAATGCAACAAAACTGAAGGTATGGCAAATTTTACAAATATGCCTCATTAATTGTTTCAAATGAGTTTAGTGTTTACTGTAACATAACTTCAATTATTTGCTTGCAACAATACTTAATATATGGAGGGTACATAGAATATATGCAAATTAGAGGGGGCAAAAAACATAAAATGAATGCAACAAAACTGAAGTTATGGCGAATTTTACAATTATTTCTCATTAATTGTTTCAAATGAGTTTAGTATTTACTGTACCATAACTTCAATTATTTGCTTGCAACAATACTTAATATATGGAGGGTACATAGAATATATGCAAATTAGAGGGGGCAGAAAACAAAATGAATGCAACAAAACTGAAGTTATGGCGAATTTTACAAATATGCCTCATTAATTGTTTCAAATGAGTTTAGTATTTACTGTTCCATAACTTTAATTATTTGCTAGCAACAATACTTAATATATGGAGGGTACATAGAATATATGCAAATTAGAGGGGGCAGAAAACATAAAATGAATGCAACAAAACTGAAGGTATGGCAAATTTTACAAATATGCCTCATTAATTGTTTCAAATGAGTTTAGTGTTTACTGTAACATAACTTCAATTATTTGCTTGCAACAATACTTAATATATGGAGGGTACATAGAATATATGCAAATTAGAGGGGGCAGAAAACATAAAATGAATGCAACAAAACTGAAGGTATGGCGAATTTTACAATTATTTCTCATTAATTGTTTCAAATGAGTTTAGTGTTTACTGTAACATAACTTCAATTATTTGCTTGCAACAATACTTAATATATGGAGGGTACATAGAATATCTGCAAATTAGAGGGGGCAGAAAACATAAAATGAATGCAACAAAACTGAAGTTATGGCGAATTTTACAAATATGCCTCATTAATTGTTTCAAATGAGTTTAGTATTTACTGTACCATAACTTCAATTATTTGCTAGCAACAATACTTAATAATATATGGAGGGTACATAGAATATATGCAAATTAGAGGGGGCAGAAAACATAAAATGAATGCAACAAAACTGAAGGTATGGCAAATTTTACAAATATGCCTCATTAATTGTTTCAAATGAGTTTAGTGTTTACTGTAACATAACTTCAATTATTTGCTTGCAACAATACTTAATATATGGAGGGTACATAGAATATATGCAAATTAGAGGGGGCAGAAAACATAAAATGAATGCAACAAAACTGAAGTTATGGCGAATTTTACAAATATGCCTCATTAATTGTTTCAAATGAGTTTAGTATTTACTGTACCATAACTTCAATTATTTGCTAGCAACAATACTTAATATATGGAGGGTACATAGAATATATGCAAATTAGAGGGGGCAGAAAACAAAATGAATGCAACAAAACTGAAGTTATGGCGAATTTTACAATTATTTCTCATTAATTGTTTCAAATGAGTTCAGTATTTACTGTACCATAACTTCAATTATTTGCTTGCAACAATACTTAATATATGGAGGGTACATAGAATATATGCAAATTAGAGGGGGCAGAAATCAAAATGAATGCAACAAAACTGAAGTTATGGCGAATTTTACAAATATGCCTCATTAATTGTTTCAAATGAGTTTAGTATTTACTGTACCATAACTTTAATTATTTGCTAGCAACAATACTTAATATATGGAGGGTACATAGAATATATGCAAATTAGAGGGGGCAGAAAACATAAAATGAATGCAACAAAACTGAAGGTATGGCAAATTTTACAAATATGCCTCATTAATTGTTTCAAGTGAGTTTAGTGTTTACTGTAACATAACTTCAATTATTTGCTTGCAACAATACTTAATATATGGAGGGTACATAGAATATATGCAAATTAGAGGGGGCAGAAAACATAAAATGAATGCAACAAAACTGAAGGTATGGCGAATTTTACAATTATTTCTCATTAATTGTTTCAAATGAGTTTTGTGTTTACTGTAACATAACTTCAATTATTTGCTTGTAACAATACTTAATATATGGAGGGTACATAGAATATATGCAAATTAGAGGGGGCAGAAAACATAAAATGAATGCAACAAAACTGAAGGTATGGCGAATTTTACAATTATTTCTCATTAATTGTTTCAAATGAGTTTAGTGTTTACTGTAACATAACTTCAATTATTTGCTTGCAACAATACTTAATATATGGAGGGTACATAGAATATATGCAAATTAGAGGGGGCAGAAAACATAAAATGAATGCAACAAAACTGAAGGTATGGCGAATTTTACAATTATTTCTCATTAATTGTTTCAAATGAGTTTAGTGTTTACTGTAACATAACTTCAATTATTTGCTTGTAACAATACTTAATATATGGAGGGTACATAGAATATATGCAAATTAGAGGGGGCAGAAAACATAAAATGAATGCAACAAAACTGAAGGTATGGCAAATTTTACAAATATGCCTCATTAATTGTTTCAAATGAGTTTAGTGTTTACTGTAACATAACTTCAATTATTTGCTTGCAACAATACTTAATATATGGAGGGTACATAGAATATATGCAAATTAGAGGGGGCAGAAAACATAAAATGAATGCAACAAAACTGGAGTTATGGCGAATTTTACAAATATGCCTCATTAATTGTTTCAAATGAGTTTAGTATTTACTGTACCATAACTTCAATTATTTGCTAGCAACAATACTTAATAATATATGGAGGGTACATAGAATATATGCAAATTAGAGGGGGCAGAAAACATAAAATGAATGCAACAAAACTGAAGATATGGCAAATTTTACAAATATGCCTCATTAATTGTTTCAAATGAGTTTAGTGTTTACTGTAACATAACTTCAATTATTTGCTTGCAACAATACTTAATATATGGAGGGTACATAGAATATATGCAAATTAGAGGGGGCAAAAAACATAAAATGAATGCAACAAAACTGAAGTTATGGCGAATTTTACAATTATTTCTCATTAATTGTTTCAAATGAGTTTAGTATTTACTGTACCATAACTTCAATTATTTGCTTGCAACAATACTTAATATATGGAGGGTACATAGAATATATGCAAATTAGAGGGGGCAGAAAACAAAATGAATGCAACAAAACTGAAGTTATGGCGAATTTTACAAATATGCCTCATTAATTGTTTCAAATGAGTTTAGTATTTACTGTACCATAACTTTAATTATTTGCTAGCAACAATACTTAATATATGGAGGGTACATAGAATATATGCAAATTAGAGGGGGCAGAAAACATAAAATGAATGCAACAAAACTGAAGGTATGGCAAATTTTACAAATATGCCTCATTAATTGTTTCAAATGAGTTTAGTGTTTACTGTAACATAACTTCAATTATTTGCTTGCAACAATACTTAATATATGGAGGGTACATAGAATATATGCAAATTAGAGGGGGCAGAAAACATAAAATGAATGCAACAAAACTGAAGGTATGGCGAATTTTACAATTATTTCTCATTAATTGTTTCAAATGAGTTTAGTGTTTACTGTAACATAACTTCAATTATTTGCTTGCAACAATACTTAATATGTGGAGGGTACATAGAATATCTGCAAATTAGAGGGGGCAGAAAACATAAAATGAATGCAACAAAACTGAAGTTATGGCGAATTTTACAAATATGCCTCATTAATTGTTTCAAATGAGTTTAGTATTTACTGTACCATAACTTCAATTATTTGCTAGCAACAATACTTAATAATATATGGAGGGTACATAGAATATATGCAAATTAGAGGGGGCAGAAAACATAAAATGAATGCAACAAAACTGAAGGTATGGCAAATTTTACAAATATGCCTCATTAATTGTTTCAAATGAGTTTAGTGTTTACTGTAACATAACTTCAATTATTTGCTTGCAACAATACTTAATATATGGAGGGTACATAGAATATATGCAAATTAGAGGAGGCAGAAAACATAAAATGAATGCAACAAAACTGAAGTTATGGCGAATTTTACAAATATGCCTCATTAATTGTTTCAAATGAGTTTAGTATTTACTGTACCATAACTTCAATTATTTGCTAGCAACAATACTTAATAATATATGGAGGGTACATAGAATATATGCAAATTAGAGGGGGCAGAAAACATAAAATGAATGCAACAAAACTGAAGATATGGCAAATTTTACAAATATGCCTCATTAATTGTTTCAAATGAGTTTAGTGTTTACTGTAACATAACTTCAATTATTTGCTTGCAACAATACTTAATATATGGAGGGTACATAGAATATATGCAAATTAGAGGGGGCAAAAAACATAAAATGAATGCAACAAAACTGAAGTTATGGCGAATTTTACAATTATTTCTCATTAATTGTTTCAAATGAGTTTAGTATTTACTGTACCATAACTTCAATTATTTGCTTGCAACAATACTTAATATATGGAGGGTACATAGAATATATGCAAATTAGAGGGGGCAGAAAACAAAATGAATGCAACAAAACTGAAGTTATGGCGAATTTTACAAATATGCCTCATTAATTGTTTCAAATGAGTTTAGTATTTACTGTACCATAACTTTAATTATTTGCTAGCAACAATACTTAATATATGGAGGGTACATAGAATATATGCAAATTAGAGGGGGCAGAAAACATAAAATGAATGCAACAAAACTGAAGGTATGGCAAATTTTACAAATATGCCTCATTAATTGTTTCAAATGAGTTTAGTGTTTACTGTAACATAACTTCAATTATTTGCTTGCAACAATACTTAATATATGGAGGGTACATAGAATATATGCAAATTAGAGGGGGCAGAAAACATAAAATGAATGCAACAAAACTGAAGGTATGGCGAATTTTACAATTATTTCTCATTAATTGTTTCAAATGAGTTTAGTGTTTACTGTAACATAACTTCAATTATTTGCTTGCAACAATACTTAATATGTGGAGGGTACATAGAATATCTGCAAATTAGAGGGGGCAGAAAACATAAAATGAATGCAACAAAACTGAAGTTATGGCGAATTTTACAAATATGCCTCATTAATTGTTTCAAATGAGTTTAGTATTTACTGTACCATAACTTCAATTATTTGCTAGCAACAATACTTAATAATATATGGAGGGTACATAGAATATATGCAAATTAGAGGGGGCAGAAAACATAAAATGAATGCAACAAAACTGAAGGTATGGCAAATTTTACAAATATGCCTCATTAATTGTTTCAAATGAGTTTAGTGTTTACTGTAACATAACTTCAATTATTTGCTTGCAACAATACTTAATATATGGAGGGTACATAGAATATATGCAAATTAGAGGGGGCAGAAAACATAAAATGAATGCAACAAAACTGAAGTTATGGCGAATTTTACAAATATGCCTCATTAATTGTTTCAAATGAGTTTAGTATTTACTGTACCATAACTTCAATTATTTGCTAGCAACAATACTTAATAATACATGGAGGGTACATAGAATATATGCAAATTAGAGGGGGCAGAAAACATAAAATGAATGCAACAAAACTGAAGTTATGGCGAATTTTACAAATATGCCTCATTAATTGTTTCAAATGAGTTTAGTATTTACTGTACCATAACTTCAATTATTTGCTTGCAACAATACTTAATATATGGAGGGTACATAGAATATATGCAAATTAGAGGGGGCAGAAAACATAAAATGAATGCAACAAAACTGAAGTTATAGCGAATTTTACAAATATGTCTCATTAATTGTTTCAAATGAGTTTAGTATTTACTGTACCATAACTTCAATTATTTGCTTGCAACAATACTTAATATATGGAGGGTACATAGAATATATGCAAATTAGAGGGGGCAGAAAACAAGTTATGGCGAATTTTACAAATATGCCTCATTAATTGTTTCAAATGAGTTTAGTATTTACTGTACCATAACTTCAATTATTTGCTAGCAACAATACTTAATAATATATGGAGGGTACATAGAATATATGCAAATTAGAGGGGGTAGAAAACATAAAATGAATGCAACAAAACTGAAGGTATGGCAAATTTTACAAATATGCCTCATTAATTGTTTCAAATGAGTTTAGTGTTTACTGTACCATAACTTCAATTATTTGCTTGCAACAATACTTAATATATGGAGGGTACATAGAATATATGCAAATTAGAGGGGGCAGAAAACATAAAATGAATGCAACAAAACTGAAGTTATGGCGAATTTTACAAATATGCCTCATTAATTGTTTCAAATGAGTTTAGTATTTACTGTACCATAACTTCAATTATTTGCTAGCAACAATACTTAATAATATATGGAGGGTACATAGAATATATGCAAATTAGAGGGGGCAGAAAACATAAAATGAATGCAACAAAACTGAAGTTATGGCGAATTTTACAAATATGCCTCATTAATTGTTTCAAATGAGTTTAGTATTTACTGTACCATAACTTCAATTATTTGCTAGCAACAATACTTAATAATATATGGAGGGTACATAGAATATATGCAAATTAGAGGGGGCAGAAAACATAAAATGAATGCAACAAAACTGAAGTTATGGCGAATTTTACAAATATGCCTCATTAATTGTTTCAAATGAGTTTAGTATTTACTGTACCATAACTTCAATTCTTTGCTTGCAACAATACTTAATATATGGAGGGTACATAGAATATATGCAAATTAGAGGGGGCAGAAAACATAAAATGAATGCAACAAAACTGAAGTTAGGGCGAATTTTACAAATATGCCTCATTAATTGTTTCAAATGAGTTTAGTATTTACTGTACCATAACTTCAATTATTTGCTAGCAACAATACTTAATATATGGAGGGTACATAGAATATATGCAAATTAGAGGGGGCAGAAAACATAAAATGAATGCAACAAAACTGAAGTTATGGCGAATTTTACAAATATGCCTCATTAATTGTTTCAAATGAGTTTAGTATTTACTGTACCATAACTTCAATTATTTGCTTGCAACAATACTTAATATATGGAAGGTACATAGAATATATGCAAATTAGAGGGGGGCAGAAAACAAAATGAATGCAACAAAACTGAAGTTATGGCGAATTTTACAATTATGCCTCATTAATTGTTTCAAATGAGTTTAGTATTTACTGTACCATAACTTCAATTATTTGCTTGCAACAATACTTAATATATGGAGGGTACATAGAATATATGCAAATTAGAGGGGGCAGCAAACATAAAATGAATACAACAAAACTGAAGTTATGGCGAATTTTACAATTATTTCTCATTAATTGTTTCAAATGAGTTTAGTGTTTACTGTAACATAACTTCAATTATTTGCTTGCAACAATACTTAATATATGGAAGGTACATAGAATATATGCAAATTAGAGGGGCAGAAAACAAAATGAATGCAACAAAACTGAAGTTATGGCGAATTTTACAATTATGTCTCATTAATTGTTTCAAATGAGTTTAGTATTTACTGTACCATAACTTCAATTATTTGCTTGCAACAATACTTAATATATGGAAGGTACATAGAATATATGCAAATTAGAGGGGGCAGAAAACAAAATGAATGCAACAAAACTGAAGTTATGGCGAATTTTACAATTATGTCTCATTAATTGTTTCAAATGAGTTTAGTATTTACTGTACCATAACTTCAATTATTTGCTTGCAACAATACTTACATAGAATATATGCAAATTAGAGGGGGCAGAAAACATAAAATGAATGCAACAAAACTGAAGGTATGGCGAATTTTACAAATATGCCTCATTAATTGTTTCAAATGAGTTTAGTGTTTACTGTAACATAACTTCAATTATTTGCTTGCAACAATACTTAATATATGGAGGGTACATAGAATATATGCAAATTAGAGGGGGCAGAAAACATAAAATGAATGCAACAAAACTGAAGTTATGGCGAATTTTACAAATATGCCTCATTAATTGTTTCAAATGAGTTTAGTATTTACTGTACCATAACTTCAATTATTTGCTTGCAACAATACTTAATATATGGAGGGTACATAGAATATATGCAAATTAGGGGGGGGCATAAAACATAAAATGAATGCAACAAAACTGAAGTTATGGCGAATTTTACAAATATGCCTCATTAATTGTTTCAAATGAGTTTAGTATTTACTGTACCATAACTTCAATTATTTGCTTGCAACAATACTTAATATATGGAGGGTACATAGAATATATGCAATTTAGGGGGGGGGGGGTGGGCAGAAAACATAAAATGAATACAACAAAACTGAAGTTATGGCGAATTTTACAAATATGTCTCATTAATTGTTTCAAATGAGTTTAGTATTTACTGTACCATAACTTCAATTATTTGCTTGCAACAATACTTAATATATGGAGGGTACATAGAATATATGCAAATTAGAGGGGGCAGAAAACAAAATGAATGCAACAAAACTGAAGTTATGGCGAATTTTACAATTATGTCTCATTAATTGTTTCAAATGAGTTCAGTATTTACTGTACCATAACTTCAATTATTTGCTAGCAACAATACTTAATATATGGAGGGTACATAGAATATATGCAAATTAGAGGGGGCAGAAAACAAAATGAATGCAACAAAACTGAAGTTATGGCGAATTTTACAATTATTTCTCATTAATTGTTTCAAATGAGTTCAGTATTTACTGTACCATAACTTCAATTATTTGCTTGCAACAATACTTAATATATGGAGGGTACATAGAATATATGCAAATTAGAGGGGGCAGAAATCAAAATGAATGCAACAAAACTGAAGTTATGGCGAATTTTACAAATATGCCTCATTAATTGTTTCAAATGAGTTTAGTATTTACTGTACCATAACTTTAATTATTTGCTAGCAACAATACTTAATATATGGAGGGTACAAAGAATATATGCAAATTAGAGGGGGCAGAAAACATAAAATGAATGCAACAAAACTGAAGGTATGGCAAATTTTACAAATATGCCTCATTAATTGTTTCAAGTGAGTTTAGTGTTTACTGTAACATAACTTCAATTATTTGCTTGCAACAATACTTAATATATGGA
This sequence comes from Lordithon lunulatus, assembly GCA_963942505.1. Classification (NCBI taxonomy): domain Eukaryota; kingdom Metazoa; phylum Arthropoda; class Insecta; order Coleoptera; family Staphylinidae; genus Lordithon; species Lordithon lunulatus. The sequence goes on along the minus strand of OZ012674.1, from coordinate 39,283,460 downwards.
GGGTACATAGAATATATGCAAATTAGAGGGGGCAGAAAACATAAAATGAATGCAACAAAACTGAAGGTATGGCGAATTTTACAATTATTTCTCATTAATTGTTTCAAATGAGTTTAGTGTTTACTGTAACATAACTTCAATTATTTGCTTGTAACAATACTTAATATATGGAGGGTACATAGAATATATGCAAATTAGAGGGGGCAGAAAACATAAAATGAATGCAACAAAACTGAAGGTATGGCGAATTTTACAATTATTTCTCATTAATTGTTTCAAATGAGTTTAGTGTTTACTGTAACATAACTTCAATTATTTGCTTGCAACAATACTTAATATATGGAGGGTACATAGAATATATGCAAATTAGAGGGGGCAGAAAACATAAAATGAATGCAACAAAACTGAAGGTATGGCAAATTTTACAAATATGCCTCATTAATTGTTTCAAATGAGTTTAGTGTTTACTGTAACATAACTTCAATTATTTGCTTGCAACAATACTTAATATATGGAGGGTACATAGAATATATGCAAATTAGAGGGGGCAGAAAACATAAAATGAATGCAACAAAACTGAAGGTATGGCGAATTTTACAATTATTTCTCATTAATTGTTTCAAATGAGTTTAGTGTTTACTGTAACATAACTTCAATTATTTGCTTGCAACAATACTTAATATATGGAGGGTACATAGAATATATGCAAATTAGAGGGGGCAGAAAACATAAAATGAATGCAACAAAACTGAAGGTATGGCGAATTTTACAATTATTTCTCATTAATTGTTTCAAATGAGTTTAGTATTTACTGTACCATAACTTCAATTATTTGCTAGCAACAATACTTAATATATGGAGGGTACATAGAATATATGCAAATTAGAGGGGGCAGAAAACATAAAATGAATGCAACAAAACTGAAGTTATAGCGAATTTTACAAATATGTCTCATTAATTGTTTCAAATGAGGTTAGTATTTACTGTACCATAACTTCAATTATTTGCTTGTAACAATACTTAATATATGGAGGGTACATAGAATATATGCAAATTAGAGGGGGCAGAAAACATAATATGAATGCAACAAAACTGAAGGTATGGCGAATTTTACAATTATTTCTCATTAATTGTTTCAAATGAGTTTAGTGTTTACTGTAACATAACTTCAATTATTTGCTTGCAACAATACTTAATATATGGAGGGTACATAGAATATATGCAAATTAGAGGGGGCAGAAAACATAAAATGAATGCAACAAAACTGAAGGTATGGCGAATTTTACAATTATTTCTCATTAATTGTTTCAAATGAGTTTAGTGTTTACTGTAACATAACTTCAATTATTTGCTTGTAACAATACTTAATATATGGAGGGTACATAGAATATATGCAAATTAGAGGGGGCAGAAAACATAAAATGAATGCAACAAAACTGAAGGTATGGCAAATTTTACAAATATGCCTCATTAATTGTTTCAAATGAGTTTAGTGTTTACTGTAACATAACTTCAATTATTTGCTTGCAACAATACTTAATATATGGAGGGTACATAGAATATATGCAAATTAGAGGGGGCAGAAAACATAAAATGAATGCAACAAAACTGAAGTTATGGCGAATTTTACAAATATGCCTCATTAATTGTTTCAAATGAGTTTAGTATTTACTGTACCATAACTTCAATTATTTGCTAGCAACAATACTTAATAATATATGGAGGGTACATAGAATATATGCAAATTAGAGGGGGCAGAAAACATAAAATGAATGCAACAAAACTGAAGATATGGCAAATTTTACAAATATGCCTCATTAATTGTTTCAAATGAGTTTAGTGTTTACTGTAACATAACTTCAATTATTTGCTTGCAACAATACTTAATATATGGAGGGTACATAGAATATATGCAAATTAGAGGGGGCAAAAAACATAAAATGAATGCAACAAAACTGAAGTTATGGCGAATTTTACAATTATTTCTCATTAATTGTTTCAAATGAGTTTAGTATTTACTGTACCATAACTTCAATTATTTGCTTGCAACAATACTTAATATATGGAGGGTACATAGAATATATGCAAATTAGAGGGGGCAGAAAACAAAATGAATGCAACAAAACTGAAGTTATGGCGAATTTTACAAATATGCCTCATTAATTGTTTCAAATGAGTTTAGTATTTACTGTACCATAACTTTAATTATTTGCTAGCAACAATACTTAATATATGGAGGGTACATAGAATATATGCAAATTAGAGGGGGCAGAAAACATAAAATGAATGCAACAAAACTGAAGGTATGGCAAATTTTACAAATATGCCTCATTAATTGTTTCAAATGAGTTTAGTGTTTACTGTAACATAACTTCAATTATTTGCTTGCAACAATACTTAATATATGGAGGGTACATAGAATATATGCAAATTAGAGGGGGCAGAAAACATAAAATGAATGCAACAAAACTGAAGGTATGGCGAATTTTACAATTATTTCTCATTAATTGTTTCAAATGAGTTTAGTGTTTACTGTAACATAACTTCAATTATTTGCTTGCAACAATACTTAATATGTGGAGGGTACATAGAATATCTGCAAATTAGAGGGGGCAGAAAACATAAAATGAATGCAACAAAACTGAAGTTATGGCGAATTTTACAAATATGCCTCATTAATTGTTTCAAATGAGTTTAGTATTTACTGTACCATAACTTCAATTATTTGCTAGCAACAATACTTAATAATATATGGAGGGTACATAGAATATATGCAAATTAGAGGGGGCAGAAAACATAAAATGAATGCAACAAAACTGAAGGTATGGCAAATTTTACAAATATGCCTCATTAATTGTTTCAAATGAGTTTAGTGTTTACTGTAACATAACTTCAATTATTTGCTTGCAACAATACTTAATATATGGAGGGTACATAGAATATATGCAAATTAGAGGGGGCAGAAAACATAAAATGAATGCAACAAAACTGAAGTTATGGCGAATTTTACAAATATGCCTCATTAATTGTTTCAAATGAGTTTAGTATTTACTGTACCATAACTTCAATTATTTGCTAGCAACAATACTTAATAATACATGGAGGGTACATAGAATATATGCAAATTAGAGGGGGCAGAAAACATAAAATGAATGCAACAAAACTGAAGTTATGGCGAATTTTACAAATATGCCTCATTAATTGTTTCAAATGAGTTTAGTATTTACTGTACCATAACTTCAATTATTTGCTTGCAACAATACTTAATATATGGAGGGTACATAGAATATATGCAAATTAGAGGGGGCAGAAAACATAAAATGAATGCAACAAAACTGAAGTTATAGCGAATTTTACAAATATGTCTCATTAATTGTTTCAAATGAGTTTAGTATTTACTGTACCATAACTTCAATTATTTGCTTGCAACAATACTTAATATATGGAGGGTACATAGAATATATGCAAATTAGAGGGGGCAGAAAACATAAAATGAATGCAACAAAACTGAAGTTATGGCGAATTTTACAAATATGCCTCATTAATTGTTTCAAATGAGTTTAGTATTTACTGTACCATAACTTCAATTATTTGCTAGCAACAATACTTAATAATATATGGAGGGTACATAGAATATATGCAAATTAGAGGGGGTAGAAAACATAAAATGAATGCAACAAAACTGAAGGTATGGCAAATTTTACAAATATGCCTCATTAATTGTTTCAAATGAGTTTAGTGTTTACTGTACCATAACTTCAATTATTTGCTTGCAACAATACTTAATATATGGAGGGTACATAGAATATATGCAAATTAGAGGGGGCAAAAAACATAAAATGAATGCAACAAAACTGAAGTTATGGCGAATTTTACAATTATTTCTCATTAATTGTTTCAAATGAGTTTAGTATTTACTGTACCATAACTTCAATTATTTGCTTGCAACAATACTTAATATATGGAGGGTACATAGAATATATGCAAATTAGAGGGGGCAGAAAACAAAATGAATGCAACAAAACTGAAGTTATGGCGAATTTTACAAATATGCCTCATTAATTGTTTCAAATGAGTTTAGTATTTACTGTACCATAACTTTAATTATTTGCTAGCAACAATACTTAATATATGGAGGGTACATAGAATATATGCAAATTAGAGGGGGCAGAAAACATAAAATGAATGCAACAAAACTGAAGGTATGGCAAATTTTACAAATATGCCTCATTAATTGTTTCAAATGAGTTTAGTGTTTACTGTAACATAACTTCAATTATTTGCTTGCAACAATACTTAATATATGGAGGGTACATAGAATATATGCAAATTAGAGGGGGCAGAAAACATAAAATGAATGCAACAAAACTGAAGGTATGGCGAATTTTACAATTATTTCTCATTAATTGTTTCAAATGAGTTTAGTGTTTACTGTAACATAACTTCAATTATTTGCTTGCAACAATACTTAATATGTGGAGGGTACATAGAATATCTGCAAATTAGAGGGGGCAGAAAACATAAAATGAATGCAACAAAACTGAAGTTATGGCGAATTTTACAAATATGCCTCATTAATTGTTTCAAATGAGTTTAGTATTTACTGTACCATAACTTCAATTATTTGCTAGCAACAATACTTAATAATATATGGAGGGTACATAGAATATATGCAAATTAGAGGGGGCAGAAAACATAAAATGAATGCAACAAAACTGAAGGTATGGCAAATTTTACAAATATGCCTCATTAATTGTTTCAAATGAGTTTAGTGTTTACTGTAACATAACTTCAATTATTTGCTTGCAACAATACTTAATATATGGAGGGTACATAGAATATATGCAAATTAGAGGGGGCAGAAAACATAAAATGAATGCAACAAAACTGAAGTTATGGCGAATTTTACAAATATGCCTCATTAATTGTTTCAAATGAGTTTAGTATTTACTGTACCATAACTTCAATTATTTGCTAGCAACAATACTTAATAATACATGGAGGGTACATAGAATATATGCAAATTAGAGGGGGCAGAAAACATAAAATGAATGCAACAAAACTGAAGTTATGGCGAATTTTACAAATATGCCTCATTAATTGTTTCAAATGAGTTTAGTATTTACTGTACCATAACTTCAATTATTTGCTTGCAACAATACTTAATATATGGAGGGTACATAGAATATATGCAAATTAGAGGGGGCAGAAAACATAAAATGAATGCAACAAAACTGAAGTTATAGCGAATTTTACAAATATGTCTCATTAATTGTTTCAAATGAGTTTAGTATTTACTGTACCATAACTTCAATTATTTGCTTGCAACAATACTTAATATATGGAGGGTACATAGAATATATGCAAATTAGAGGGGGCAGAAAACATAAAATGAATGCAACAAAACTGAAGTTATGGCGAATTTTACAAATAAGCCTCATTAATTGTTTCAAATGAGTTTAGTATTTACTGTACCATAACTTCAATTATTTGCTAGCAACAATACTTAATAATATATGGAGGGTACATAGAATATATGCAAATTAGAGGGGGTAGAAAACATAAAATGAATGCAACAAAACTGAAGGTATGGCAAATTTTACAAATATGCCTCATTAATTGTTTCAAATGAGTTTAGTGTTTACTGTACCATAACTTCAATTATTTGCTTGCAACAATACTTAATATATGGAGGGTACATAGAATATATGCAAATTAGAGGGGGCAGAAAACATAAAATGAATGCAACAAAACTGAAGTTATGGCGAATTTTACAAATATGCCTCATTAATTGTTTCAAATGAGTTTAGTATTTACTGTACCATAACTTTAATTATTTGCTAGCAACAATACTTAATATATGGAGGGTACATAGAATATATGCAAATTAGAGGGGGCAGAAAACATAAAATGAATGCAACAAAACTGAAGGTATGTCAAATTTTACAAATATGCCTCATTAATTGTTTCAAGTGAGTTTAGTGTTTACTGTAACATAACTTCAATTATTTGCTTGCAACAATACTTAATATATGGAGGGTACATAGAATATATGCAAATTAGAGGGGGCAGAAAACATAAAATGAATGCAACAAAACTGAAGGTATGGCGAATTTTACAATTATTTCTCATTAATTGTTTCAAATGAGTTTAGTGTTTACTGTAACATAACTTCAATTATTTGCTTGTAACAATACTTAATATATGGAGGGTACATAGAATATATGCAAATTAGAGGGGGCAGAAAACATAAAATGAATGCAACAAAACTGAAGGTATGGCGAATTTTACAATTATTTCTCATTAATTGTTTCAAATGAGTTTAGTGTTTACTGTAACATAACTTCAATTATTTGCTTGCAACAATACTTAATATATGGAGGGTACATAGAATATATGCAAATTAGAGGGGGCAGAAAACATAAAATGAATGCAACAAAACTGAAGGTATGGCGAATTTTACAATTATTTCTCATTAATTGTTTCAAATGAGTTTAGTGTTTACTGTAACATAACTTCAATTATTTGCTTGTAACAATACTTAATATATGGAGGGTACATAGAATATATGCAAATTAGAGGGGGCAGAAAACATAAAATGAATGCAACAAAACTGAAGGTATGGCAAATTTTACAAATATGCCTCATTAATTGTTTCAAATGAGTTTAGTGTTTACTGTAACATAACTTCAATTATTTGCTTGCAACAATACTTAATATATGGAGGGTACATAGAATATATGCAAATTAGAGGGGGCAGAAAACATAAAATGAATGCAACAAAACTGAAGTTATGGCGAATTTTACAAATATGCCTCATTAATTGTTTCAAATGAGTTTAGTATTTACTGTACCATAACTTCAATTATTTGCTAGCAACAATACTTAATAATATATGGAGGGTACATAGAATATATGCAAATTAGAGGGGGCAGAAAACATAAAATGAATGCAACAAAACTGAAGATATGGCAAATTTTACAAATATGCCTCATTAATTGTTTCAAATGAGTTTAGTGTTTACTGTAACATAACTTCAATTATTTGCTTGCAACAATACTTAATATATGGAGGGTACATAGAATATATGCAAATTAGAGGGGGCAAAAAACATAAAATGAATGCAACAAAACTGAAGTTATGGCGAATTTTACAATTATTTCTCATTAATTGTTTCAAATGAGTTTAGTATTTACTGTACCATAACTTCAATTATTTGCTTGCAACAATACTTAATATATGGAGGGTACATAGAATATATGCAAATTAGAGGGGGCAGAAAACAAAATGAATGCAACAAAACTGAAGTTATGGCGAATTTTACAAATATGCCTCATTAATTGTTTCAAATGAGTTTAGTATTTACTGTACCATAACTTTAATTATTTGCTAGCAACAATACTTAATATATGGAGGGTACATAGAATATATGCAAATTAGAGGGGGCAGAAAACATAAAATGAATGCAACAAAACTGAAGGTATGGCAAATTTTACAAATATGCCTCATTAATTGTTTCAAATGAGTTTAGTGTTTACTGTAACATAACTTCAATTATTTGCTTGCAACAATACTTAATATATGGAGGGTACATAGAATATATGCAAATTAGAGGGGGCAGAAAACATAAAATGAATGCAACAAAACTGAAGGTATGGCGAATTTTACAATTATTTCTCATTAATTGTTTCAAATGAGTTTAGTGTTTACTGTAACATAACTTCAATTATTTGCTTGCAACAATACTTAATATATGGAGGGTACATAGAATATATGCAAATTAGAGGGGGCAGAAAACATAAAATGAATGCAACAAAACTGAAGGTATGGCGAATTTTACAATTATTTCTCATTAATGGTTTCAAATGAGTTTAGTGTTTACTGTAACATAACTTCAATTATTTGCTTGCAACAATACTTAATATATGGAGGGTACATAGAATATATGCAAATTAGAGAGGGCAGAAAACATAAAATGAATACAACAAAACTGAAGTTATGGCGAATTTTACAAATATGTCTCATTAATTGTTTCAAATGAGTTTAGTATTTACTGTACCATAACTTCAATTATTTGCTTGCAACAATACTTAATATATGGAGGGTACATAGAATATATGCAAATTAGAGGGGGCAGAAAACATAAAATGAATGCAACAAAACTGAAGTTATAGCGAATTTTACAAATATGTCTCATTAATTGTTTCAAATGAGGTTAGTATTTACTGTACCATAACTTCAATTATTTGCTTGCAACAATACTTAATATATGGAGGGTACATAGAATATATGCAAATTAGAGGGGGCAGAAAACATAAAATGAATGCAACAAAACTGAAGTTAGGGCGAATTTTACAAATATGCCTCATTAATTGTTTCAAATGAGTTTAGTATTTACTGTACCATAACTTCAATTATTTGCTAGCAACAATACTTAATATATGGAGGGTACATAGAATATATGCAAATTAGAGGGGGCAGAAAACATAAAATGAATGCAACAAAACTGAAGTTATGGCGAATTTTACAAATATGCCTCATTAATTGTTTCAAATGAGTTTAGTATTTACTGTACCATAACTTCAATTATTTGCTTGCAACAATACTTAATATATGGAAGGTACATAGAATATATGCAAATTAGAGGGGGCAGAAAACAAAATGAATGCAACAAAACTGAAGTTATGGCGAATTTTACAATTATGCCTCATTAATTGTTTCAAATGAGTTTAGTATTTACTGTACCATAACTTCAATTATTTGCTTGCAACAATACTTAATATATGGAGGGTACATAGAATATATGCAAATTAGAGGGGGCAGCAAACATAAAATGAATACAACAAAACTGAAGTTATGGCGAATTTTACAATTATGTCTCATTAATTGTTTCAAATGAGTTTAGTATTTACTGTACCATAACTTCAATTATTTGCTTGCAACAATACTTAATATATGGAAGGTACATAGAATATATGCAAATTAGAGGGGGCAGCAAACAAAATGAATGCAACAAAACTGAAGTTATGGCGAATTTTACAATTATGTCTCATTAATTGTTTCAAATGAGTTTAGTATTTACTGTACCATAACTTCAATTATTTGCTTGCAACAATACTTACATAGAATATATGCAAATTAGAGGGGGCAGAAAACATAAAATGAATGCAACAAAACTGAAGGTATGGCGAATTTTACAAATATGCCTCATTAATTGTTTCAAATGAGTTTAGTGTTTACTGTAACATAACTTCAATTATTTGCTTGCAACAATACTTAATATATGGAGGGTACATAGAATATATGCAAATTAGAGGGGGCAGAAAACATAAAATGAATGCAACAAAACTGAAGTTATGGCGAATTTTACAAATATGCCTCATTAATTGTTTCAAATGAGTTTAGTATTTACTGTACCATAACTTCAATTATTTGCTTGCAACAATACTTAATATATGGAGGGTACATAGAATATATGCAAATTAGGGGGGGTATAAAACATAAAATGAATGCAACAAAACTGAAGTTATGGCGAATTTTACAAATATGCCTCATTAATTGTTTCAAATGAGTTTAGTATTTACTGTACCATAACTTCAATTATTTGCTTGCAACAATACTTAATATATGGAGGGTACATAGAATATATGCAATTTAGGGGGGGGGGGGGGGGGGGGCAGAAAACATAAAATGAATACAACAAAACTGAAGTTATGGCGAATTTTACAAATATGTCTCATTAATTGTTTCAAATGAGTTTAGTATTTACTGTACCATAACTTCAATTATTTGCTTGCAACAATACTTAATATATGGAGGGTACATAGAATATATGCAAATTAGAGGGGGCAGAAAACAAAATGAATGCAACAAAACTGAAGTTATGGCGAATTTTACAATTATGTCTCATTAATTGTTTCAAATGAGTTCAGTATTTACTGTACCATAACTTCAATTATTTGCTAGCAACAATACTTAATATATGGAGGGTACATAGAATATATGCAAATTAGAGGGGGCAGAAAACAAAATGAATGCAACAAAACTGAAGTTATGGCGAATTTTACAATTATTTCTCATTAATTGTTTCAAATGAGTTCAGTATTTACTGTACCATAACTTCAATTATTTGCTTGCAACAATACTTAATATATGGAGGGTACATAGAATATATGCAAATTAGAGGGGGCAGAAAACATAAAATGAATGCAACAAAACTGAAGGTATGGCAAATTTTACAAATATGCCTCATTAATTGTTTCAAGTGAGTTTAGTGTTTACTGTAACATAACTTCAATTATTTGCTTGCAACAATACTTAATATATGGAGGGTACATAGAATATATGCAAATTAGAGGGGGCAGAAAACATAAAATGAATGCAACAAAACTGAAGGTATGGCGAATTTTACAATTATTTCTCATTAATTGTTTCAAATGAGTTTAGTGTTTACTGTAACATAACTTCAATTATTTGCTTGTAACAATACTTAATATATGGAGGGTACATAGAATATATGCAAATTAGAGGGGGCAGAAAACATAAAATGAATGCAACAAAACTGAAGGTATGGCGAATTTTACAATTATTTCTCATTAATTGTTTCAAATGAGTTTAGTGTTTACTGTAACATAACTTCAATTATTTGCTTGCAACAATACTTAATATATGGAGGGTACATAGAATATATGCAAATTAGAGGGGGCAGAAAACATAAAATGAATGCAACAAAACTGAAGGTATGGCGAATTTTACAATTATTTCTCATTAATTGTTTCAAATGAGTTTAGTGTTTACTGTAACATAACTTCAATTATTTGCTTGTAACAATACTTAATATATGGAGGGTACATAGAATATATGCAAATTAGAGGGGGCAGAAAACATAAAATGAATGCAACAAAACTGAAGGTATGGCAAATTTTACAAATATGCCTCATTAATTGTTTCAAATGAGTTTAGTGTTTACTGTAACATAACTTCAATTATTTGCTTGCAACAATACTTAATATATGGAGGGTACATAGAATATATGCAAATTAGAGGGGGCAGAAAACATAAAATGAATGCAACAAAACTGAAGTTATGGCGAATTTTACAAATATGCCTCATTAATTGTTTCAAATGAGTTTAGTATTTACTGTACCATAACTTCAATTATTTGCTAGCAACAATACTTAATAATATATGGAGGGTACATAGAATATATGCAAATTAGAGGGGGCAGAAAACATAAAATGAATGCAACAAAACTGAAGATATGGCAAATTTTACAAATATGCCTCATTAATTGTTTCAAATGAGTTTAGTGTTTACTGTAACATAACTTCAATTATTTGCTTGCAACAATACTTAATATATGGAGGGTACATAGAATATATGCAAATTAGAGGGGGCAAAAAACATAAAATGAATGCAACAAAACTGAAGTTATGGCGAATTTTACAATTATTTCTCATTAATTGTTTCAAATGAGTTTAGTATTTACTGTACCATAACTTCAATTATTTGCTTGCAACAATACTTAATATATGGAGGGTACATAGAATATATGCAAATTAGAGGGGGCAGAAAACAAAATGAATGCAACAAAACTGAAGTTATGGCGAATTTTACAAATATGCCTCATTAATTGTTTCAAATGAGTTTAGTATTTACTGTACCATAACTTTAATTATTTGCTAGCAACAATACTTAATATATGGAGGGTACATAGAATATATGCAAATTAGAGGGGGCAGAAAACATAAAATGAATGCAACAAAACTGAAGGTATGGCAAATTTTACAAATATGCCTCATTAATTGTTTCAAATGAGTTTAGTGTTTACTGTAACATAACTTCAATTATTTGCTTGCAACAATACTTAATATATGGAGGGTACATAGAATATATGCAAATTAGAGGGGGCAGAAAACATAAAATGAATGCAACAAAACTGAAGGTATGGCGAATTTTACAATTATTTCTCATTAATTGTTTCAAATGAGTTTAGTGTTTACTGTAACATAACTTCAATTATTTGCTTGCAACAATACTTAATATGTGGAGGGTACATAGAATATCTGCAAATTAGAGGGGGCAGAAAACATAAAATGAATGCAACAAAACTGAAGTTATGGCGAATTTTACAAATATGCCTCATTAATTGTTTCAAATGAGTTTAGTATTTACTGTACCATAACTTCAATTATTTGCTAGCAACAATACTTAATAATATATGGAGGGTACATAGAATATATGCAAATTAGAGGGGGCAGAAAACATAAAATGAATGCAACAAAACTGAAGGTATGGCAAATTTTACAAATATGCCTCATTAATTGTTTCAAATGAGTTTAGTGTTTACTGTAACATAACTTCAATTATTTGCTTGCAACAATACTTAATATATGGAGGGTACATAGAATATATGCAAATTAGAGGGGGCAGAAAACATAAAATGAATGCAACAAAACTGAAGTTATGGCGAATTTTACAAATATGCCTCATTAATTGTTTCAAATGAGTTTAGTATTTACTGTACCATAACTTCAATTATTTGCTAGCAACAATACTTAATAATACATGGAGGGTACATAGAATATATGCAAATTAGAGGGGGCAGAAAACATAAAATGAATGCAACAAAACTGAAGTTATGGCGAATTTTACAAATATGCCTCATTAATTGTTTCAAATGAGTTTAGTATTTACTGTACCATAACTTCAATTATTTGCTTGCAACAATACTTAATATATGGAGGGTACATAGAATATATGCAAATTAGAGGGGGCAGAAAACATAAAATGAATGCAACAAAACTGAAGTTATAGCGAATTTTACAAATATGTCTCATTAATTGTTTCAAATGAGTTTAGTATTTACTGTACCATAACTTCAATTATTTGCTTGCAACAATACTTAATATATGGAGGGTACATAGAATATATGCAAATTAGAGGGGGCAGAAAACATAAAATGAATGCAACAAAACTGAAGTTATGGCGAATTTTACAAATATGCCTCATTAATTGTTTCAAATGAGTTTAGTATTTACTGTACCATAACTTCAATTATTTGCTAGCAACAATACTTAATAATATATGGAGGGTACATAGAATATATGCAAATTAGAGGGGGTAGAAAACATAAAATGAATGCAACAAAACTGAAGGTATGGCAAATTTTACAAATATGCCTCATTAATTGTTTCAAATGAGTTTAGTGTTTACTGTACCATAACTTCAATTATTTGCTTGCAACAATACTTAATATATGGAGGGTACATAGAATATATGCAAATTAGAGGGGGCAAAAAACATAAAATGAATGCAACAAAACTGAAGTTATGGCGAATTTTACAATTATTTCTCATTAATTGTTTCAAATGAGTTTAGTATTTACTGTACCATAACTTCAATTATTTGCTTGCAACAATACTTAATATATGGAGGGTACATAGAATATATGCAAATTAGAGGGGGCAGAAAACAAAATGAATGCAACAAAACTGAAGTTATGGCGAATTTTACAAATATGCCTCATTAATTGTTTCAAATGAGTTTAGTATTTACTGTACCATAACTTTAATTATTTGCTAGCAACAATACTTAATATATGGAGGGTACATAGAATATATGCAAATTAGAGGGGGCAGAAAACATAAAATGAATGCAACAAAACTGAAGGTATGGCAAATTTTACAAATATGCCTCATTAATTGTTTCAAATGAGTTTAGTGTTTACTGTAACATAACTTCAATTATTTGCTTGCAACAATACTTAATATATGGAGGGTACATAGAATATATGCAAATTAGAGGGGGCAGAAAACATAAAATGAATGCAACAAAACTGAAGGTATGGCGAATTTTACAATTATTTCTCATTAATTGTTTCAAATGAGTTTAGTGTTTACTGTAACATAACTTCAATTATTTGCTTGCAACAATACTTAATATGTGGAGGGTACATAGAATATCTGCAAATTAGAGGGGGCAGAAAACATAAAATGAATGCAACAAAACTGAAGTTATGGCGAATTTTACAAATATGCCTCATTAATTGTTTCAAATGAGTTTAGTATTTACTGTACCATAACTTCAATTATTTGCTAGCAACAATACTTAATAATATATGGAGGGTACATAGAATATATGCAAATTAGAGGGGGCAGAAAACATAAAATGAATGCAACAAAACTGAAGGTATGGCAAATTTTACAAATATGCCTCATTAATTGTTTCAAATGAGTTTAGTGTTTACTGTAACATAACTTCAATTATTTGCTTGCAACAATACTTAATATATGGAGGGTACATAGAATATATGCAAATTAGAGGGGGCAGAAAACATAAAATGAATGCAACAAAACTGAAGTTATGGCGAATTTTACAAATATGCCTCATTAATTGTTTCAAATGAGTTTAGTATTTACTGTACCATAACTTCAATTATTTGCTAGCAACAATACTTAATAATACATGGAGGGTACATAGAATATATGCAAATTAGAGGGGGCAGAAAACATAAAATGAATGCAACAAAACTGAAGTTATGGCGAATTTTACAAATATGCCTCATTAATTGTTTCAAATGAGTTTAGTATTTACTGTACCATAACTTCAATTATTTGCTTGCAACAATACTTAATATATGGAGGGTACATAGAATATATGCAAATTAGAGGGGGCAGAAAACATAAAATGAATGCAACAAAACTGAAGTTATAGCGAATTTTACAAATATGTCTCATTAATTGTTTCAAATGAGTTTAGTATTTACTGTACCATAACTTCAATTATTTGCTTGCAACAATACTTAATATATGGAGGGTACATAGAATATATGCAAATTAGAGGGGGCAGAAAACATAAAATGAATGCAACAAAACTGAAGTTATGGCGAATTTTACAAATAAGCCTCATTAATTGTTTCAAATGAGTTTAGTATTTACTGTACCATAACTTCAATTATTTGCTAGCAACAATACTTAATAATATATGGAGGGTACATAGAATATATGCAAATTAGAGGGGGTAGAAAACATAAAATGAATGCAACAAAACTGAAGGTATGGCAAATTTTACAAATATGCCTCATTAATTGTTTCAAATGAGTTTAGTGTTTACTGTACCATAACTTCAATTATTTGCTTGCAACAATACTTAATATATGGAGGGTACATAGAATATATGCAAATTAGAGGGGGCAGAAAACATAAAATGAATGCAACAAAACTGAAGTTATGGCGAATTTTACAAATATGCCTCATTAATTGTTTCAAATGAGTTTAGTATTTACTGTACCATAACTTTAATTATTTGCTAGCAACAATACTTAATATATGGAGGGTACATAGAATATATGCAAATTAGAGGGGGCAGAAAACATAAAATGAATGCAACAAAACTGAAGGTATGTCAAATTTTACAAATATGCCTCATTAATTGTTTCAAGTGAGTTTAGTGTTTACTGTAACATAACTTCAATTATTTGCTTGCAACAATACTTAATATATGGAGGGTACATAGAATATATGCAAATTAGAGGGGGCAGAAAACATAAAATGAATGCAACAAAACTGAAGGTATGGCGAATTTTACAATTATTTCTCATTAATTGTTTCAAATGAGTTTAGTGTTTACTGTAACATAACTTCAATTATTTGCTTGTAACAATACTTAATATATGGAGGGTACATAGAATATATGCAAATTAGAGGGGGCAGAAAACATAAAATGAATGCAACAAAACTGAAGGTATGGCGAATTTTACAATTATTTCTCATTAATTGTTTCAAATGAGTTTAGTGTTTACTGTAACATAACTTCAATTATTTGCTTGCAACAATACTTAATATATGGAGGGTACATAGAATATATGCAAATTAGAGGGGGCAGAAAACATAAAATGAATGCAACAAAACTGAAGGTATGGCGAATTTTACAATTATTTCTCATTAATTGTTTCAAATGAGTTTAGTGTTTACTGTAACATAACTTCAATTATTTGCTTGTAACAATACTTAATATATGGAGGGTACATAGAATATATGCAAATTAGAGGGGGCAGAAAACATAAAATGAATGCAACAAAACTGAAGGTATGGCAAATTTTACAAATATGCCTCATTAATTGTTTCAAATGAGTTTAGTGTTTACTGTAACATAACTTCAATTATTTGCTTGCAACAATACTTAATATATGGAGGGTACATAGAATATATGCAAATTAGAGGGGGCAGAAAACATAAAATGAATGCAACAAAACTGAAGTTATGGCGAATTTTACAAATATGCCTCATTAATTGTTTCAAATGAGTTTAGTATTTACTGTACCATAACTTCAATTATTTGCTAGCAACAATACTTAATAATATATGGAGGGTACATAGAATATATGCAAATTAGAGGGGGCAGAAAACATAAAATGAATGCAACAAAACTGAAGATATGGCAAATTTTACAAATATGCCTCATTAATTGTTTCAAATGAGTTTAGTGTTTACTGTAACATAACTTCAATTATTTGCTTGCAACAATACTTAATATATGGAGGGTACATAGAATATATGCAAATTAGAGGGGGCAAAAAACATAAAATGAATGCAACAAAACTGAAGTTATGGCGAATTTTACAATTATTTCTCATTAATTGTTTCAAATGAGTTTAGTATTTACTGTACCATAACTTCAATTATTTGCTTGCAACAATACTTAATATATGGAGGGTACATAGAATATATGCAAATTAGAGGGGGCAGAAAACAAAATGAATGCAACAAAACTGAAGTTATGGCGAATTTTACAAATATGCCTCATTAATTGTTTCAAATGAGTTTAGTATTTACTGTACCATAACTTTAATTATTTGCTAGCAACAATACTTAATATATGGAGGGTACATAGAATATATGCAAATTAGAGGGGGCAGAAAACATAAAATGAATGCAACAAAACTGAAGGTATGGCAAATTTTACAAATATGCCTCATTAATTGTTTCAAATGAGTTTAGTGTTTACTGTAACATAACTTCAATTATTTGCTTGCAACAATACTTAATATATGGAGGGTACATAGAATATATGCAAATTAGAGGGGGCAGAAAACATAAAATGAATGCAACAAAACTGAAGGTATGGCGAATTTTACAATTATTTCTCATTAATTGTTTCAAATGAGTTTAGTGTTTACTGTAACATAACTTCAATTATTTGCTTGCAACAATACTTAATATGTGGAGGGTACATAGAATATCTGCAAATTAGAGGGGGCAGAAAACATAAAATGAATGCAACAAAACTGAAGTTATGGCGAATTTTACAAATATGCCTCATTAATTGTTTCAAATGAGTTTAGTATTTACTGTACCATAACTTCAATTATTTGCTAGCAACAATACTTAATAATATATGGAGGGTACATAGAATATATGCAAATTAGAGGGGGCAGAAAACATAAAATGAATGCAACAAAACTGAAGGTATGGCAAATTTTACAAATATGCCTCATTAATTGTTTCAAATGAGTTTAGTGTTTACTGTAACATAACTTCAATTATTTGCTTGCAACAATACTTAATATATGGAGGGTACATAGAATATATGCAAATTAGAGGGGGCAGAAAACATAAAATGAATGCAACAAAACTGAAGTTATGGCGAATTTTACAAATATGCCTCATTAATTGTTTCAAATGAGTTTAGTATTTACTGTACCATAACTTCAATTATTTGCTAGCAACAATACTTAATAATACATGGAGGGTACATAGAATATATGCAAATTAGAGGGGGCAGAAAACATAAAATGAATGCAACAAAACTGAAGTTATGGCGAATTTTACAAATATGCCTCATTAATTGTTTCAAATGAGTTTAGTATTTACTGTACCATAACTTCAATTATTTGCTTGCAACAATACTTAATATATGGAGGGTACATAGAATATATGCAAATTAGAGGGGGCAGAAAACATAAAATGAATGCAACAAAACTGAAGTTATAGCGAATTTTACAAATATGTCTCATTAATTGTTTCAAATGAGTTTAGTATTTACTGTACCATAACTTCAATTATTTGCTTGCAACAATACTTAATATATGGAGGGTACATAGAATATATGCAAATTAGAGGGGGCAGAAAACATAAAATGAATGCAACAAAACTGAAGTTATGGCGAATTTTACAAATATGCCTCATTAATTGTTTCAAATGAGTTTAGTATTTACTGTACCATAACTTCAATTATTTGCTAGCAACAATACTTAATAATATATGGAGGGTACATAGAATATATGCAAATTAGAGGGGGTAGAAAACATAAAATGAATGCAACAAAACTGAAGGTATGGCAAATTTTACAAATATGCCTCATTAATTGTTTCAAATGAGTTTAGTGTTTACTGTACCATAACTTCAATTATTTGCTTGCAACAATACTTAATATATGGAGGGTACATAGAATATATGCAAATTAGAGGGGGCAAAAAACATAAAATGAATGCAACAAAACTGAAGTTATGGCGAATTTTACAATTATTTCTCATTAATTGTTTCAAATGAGTTTAGTATTTACTGTACCATAACTTCAATTATTTGCTTGCAACAATACTTAATATATGGAGGGTACATAGAATATATGCAAATTAGAGGGGGCAGAAAACAAAATGAATGCAACAAAACTGAAGTTATGGCGAATTTTACAAATATGCCTCATTAATTGTTTCAAATGAGTTTAGTATTTACTGTACCATAACTTTAATTATTTGCTAGCAACAATACTTAATATATGGAGGGTACATAGAATATATGCAAATTAGAGGGGGCAGAAAACATAAAATGAATGCAACAAAACTGAAGGTATGGCAAATTTTACAAATATGCCTCATTAATTGTTTCAAATGAGTTTAGTGTTTACTGTAACATAACTTCAATTATTTGCTTGCAACAATACTTAATATATGGAGGGTACATAGAATATATGCAAATTAGAGGGGGCAGAAAACATAAAATGAATGCAACAAAACTGAAGGTATGGCGAATTTTACAATTATTTCTCATTAATTGTTTCAAATGAGTTTAGTGTTTACTGTAACATAACTTCAATTATTTGCTTGCAACAATACTTAATATGTGGAGGGTACATAGAATATCTGCAAATTAGAGGGGGCAGAAAACATAAAATGAATGCAACAAAACTGAAGTTATGGCGAATTTTACAAATATGCCTCATTAATTGTTTCAAATGAGTTTAGTATTTACTGTACCATAACTTCAATTATTTGCTAGCAACAATACTTAATAATATATGGAGGGTACATAGAATATATGCAAATTAGAGGGGGCAGAAAACATAAAATGAATGCAACAAAACTGAAGGTATGGCAAATTTTACAAATATGCCTCATTAATTGTTTCAAATGAGTTTAGTGTTTACTGTAACATAACTTCAATTATTTGCTTGCAACAATACTTAATATATGGAGGGTACATAGAATATATGCAAATTAGAGGGGGCAGAAAACATAAAATGAATGCAACAAAACTGAAGTTATGGCGAATTTTACAAATATGCCTCATTAATTGTTTCAAATGAGTTTAGTATTTACTGTACCATAACTTCAATTATTTGCTAGCAACAATACTTAATAATACATGGAGGGTACATAGAATATATGCAAATTAGAGGGGGCAGAAAACATAAAATGAATGCAACAAAACTGAAGTTATGGCGAATTTTACAAATATGCCTCATTAATTGTTTCAAATGAGTTTAGTATTTACTGTACCATAACTTCAATTATTTGCTTGCAACAATACTTAATATATGGAGGGTACATAGAATATATGCAAATTAGAGGGGGCAGAAAACATAAAATGAATGCAACAAAACTGAAGTTATAGCGAATTTTACAAATATGTCTCATTAATTGTTTCAAATGAGTTTAGTATTTACTGTACCATAACTTCAATTATTTGCTTGCAACAATACTTAATATATGGAGGGTACATAGAATATATGCAAATTAGAGGGGGCAGAAAACATAAAATGAATGCAACAAAACTGAAGTTATGGCGAATTTTACAAATAAGCCTCATTAATTGTTTCAAATGAGTTTAGTATTTACTGTACCATAACTTCAATTATTTGCTAGCAACAATACTTAATAATATATGGAGGGTACATAGAATATATGCAAATTAGAGGGGGTAGAAAACATAAAATGAATGCAACAAAACTGAAGGTATGGCAAATTTTACAAATATGCCTCATTAATTGTTTCAAATGAGTTTAGTATTTACTGTACCATAACTTTAATTATTTGCTAGCAACAATACTTAATATATGGAGGGTACATAGAATATATGCAAATTAGAGGGGGCAGAAAACATAAAATGAATGCAACAAAACTGAAGGTATGGCAAATTTTACAAATATGCCTCATTAATTGTTTCAAATGAGTTTAGTGTTTACTGTAACATAACTTCAATTATTTGCTTGCAACAATACTTAATATATGGAGGGTACATAGAATATATGCAAATTAGAGGGGGCAGAAAACATAAAATGAATGCAACAAAACTGAAGGTATGGCGAATTTTACAATTATTTCTCATTAATTGTTTCAAATGAGTTTAGTGTTTACTGTAACATAACTTCAATTATTTGCTTGCAACAATACTTAATATATGGAGGGTACATAGAATATATGCAAATTAGAGGGGGCAGAAAACATAAAATGAATGCAACAAAACTGAAGGTATGGCGAATTTTACAATTATTTCTCATTAATGGTTTCAAATGAGTTTAGTGTTTACTGTAACATAACTTCAATTATTTGCTTGCAACAATACTTAATATATGGAGGGTACATAGAATATATGCAAATTAGAGAGGGCAGAAAACATAAAATGAATACAACAAAACTGAAGTTATGGCGAATTTTACAAATATGTCTCATTAATTGTTTCAAATGAGTTTAGTATTTACTGTACCATAACTTCAATTATTTGCTTGCAACAATACTTAATATATGGAGGGTACATAGAATATATGCAAATTAGAGGGGGCAGAAAACATAAAATGAATGCAACAAAACTGAAGTTATAGCGAATTTTACAAATATGTCTCATTAATTGTTTCAAATGAGGTTAGTATTTACTGTACCATAACTTCAATTATTTGCTTGCAACAATACTTAATATATGGAGGGTACATAGAATATATGCAAATTAGAGGGGGCAGAAAACATAAAATGAATGCAACAAAACTGAAGTTAGGGCGAATTTTACAAATATGCCTCATTAATTGTTTCAAATGAGTTTAGTATTTACTGTACCATAACTTCAATTATTTGCTAGCAACAATACTTAATATATGGAGGGTACATAGAATATATGCAAATTAGAGGGGGCAGAAAACATAAAATGAATGCAACAAAACTGAAGTTATGGCGAATTTTACAAATATGCCTCATTAATTGTTTCAAATGAGTTTAGTATTTACTGTACCATAACTTCAATTATTTGCTTGCAACAATACTTAATATATGGAAGGTACATAGAATATATGCAAATTAGAGGGGGCAGAAAACAAAATGAATGCAACAAAACTGAAGTTATGGCGAATTTTACAATTATGCCTCATTAATTGTTTCAAATGAGTTTAGTATTTACTGTACCATAACTTCAATTATTTGCTTGCAACAATACTTAATATATGGAGGGTACATAGAATATATGCAAATTAGAGGGGGCAGCAAACATAAAATGAATACAACAAAACTGAAGTTATGGCGAATTTTACAATTATGTCTCATTAATTGTTTCAAATGAGTTTAGTATTTACTGTACCATAACTTCAATTATTTGCTTGCAACAATACTTAATATATGGAAGGTACATAGAATATATGCAAATTAGAGGGGGCAGCAAACAAAATGAATGCAACAAAACTGAAGTTATGGCGAATTTTACAATTATGTCTCATTAATTGTTTCAAATGAGTTTAGTATTTACTGTACCATAACTTCAATTATTTGCTTGCAACAATACTTACATAGAATATATGCAAATTAGAGGGGGCAGAAAACATAAAATGAATGCAACAAAACTGAAGGTATGGCGAATTTTACAAATATGCCTCATTAATTGTTTCAAATGAGTTTAGTGTTTACTGTAACATAACTTCAATTATTTGCTTGCAACAATACTTAATATATGGAGGGTACATAGAATATATGCAAATTAGAGGGGGCAGAAAACATAAAATGAATGCAACAAAACTGAAGTTATGGCGAATTTTACAAATATGCCTCATTAATTGTTTCAAATGAGTTTAGTATTTACTGTACCATAACTTCAATTATTTGCTTGCAACAATACTTAATATATGGAGGGTACATAGAATATATGCAAATTAGGGGGGGTATAAAACATAAAATGAATGCAACAAAACTGAAGTTATGGCGAATTTTACAAATATGCCTCATTAATTGTTTCAAATGAGTTTAGTATTTACTGTACCATAACTTCAATTATTTGCTTGCAACAATACTTAATATATGGAGGGTACATAGAATATATGCAATTTAGGGGGGGGGGGGGGGGGGGCAGAAAACATAAAATGAATACAACAAAACTGAAGTTATGGCGAATTTTACAAATATGTCTCATTAATTGTTTCAAATGAGTTTAGTATTTACTGTACCATAACTTCAATTATTTGCTTGCAACAATACTTAATATATGGAGGGTACATAGAATATATGCAAATTAGAGGGGGCAGAAAACAAAATGAATGCAACAAAACTGAAGTTATGGCGAATTTTACAATTATGTCTCATTAATTGTTTCAAATGAGTTCAGTATTTACTGTACCATAACTTCAATTATTTGCTAGCAACAATACTTAATATATGGAGGGTACATAGAATATATGCAAATTAGAGGGGGCAGAAAACAAAATGAATGCAACAAAACTGAAGTTATGGCGAATTTTACAATTATTTCTCATTAATTGTTTCAAATGAGTTCAGTATTTACTGTACCATAACTTCAATTATTTGCTTGCAACAATACTTAATATATGGAGGGTACATAGAATATATGCAAATTAGAGGGGGCAGAAAACATAAAATGAATGCAACAAAACTGAAGGTATGGCAAATTTTACAAATATGCCTCATTAATTGTTTCAAGTGAGTTTAGTGTTTACTGTAACATAACTTCAATTATTTGCTTGCAACAATACTTAATATATGGAGGGTACATAGAATATATGCAAATTAGAGGGGGCAGAAAACATAAAATGAATGCAACAAAACTGAAGGTATGGCGAATTTTACAATTATTTCTCATTAATTGTTTCAAATGAGTTTAGTGTTTACTGTAACATAACTTCAATTATTTGCTTGTAACAATACTTAATATATGGAGGGTACATAGAATATATGCAAATTAGAGGGGGCAGAAAACATAAAATGAATGCAACAAAACTGAAGGTATGGCGAATTTTACAATTATTTCTCATTAATTGTTTCAAATGAGTTTAGTGTTTACTGTAACATAACTTCAATTATTTGCTTGCAACAATACTTAATATATGGAGGGTACATAGAATATATGCAAATTAGAGGGGGCAGAAAACATAAAATGAATGCAACAAAACTGAAGGTATGGCGAATTTTACAATTATTTCTCATTAATTGTTTCAAATGAGTTTAGTGTTTACTGTAACATAACTTCAATTATTTGCTTGTAACAATACTTAATATATGGAGGGTACATAGAATATATGCAAATTAGAGGGGGCAGAAAACATAAAATGAATGCAACAAAACTGAAGGTATGGCAAATTTTACAAATATGCCTCATTAATTGTTTCAAATGAGTTTAGTGTTTACTGTAACATAACTTCAATTATTTGCTTGCAACAATACTTAATATATGGAGGGTACATAGAATATATGCAAATTAGAGGGGGCAGAAAACATAAAATGAATGCAACAAAACTGAAGTTATGGCGAATTTTACAAATATGCCTCATTAATTGTTTCAAATGAGTTTAGTATTTACTGTACCATAACTTCAATTATTTGCTAGCAACAATACTTAATAATATATGGAGGGTACATAGAATATATGCAAATTAGAGGGGGCAGAAAACATAAAATGAATGCAACAAAACTGAAGATATGGCAAATTTTACAAATATGCCTCATTAATTGTTTCAAATGAGTTTAGTGTTTACTGTAACATAACTTCAATTATTTGCTTGCAACAATACTTAATATATGGAGGGTACATAGAATATATGCAAATTAGAGGGGGCAAAAAACATAAAATGAATGCAACAAAACTGAAGTTATGGCGAATTTTACAATTATTTCTCATTAATTGTTTCAAATGAGTTTAGTATTTACTGTACCATAACTTCAATTATTTGCTTGCAACAATACTTAATATATGGAGGGTACATAGAATATATGCAAATTAGAGGGGGCAGAAAACAAAATGAATGCAACAAAACTGAAGTTATGGCGAATTTTACAAATATGCCTCATTAATTGTTTCAAATGAGTTTAGTATTTACTGTACCATAACTTTAATTATTTGCTAGCAACAATACTTAATATATGGAGGGTACATAGAATATATGCAAATTAGAGGGGGCAGAAAACATAAAATGAATGCAACAAAACTGAAGGTATGGCAAATTTTACAAATATGCCTCATTAATTGTTTCAAATGAGTTTAGTGTTTACTGTAACATAACTTCAATTATTTGCTTGCAACAATACTTAATATATGGAGGGTACATAGAATATATGCAAATTAGAGGGGGCAGAAAACATAAAATGAATGCAACAAAACTGAAGGTATGGCGAATTTTACAATTATTTCTCATTAATTGTTTCAAATGAGTTTAGTGTTTACTGTAACATAACTTCAATTATTTGCTTGCAACAATACTTAATATGTGGAGGGTACATAGAATATCTGCAAATTAGAGGGGGCAGAAAACATAAAATGAATGCAACAAAACTGAAGTTATGGCGAATTTTACAAATATGCCTCATTAATTGTTTCAAATGAGTTTAGTATTTACTGTACCATAACTTCAATTATTTGCTAGCAACAATACTTAATAATATATGGAGGGTACATAGAATATATGCAAATTAGAGGGGGCAGAAAACATAAAATGAATGCAACAAAACTGAAGGTATGGCAAATTTTACAAATATGCCTCATTAATTGTTTCAAATGAGTTTAGTGTTTACTGTAACATAACTTCAATTATTTGCTTGCAACAATACTTAATATATGGAGGGTACATAGAATATATGCAAATTAGAGGGGGCAGAAAACATAAAATGAATGCAACAAAACTGAAGTTATGGCGAATTTTACAAATATGCCTCATTAATTGTTTCAAATGAGTTTAGTATTTACTGTACCATAACTTCAATTATTTGCTAGCAACAATACTTAATAATACATGGAGGGTACATAGAATATATGCAAATTAGAGGGGGCAGAAAACATAAAATGAATGCAACAAAACTGAAGTTATGGCGAATTTTACAAATATGCCTCATTAATTGTTTCAAATGAGTTTAGTATTTACTGTACCATAACTTCAATTATTTGCTTGCAACAATACTTAATATATGGAGGGTACATAGAATATATGCAAATTAGAGGGGGCAGAAAACATAAAATGAATGCAACAAAACTGAAGTTATAGCGAATTTTACAAATATGTCTCATTAATTGTTTCAAATGAGTTTAGTATTTACTGTACCATAACTTCAATTATTTGCTTGCAACAATACTTAATATATGGAGGGTACATAGAATATATGCAAATTAGAGGGGGCAGAAAACATAAAATGAATGCAACAAAACTGAAGTTATGGCGAATTTTACAAATATGCCTCATTAATTGTTTCAAATGAGTTTAGTATTTACTGTACCATAACTTCAATTATTTGCTAGCAACAATACTTAATAATATATGGAGGGTACATAGAATATATGCAAATTAGAGGGGGTAGAAAACATAAAATGAATGCAACAAAACTGAAGGTATGGCAAATTTTACAAATATGCCTCATTAATTGTTTCAAATGAGTTTAGTGTTTACTGTACCATAACTTCAATTATTTGCTTGCAACAATACTTAATATATGGAGGGTACATAGAATATATGCAAATTAGAGGGGGCAAAAAACATAAAATGAATGCAACAAAACTGAAGTTATGGCGAATTTTACAATTATTTCTCATTAATTGTTTCAAATGAGTTTAGTATTTACTGTACCATAACTTCAATTATTTGCTTGCAACAATACTTAATATATGGAGGGTACATAGAATATATGCAAATTAGAGGGGGCAGAAAACAAAATGAATGCAACAAAACTGAAGTTATGGCGAATTTTACAAATATGCCTCATTAATTGTTTCAAATGAGTTTAGTATTTACTGTACCATAACTTTAATTATTTGCTAGCAACAATACTTAATATATGGAGGGTACATAGAATATATGCAAATTAGAGGGGGCAGAAAACATAAAATGAATGCAACAAAACTGAAGGTATGGCAAATTTTACAAATATGCCTCATTAATTGTTTCAAATGAGTTTAGTGTTTACTGTAACATAACTTCAATTATTTGCTTGCAACAATACTTAATATATGGAGGGTACATAGAATATATGCAAATTAGAGGGGGCAGAAAACATAAAATGAATGCAACAAAACTGAAGGTATGGCGAATTTTACAATTATTTCTCATTAATTGTTTCAAATGAGTTTAGTGTTTACTGTAACATAACTTCAATTATTTGCTTGCAACAATACTTAATATGTGGAGGGTACATAGAATATCTGCAAATTAGAGGGGGCAGAAAACATAAAATGAATGCAACAAAACTGAAGTTATGGCGAATTTTACAAATATGCCTCATTAATTGTTTCAAATGAGTTTAGTATTTACTGTACCATAACTTCAATTATTTGCTAGCAACAATACTTAATAATATATGGAGGGTACATAGAATATATGCAAATTAGAGGGGGCAGAAAACATAAAATGAATGCAACAAAACTGAAGGTATGGCAAATTTTACAAATATGCCTCATTAATTGTTTCAAATGAGTTTAGTGTTTACTGTAACATAACTTCAATTATTTGCTTGCAACAATACTTAATATATGGAGGGTACATAGAATATATGCAAATTAGAGGGGGCAGAAAACATAAAATGAATGCAACAAAACTGAAGTTATGGCGAATTTTACAAATATGCCTCATTAATTGTTTCAAATGAGTTTAGTATTTACTGTACCATAACTTCAATTATTTGCTAGCAACAATACTTAATAATACATGGAGGGTACATAGAATATATGCAAATTAGAGGGGGCAGAAAACATAAAATGAATGCAACAAAACTGAAGTTATGGCGAATTTTACAAATATGCCTCATTAATTGTTTCAAATGAGTTTAGTATTTACTGTACCATAACTTCAATTATTTGCTTGCAACAATACTTAATATATGGAGGGTACATAGAATATATGCAAATTAGAGGGGGCAGAAAACATAAAATGAATGCAACAAAACTGAAGTTATAGCGAATTTTACAAATATGTCTCATTAATTGTTTCAAATGAGTTTAGTATTTACTGTACCATAACTTCAATTATTTGCTTGCAACAATACTTAATATATGGAGGGTACATAGAATATATGCAAATTAGAGGGGGCAGAAAACATAAAATGAATGCAACAAAACTGAAGTTATGGCGAATTTTACAAATAAGCCTCATTAATTGTTTCAAATGAGTTTAGTATTTACTGTACCATAACTTCAATTATTTGCTAGCAACAATACTTAATAATATATGGAGGGTACATAGAATATATGCAAATTAGAGGGGGTAGAAAACATAAAATGAATGCAACAAAACTGAAGGTATGGCAAATTTTACAAATATGCCTCATTAATTGTTTCAAATGAGTTTAGTGTTTACTGTACCATAACTTCAATTATTTGCTTGCAACAATACTTAATATATGGAGGGTACATAGAATATATGCAAATTAGAGGGGGCAGAAAACATAAAATGAATGCAACAAAACTGAAGTTATGGCGAATTTTACAAATATGCCTCATTAATTGTTTCAAATGAGTTTAGTATTTACTGTACCATAACTTTAATTATTTGCTAGCAACAATACTTAATATATGGAGGGTACATAGAATATATGCAAATTAGAGGGGGCAGAAAACATAAAATGAATGCAACAAAACTGAAGGTATGTCAAATTTTACAAATATGCCTCATTAATTGTTTCAAGTGAGTTTAGTGTTTACTGTAACATAACTTCAATTATTTGCTTGCAACAATACTTAATATATGGAGGGTACATAGAATATATGCAAATTAGAGGGGGCAGAAAACATAAAATGAATGCAACAAAACTGAAGGTATGGCGAATTTTACAATTATTTCTCATTAATTGTTTCAAATGAGTTTAGTGTTTACTGTAACATAACTTCAATTATTTGCTTGTAACAATACTTAATATATGGAGGGTACATAGAATATATGCAAATTAGAGGGGGCAGAAAACATAAAATGAATGCAACAAAACTGAAGGTATGGCGAATTTTACAATTATTTCTCATTAATTGTTTCAAATGAGTTTAGTGTTTACTGTAACATAACTTCAATTATTTGCTTGCAACAATACTTAATATATGGAGGGTACATAGAATATATGCAAATTAGAGGGGGCAGAAAACATAAAATGAATGCAACAAAACTGAAGGTATGGCGAATTTTACAATTATTTCTCATTAATTGTTTCAAATGAGTTTAGTGTTTACTGTAACATAACTTCAATTATTTGCTTGTAACAATACTTAATATATGGAGGGTACATAGAATATATGCAAATTAGAGGGGGCAGAAAACATAAAATGAATGCAACAAAACTGAAGGTATGGCAAATTTTACAAATATGCCTCATTAATTGTTTCAAATGAGTTTAGTGTTTACTGTAACATAACTTCAATTATTTGCTTGCAACAATACTTAATATATGGAGGGTACATAGAATATATGCAAATTAGAGGGGGCAGAAAACATAAAATGAATGCAACAAAACTGAAGTTATGGCGAATTTTACAAATATGCCTCATTAATTGTTTCAAATGAGTTTAGTATTTACTGTACCATAACTTCAATTATTTGCTAGCAACAATACTTAATAATATATGGAGGGTACATAGAATATATGCAAATTAGAGGGGGCAGAAAACATAAAATGAATGCAACAAAACTGAAGATATGGCAAATTTTACAAATATGCCTCATTAATTGTTTCAAATGAGTTTAGTGTTTACTGTAACATAACTTCAATTATTTGCTTGCAACAATACTTAATATATGGAGGGTACATAGAATATATGCAAATTAGAGGGGGCAAAAAACATAAAATGAATGCAACAAAACTGAAGTTATGGCGAATTTTACAATTATTTCTCATTAATTGTTTCAAATGAGTTTAGTATTTACTGTACCATAACTTCAATTATTTGCTTGCAACAATACTTAATATATGGAGGGTACATAGAATATATGCAAATTAGAGGGGGCAGAAAACAAAATGAATGCAACAAAACTGAAGTTATGGCGAATTTTACAAATATGCCTCATTAATTGTTTCAAATGAGTTTAGTATTTACTGTACCATAACTTTAATTATTTGCTAGCAACAATACTTAATATATGGAGGGTACATAGAATATATGCAAATTAGAGGGGGCAGAAAACATAAAATGAATGCAACAAAACTGAAGGTATGGCAAATTTTACAAATATGCCTCATTAATTGTTTCAAATGAGTTTAGTGTTTACTGTAACATAACTTCAATTATTTGCTTGCAACAATACTTAATATATGGAGGGTACATAGAATATATGCAAATTAGAGGGGGCAGAAAACATAAAATGAATGCAACAAAACTGAAGGTATGGCGAATTTTACAATTATTTCTCATTAATTGTTTCAAATGAGTTTAGTGTTTACTGTAACATAACTTCAATTATTTGCTTGCAACAATACTTAATATGTGGAGGGTACATAGAATATCTGCAAATTAGAGGGGGCAGAAAACATAAAATGAATGCAACAAAACTGAAGTTATGGCGAATTTTACAAATATGCCTCATTAATTGTTTCAAATGAGTTTAGTATTTACTGTACCATAACTTCAATTATTTGCTAGCAACAATACTTAATAATATATGGAGGGTACATAGAATATATGCAAATTAGAGGGGGCAGAAAACATAAAATGAATGCAACAAAACTGAAGGTATGGCAAATTTTACAAATATGCCTCATTAATTGTTTCAAATGAGTTTAGTGTTTACTGTAACATAACTTCAATTATTTGCTTGCAACAATACTTAATATATGGAGGGTACATAGAATATATGCAAATTAGAGGGGGCAGAAAACATAAAATGAATGCAACAAAACTGAAGTTATGGCGAATTTTACAAATATGCCTCATTAATTGTTTCAAATGAGTTTAGTATTTACTGTACCATAACTTCAATTATTTGCTAGCAACAATACTTAATAATACATGGAGGGTACATAGAATATATGCAAATTAGAGGGGGCAGAAAACATAAAATGAATGCAACAAAACTGAAGTTATGGCGAATTTTACAAATATGCCTCATTAATTGTTTCAAATGAGTTTAGTATTTACTGTACCATAACTTCAATTATTTGCTTGCAACAATACTTAATATATGGAGGGTACATAGAATATATGCAAATTAGAGGGGGCAGAAAACATAAAATGAATGCAACAAAACTGAAGTTATAGCGAATTTTACAAATATGTCTCATTAATTGTTTCAAATGAGTTTAGTATTTACTGTACCATAACTTCAATTATTTGCTTGCAACAATACTTAATATATGGAGGGTACATAGAATATATGCAAATTAGAGGGGGCAGAAAACATAAAATGAATGCAACAAAACTGAAGTTATGGCGAATTTTACAAATATGCCTCATTAATTGTTTCAAATGAGTTTAGTATTTACTGTACCATAACTTCAATTATTTGCTAGCAACAATACTTAATAATATATGGAGGGTACATAGAATATATGCAAATTAGAGGGGGTAGAAAACATAAAATGAATGCAACAAAACTGAAGGTATGGCAAATTTTACAAATATGCCTCATTAATTGTTTCAAATGAGTTTAGTGTTTACTGTACCATAACTTCAATTATTTGCTTGCAACAATACTTAATATATGGAGGGTACATAGAATATATGCAAATTAGAGGGGGCAAAAAACATAAAATGAATGCAACAAAACTGAAGTTATGGCGAATTTTACAATTATTTCTCATTAATTGTTTCAAATGAGTTTAGTATTTACTGTACCATAATTTCAATTATTTGCTTGCAACAATACTTAATATATGGAGGGTACATAGAATATATGCAAATTAGAGGGGGCAGAAAACAAAATGAATGCAACAAAACTGAAGTTATGGCGAATTTTACAAATATGCCTCATTAATTGTTTCAAATGAGTTTAGTATTTACTGTACCATAACTTTAATTATTTGCTAGCAACAATACTTAATATATGGAGGGTACATAGAATATATGCAAATTAGAGGGGGCAGAAAACATAAAATGAATGCAACAAAACTGAAGGTATGGCAAATTTTACAAATATGCCTCATTAATTGTTTCAAATGAGTTTAGTGTTTACTGTAACATAACTTCAATTATTTGCTTGCAACAATACTTAATATATGGAGGGTACATAGAATATATGCAAATTAGAGGGGGCAGAAAACATAAAATGAATGCAACAAAACTGAAGGTATGGCGAATTTTACAATTATTTCTCATTAATTGTTTCAAATGAGTTTAGTGTTTACTGTAACATAACTTCAATTATTTGCTTGCAACAATACTTAATATGTGGAGGGTACATAGAATATCTGCAAATTAGAGGGGGCAGAAAACATAAAATGAATGCAACAAAACTGAAGTTATGGCGAATTTTACAAATATGCCTCATTAATTGTTTCAAATGAGTTTAGTATTTACTGTACCATAACTTCAATTATTTGCTAGCAACAATACTTAATAATATATGGAGGGTACATAGAATATATGCAAATTAGAGGGGGCAGAAAACATAAAATGAATGCAACAAAACTGAAGGTATGGCAAATTTTACAAATATGCCTCATTAATTGTTTCAAATGAGTTTAGTGTTTACTGTAACATAACTTCAATTATTTGCTTGCAACAATACTTAATATATGGAGGGTACATAGAATATATGCAAATTAGAGGGGGCAGAAAACATAAAATGAATGCAACAAAACTGAAGTTATGGCGAATTTTACAAATATGCCTCATTAATTGTTTCAAATGAGTTTAGTATTTACTGTACCATAACTTCAATTATTTGCTAGCAACAATACTTAATAATACATGGAGGGTACATAGAATATATGCAAATTAGAGGGGGCAGAAAACATAAAATGAATGCAACAAAACTGAAGTTATGGCGAATTTTACAAATATGCCTCATTAATTGTTTCAAATGAGTTTAGTATTTACTGTACCATAACTTCAATTATTTGCTTGCAACAATACTTAATATATGGAGGGTACATAGAATATATGCAAATTAGAGGGGGCAGAAAACATAAAATGAATGCAACAAAACTGAAGTTATAGCGAATTTTACAAATATGTCTCATTAATTGTTTCAAATGAGTTTAGTATTTACTGTACCATAACTTCAATTATTTGCTTGCAACAATACTTAATATATGGAGGGTACATAGAATATATGCAAATTAGAGGGGGCAGAAAACATAAAATGAATGCAACAAAACTGAAGTTATGGCGAATTTTACAAATATGCCTCATTAATTGTTTCAAATGAGTTTAGTATTTACTGTACCATAACTTCAATTATTTGCTAGCAACAATACTTAATAATATATGGAGGGTACATAGAATATATGCAAATTAGAGGGGGTAGAAAACATAAAATGAATGCAACAAAACTGAAGGTATGGCAAATTTTACAAATATGCCTCATTAATTGTTTCAAATGAGTTTAGTGTTTACTGTACCATAACTTCAATTATTTGCTTGCAACAATACTTAATATATGGAGGGTACATAGAATATATGCAAATTAGAGGGGGCAGAAAACATAAAATGAATGCAACAAAACTGAAGTTATGGCGAATTTTACAAATATGCCTCATTAATTGTTTCAAATGAGTTTAGTATTTACTGTACCATAACTTCAATTATTTGCTAGCAACAATACTTAATAATATATGGAGGGTACATAGAATATATGCAAATTAGAGGGGGCAGAAAACATAAAATGAATGCAACAAAACTGAAGTTATGGCGAATTTTACAAATATGCCTCATTAATTGTTTCAAATGAGTTTAGTATTTACTGTACCATAACTTCAATTATTTGCTTGCAACAATACTTAATATATGGAGGGTACATAGAATATATGCAAATTAGAGGGGGCAGAAAACATAAAATGAATGCAACAAAACTGAAGTTATAGCGAATTTTACAAATATGTCTCATTAATTGTTTCAAATGAGTTTAGTATTTACTGTACCATAACTTCAATTATTTGCTTGCAACAATACTTAATATATGGAGGGTACATAGAATATATGCAAATTAGAGGGGGCAGAAAACATAAAATGAATGCAACAAAACTGAAGTTATGGCGAATTTTACAAATATGCCTCATTAATTGTTTCAAATGAGTTTAGTATTTACTGTACCATAACTTCAATTATTTGCTAGCAACAATACTTAATAATATATGGAGGGTACATAGAATATATGCAAATTAGAGGGGGTAGAAAACATAAAATGAATGCAACAAAACTGAAGGTATGGCAAATTTTACAAATATGCCTCATTAATTGTTTCAAATGAGTTTAGTGTTTACTGTACCATAACTTCAATTATTTGCTTGCAACAATACTTAATATATGGAGGGTACATAGAATATATGCAAATTAGAGGGGGCAAAAAACATAAAATGAATGCAACAAAACTGAAGTTATGGCGAATTTTACAATTATTTCTCATTAATTGTTTCAAATGAGTTTAGTATTTACTGTACCATAACTTCAATTATTTGCTTGCAACAATACTTAATATATGGAGGGTACATAGAATATATGCAAATTAGAGGGGGCAGAAAACAAAATGAATGCAACAAAACTGAAGTTATGGCGAATTTTACAAATATGCCTCATTAATTGTTTCAAATGAGTTTAGTATTTACTGTACCATAACTTTAATTATTTGCTAGCAACAATACTTAATATATGGAGGGTACATAGAATATATGCAAATTAGAGGGGGCAGAAAACATAAAATGAATGCAACAAAACTGAAGGTATGGCAAATTTTACAAATATGCCTCATTAATTGTTTCAAATGAGTTTAGTGTTTACTGTAACATAACTTCAATTATTTGCTTGCAACAATACTTAATATATGGAGGGTACATAGAATATATGCAAATTAGAGGGGGCAGAAAACATAAAATGAATGCAACAAAACTGAAGGTATGGCGAATTTTACAATTATTTCTCATTAATTGTTTCAAATGAGTTTAGTGTTTACTGTAACATAACTTCAATTATTTGCTTGCAACAATACTTAATATGTGGAGGGTACATAGAATATCTGCAAATTAGAGGGGGCAGAAAACATAAAATGAATGCAACAAAACTGAAGTTATGGCGAATTTTACAAATATGCCTCATTAATTGTTTCAAATGAGTTTAGTATTTACTGTACCATAACTTCAATTATTTGCTAGCAACAATACTTAATAATATATGGAGGGTACATAGAATATATGCAAATTAGAGGGGGCAGAAAACATAAAATGAATGCAACAAAACTGAAGGTATGGCAAATTTTACAAATATGCCTCATTAATTGTTTCAAATGAGTTTAGTGTTTACTGTAACATAACTTCAATTATTTGCTTGCAACAATACTTAATATATGGAGGGTACATAGAATATATGCAAATTAGAGGGGGCAGAAAACATAAAATGAATGCAACAAAACTGAAGTTATGGCGAATTTTACAAATATGCCTCATTAATTGTTTCAAATGAGTTTAGTATTTACTGTACCATAACTTCAATTATTTGCTAGCAACAATACTTAATAATACATGGAGGGTACATAGAATATATGCAAATTAGAGGGGGCAGAAAACATAAAATGAATGCAACAAAACTGAAGTTATGGCGAATTTTACAAATATGCCTCATTAATTGTTTCAAATGAGTTTAGTATTTACTGTACCATAACTTCAATTATTTGCTTGCAACAATACTTAATATATGGAGGGTACATAGAATATATGCAAATTAGAGGGGGCAGAAAACATAAAATGAATGCAACAAAACTGAAGTTATAGCGAATTTTACAAATATGTCTCATTAATTGTTTCAAATGAGTTTAGTATTTACTGTACCATAACTTCAATTATTTGCTTGCAACAATACTTAATATATGGAGGGTACATAGAATATATGCAAATTAGAGGGGGCAGAAAACATAAAATGAATGCAACAAAACTGAAGTTATGGCGAATTTTACAAATATGCCTCATTAATTGTTTCAAATGAGTTTAGTATTTACTGTACCATAACTTCAATTATTTGCTAGCAACAATACTTAATAATATATGGAGGGTACATAGAATATATGCAAATTAGAGGGGGTAGAAAACATAAAATGAATGCAACAAAACTGAAGGTATGGCAAATTTTACAAATATGCCTCATTAATTGTTTCAAATGAGTTTAGTGTTTACTGTACCATAACTTCAATTATTTGCTTGCAACAATACTTAATATATGGAGGGTACATAGAATATATGCAAATTAGAGGGGGCAGAAAACATAAAATGAATGCAACAAAACTGAAGTTATGGCGAATTTTACAAATATGCCTCATTAATTGTTTCAAATGAGTTTAGTATTTACTGTACCATAACTTCAATTATTTGCTAGCAACAATACTTAATAATATATGGAGGGTACATAGAATATATGCAAATTAGAGGGGGCAGAAAACATAAAATGAATGCAACAAAACTGAAGTTATGGCGAATTTTACAAATATGCCTCATTAATTGTTTCAAATGAGTTTAGTATTTACTGTACCATAACTTCAATTCTTTGCTTGCAACAATACTTATATGTAAATTAGAGGGGGCAGAAAACATAAAATGAATGCAACAAAACTGAAGTTATGGCGAATTTTACAATTATGTCTCATGAATTGTTTCTAATGAGTTTAGTATTTACTGTACCATAACTTCAATTCTGTACCAATAAACTATTTACTAGAATGACTATGAATAATCCCAAATCAATGGTGCCTACACCCATATGCTTATATCCAATAGCGAAGCAGTACTTGATGGAATATCAGGCCAGATGATTAAACAATCACCCATATCTAGTTGTACCACTGCAACAAACCATATATATATATATATATATATATATATATATATATATATATATATATATATATATATATATATATATATATATATATATACATATATATATATATATATATATATATACATATATATATATATATATATATATATATATATATATATATATATATATGTATATATATATATATATATATATATATATATATATTTATATATTTATATATATATATATAATATTTAACACAGGTTGTATACCAAAATATTTCAAAACTTCAATTATAACCCCATTTCATAAAGGAGGAGACCCATGAAACATTGACAATTACAGACCAATAAATTTGATTAATAACGTCACCAACATTTTTGAGAAATGTTTCCAAACAAGATTACTGTCCTTCACTGTGAAACATAAAATTATTGCAAGTAATCAATATGGGTTTCAGTCCAGAATTAGTACTTCAGTTATTAACGACATAGTGCATAAAAGTTTCTATAAAGTCACTATTCGTGATACAAACAATTGTAAAAAATGAAATTTTTTAATCTTGTAAATTATATAAACTTCATAATGTTTCCCATTTATTTGGCTTTAGAAAACAGTTTGAATTATTTATTTGCCTCAGTTATTAACGACATAGTGCATAAAAGTTTCTATAAAGTCACTATTCGTGATACAAACAATTGTAAAAAATTAAATTTTTGAATCTTGTAAATTATAAAAACTTCATAATGTTACCCATTTATATGGCTTTAGAAAACAGTTTGAATTATTTATATGCCTCAGTTATTAACGACATAGTGCATAAAAGTTTCTATAAAGTCACTATTCGTGATACAAACAATTGTAAAAAATGAAATTTTTGAATCTTGTAAATTATAAAAACTTCATAATGTTTCCCATTTATATGGCTTTAGAAAACAGTTTGAATTATTTATTTGCCTCAGTTATTAACGACATAGTGCATAAAAGTTTCTATAAAGTCACTATTCGTGATACAAACAATTGTAAAAAATAAAATGTTTGAATCTTGTAAATTATACAAACATCAAAATGTTGCCCATTTATATGGCTTTAGAAAACAGTTTG
Organism: Lordithon lunulatus; assembly: GCA_963942505.1. NCBI lineage: Eukaryota > Metazoa > Arthropoda > Insecta > Coleoptera > Staphylinidae > Lordithon > Lordithon lunulatus. The sequence goes on along the minus strand of OZ012674.1, from coordinate 39,245,733 downwards.
AATTATTTATTTGCCTCAGTTATTAACGACATAGTGCATAAAAGTTTCTATAAAGTCACTATTCGTGATACAAACAATTGTAAAAAATGAAATTTTTGAATCTTGTAAATTATAAAAACTTCATAATGTTTCCCATTTATATGGCTTTAGAAAACAGTTTGAATTATTTATTTGCCTCAGTTATTAACGACATAGTGCATAAAAGTTTCTATAAAGTCACTATTCGTGATACAAACAATTGTAAAAAATGAAATTTTTGAATCTTGTAAATTATAAAAACTTCATAATGTTTCCCATTTATATGGCTTTAGAAAACAGTTTGAATTATTTATTTGCCTCAGTTATTAACGACATAGTGCATAAAAGTTTCTATAAAGTCACTATTCGTGATACAAACAATTGTAAAAAATAAAAATTTTGAATCTTGTAAATTATACAAACATCAAAATGTTTCCCATTTATATGGCATTAGAAAACAGTTTGAATTATTTATTTGCCTCAGTTATTAACGACATAGTGCATAAAAGTTTCTATAAAGTCACTATTCGTGATACAAACAATTGTAAAAAATGAAATTTTTGAATCTTGTAAATTATAAAAACTTCATAATGTTACCCATTTATATGGCTTTAGAAAACAGTTTGATTTATTTATTTGCCTCAGTTATTAACGATGTAATGCATAAAAGTTTCTATAAAGTCACTATTCGTGATACAAACAATTGTAAAAAATAAAATTTTTGAATCTTGTAAATTATACAAACATCAAAATGTTGCCCATTTATATGGCTTTAGAAAACAGTTTGAATTATTTATTTGCCTCAGTTATTAACGACATAGTGCATAAAAGTTTCTATAAAGTCACTATTCGTGATACAAACAATTGTAAAAAATGAAATTTTTGAATCTTGTAAATTATAAAAACTTCATAATGTTACCCATTTATATGGCTTTAGAAAACAGTTTGAATTATTTATATGCCTCAGTTATTAACGACATAGTGCATAAAAGTTTCTATAAAGTCACTATTCGTGATACAAACAATTGTAAAAAATGAAATTTTTGAATCTTGTAAATTATAAAAACTTCATAATGTTTCCCATTTATATGGCTTTAGAAAACAGTTTGAATTATTTATTTGCCTCAGTTATTAACGACATAGTGCATAAAAGTTTCTATAAAGACACTATTCGTGATACAAACAATTGTAAAAAATCAAATTTTTGAATCTTGAAAATTATTCAAACTTCATAATGTTGCCCATTTATTTGGCTTTAGGAAACAGTTTGATTTATTTATTTGCCTCAGTTATTAACGACGTAATGCATAAAAGTTTCTATAAAGTCACTATTCGTGATACAAACAATTGTAAAAAATGAAATTTTTGAATCTTGTAAATTATACAAACATCAAAATGTTGCCCATTTATATGGCTTTAGAAAACAGTTTGAATTATTTATTTGCCTCAGTTATTAACGACATAGTGCATAAAAGTTTCTATAAAGTCACTATTCGTGATACAAACAATTGTAAAAAATGAAATTTTTTAATCTTGTAAATTATATAAACTTCATAATGTTTCCCATTTATTTGGCTTTAGAAAACAGTTTGATTTATTTATTTCCCTCAGTTATTAACGACATAGTGCATAAAAGTTTCTATAAAGTCACTATTCGTGATACAAACAATTGTAAAAAATGAAATTTTTTAATCTTGTAAATTATATAAACTTCATAATGTTTCCCATTTATTTGGCTTTAGAAAACAGTTTGATTTATTTATTTCCCTCAGTTATTAACGACATAGTGCATAAAAGTTTCTATAAAGTCACTATTCGTGATACAAACAATTGTAAAAAATTAAATTTTTGAATCTTGTAAATTATAAAAACTTCGTAATGTTTCCCAGTTATATGGCTTTAGAAAACAGTTTGATTTATTTATTTGCCTCAGTTATTAACGATGTAATGCATAAAAGTTTCTATAAAGTCACTATTCGTGATACAAACAATTGTAAAAAATAAAATTTTTGAATCTTGTAAATTATACAAACATCAAAATGTTTCCCATTTATATGGCTTTAGAAAACAGTTTGAATTATTTATTTGCCTCAGTTATTAACGACATAGTGCATAAAAGTTTCTATAAAGTCACTATTCGTGATACAAACAATTGTAAAAAATGAAATTTTTGAATCTTGTAAATTATAAAAACTTCATAATGTTACCCATTTATATGGCTTTAGAAAACAGTTTGATTTATTTATTTGCCTCAGTTATTAACGATGTAATGCATAAAAGTTTCTATAAAGTCACTATTCGTGATACAAACAATTGTAAAAAATAAAATTTTTGAATCTTGTAAATTATACAAACATCAAAATGTTGCCCATTTATATGGCTTTAGAAAACAGTTTGAATTATTTATTTGCCTCAGTTATTAACGACATAGTGCATAAAAGTTTCTATAAAGTCACTATTCGTGATACAAACAATTGTAAAAAATGAAATTTTTGAATCTTGTAAATTATAAAAACTTCATAATGTTACCCATTTATATGGCTTTAGAAAACAGTTTGAATTATTTATATGCCTCAGTTATTAACGACATAGTGCATAAAAGTTTCTATAAAGTCACTATTCGTGATACAAACAATTGTAAAAAATGAAATTTTTGAATCTTGTAAATTATAAAAACTTCATAATGTTTCCCATTTATATGGCTTTAGAAAACAGTTTGAATTATTTATTTGCCTCAGTTATTAACGACATAGTGCATAAAAGTTTCTATAAAGTCACTATTCGTGATACAAACAATTGTAAAAAATAAAATGTTTGAATCTTGTAAATTATACAAACATCAAAATGTTGCCCATTTATATGGCTTTAGAAAACAGTTTGAATTATTTATTTGCCTCAGTTATTAACGACATAGTGCATAAAAGTTTCTATAAAGTCACTATTCGTGATACAAACAATTGTAAAAAATGAAATTTTTGAATCTTGTAAATTATAAAAACTTCATAATGTTTCCCATTTATATGGCTTTAGAAAACAGTTTGAATTATTTATTTGCCTCAGTTATTAACGACATAGTGCATAAAAGTTTCTATAAAGTCACTATTCGTGATACAAACAATTGTAAAAAATGAAATTTTTGAATCTTGTAAATTATAAAAACTTCATAATGTTTCCCATTTATATGGCTTTAGAAAACAGTTTGAATTATTTATTTGCCTCAGTTATTAACGACATAGTGCATAAAAGTTTCTATAAAGTCACTATTCGTGATACAAACAATTGTAAAAAATAAAAATTTTGAATCTTGTAAATTATACAAACATCAAAATGTTTCCCATTTATATGGCATTAGAAAACAGTTTGAATTATTTATTTGCCTCAGTTATTAACGACATAGTGCATAAAAGTTTCTATAAAGTCACTATTCGTGATACAAACAATTGTAAAAAATGAAATTTTTGAATCTTGTAAATTATACAAACTTCATAATGTTGTCCATTTATTTGGCTTTAGAAAACAGTTTGATTTATTTATTTGCCTCAGTTATTAACGACATAGTGCATAAAAGTTTCTATAAAGTCACTATTCGTGATACAAACAATTGTAAAAAATGAAATTTTTGAATTTTGTATATTATACAAACTTCATAATGTTACCCATTTATTTGGCTTAAGAAAACAGTTTGATTTATTTATTTGCCTCAGTTATTAACGACATAGTGCATAAAAGTTTCTATAAAGACACTATTCGTGATACAAACAATTGTAAAAAATCAAATTTTTGAATCTTGAAAATTATTCAAACTTCATAATGTTGCCCATTTATTTGGCTTTAGGAAACAGTTTGATTTATTTATTTGCCTCAGTTATTAACGACGTAATGCATAAAAGTTTCTATAAAGTCACTATTCGTGATACAAACAATTGTAAAAAATTAAATTTTTGAATCCTGTAAATTATACAATCTTCATAATGTTGCCCATTTATTTGGCTTTAGAAAACAGTTTGATTTATTTATTTGCCTCAGTTATTAACGACATAGTGCATAAAAGTTTCTATAAAGTCACTATTCGTGATACAAACAATTGTAAAAAATGAAATTTTTGAATTTTGTATATTATACAAACTTCATAATGTTACCCATTTATTTGGCTTAAGAAAACAGTTTGATTTATTTATTTGCCTCAGTTATTAACGACATAGTGCATAAAAGTTTCTATAAAGACACTATTCGTGATACAAACAATTGTAAAAAATCAAATTTTTGAATCTTGAAAATTATTCAAACTTCATAATGTTGCCCATTTATTTGGCTTTAGGAAACAGTTTGATTTATTTATTTGCCTCAGTTATTAACGACGTAATGCATAAAAGTTTCTATAAAGTCACTATTCGTGATACAAACAATTGTAAAAAATTAAATTTTTGAATCCTGTAAATTATACAATCTTCATAATGTTGCCCATTTATTTGGCTTTAGGAAACAGTTTGATTTATTTATTTGCCTCAGTTATTAACGACGTAATGCATAAAAGTTTCTATAAAGTCACTATTCGTGATACAAACAATTGTAAAAAATGAAATTTTTGAATCTTGTAAATTATACAAACTTCATAATGTTGTCCATTTATTTGGCTTTAGAAAACAGTTTGATTTATTTATTTGCCTCAGTTATTAACGACATAGTGCATAAAAGTTTCTATAAAGTCACTATTCGTGATACAAACAATTGTAAAAAATGAAATTTTTGAATTTTGTATATTATACAAACTTCATAATGTTGCCCATTTATTTGGCTTTAGAAAACAGTTTGATTTATTTATTTGCCTCAGTTATTAACGACGTAATGCATACAAGTTTCTATAAAGTCACTATTCGTGATACAAACAATTGTAAAAAATGAAAATTTTTAATCTTGAAAATTATACAAACTTCATAATGTTGCCCATTTATTTGGCTTTAGAAAACAGTTTGATTTATTTATTTGCCTCAGTTATTAACGACATAGTGCATAAAACTTTCTATAAAGTCACTATTCGTGATACAAACAATTGTAAAAAATCAAATTTTTGAATCTTGAAAATTATTCAAACTTCATAATGTTGCCCATTTATTTGGCTTTAGAAAACAGTTTGATTTATTTATTTGCCTCAGTTATTAACGACATAGTGCATAAAAGTTTCTATAAAGTCACTATTCCTGATACAAACAATTGTAAAAAATGAAATTTTTGAATTTTGTATATTATACAAACTTCATAATGTTGTCCATTTATTTGGCTTTAGAAAACAGTTTGATTTATTTATTTGCCTCAGTTATTAACGACATAGTGCATAAAAGTTTCTATAAAGACACTATTCGTGATACAAACAATTGTAAAAAATCAAATTTTTGAATCTTGAAAATTATTCAAACTTCATAATGTTGCCCATTTATTTGGCTTTAGGAAACAGTTTGATTTATTTATTTGCCTCAGTTATTAACGACGTAATGCATAAAAGTTTCTATAAAGTCACTATTCGTGATACAAACAATTGTAAAAAATTAAATTTTTGAATCCTGTAAATTATACAATCTTCATAATGTTTCCCATTTATTTGGCTTTAGGAAACAGTTTGATTTATTTATTTGCCTCAGTCATTAACGACGTAATGCATAAAAGTTTCTATAAAGTCACTATTCGTGACACAAACAATTGTAAAAATGAAATTTTTGAATCTTGTATATTATACAAACTTCATAATGTTACCCATTTATTTGGCTTTAGAAAACAGTTTGACTTATTTATTTGTCTCCGTTATTAACGACGTAATGCATACAAGTTTCTATAAAGTCACTATTCGTGATACCAACAATTGGAAAAAATGAAATTTTTGAATTTTGTAAATTATACAATCTTCATAATGTTGCCCATTTATTTGGCTTTAGGAAACAGTTTGACTTATTTATTTGCCTCAGTTATTAACGACGTAATGCATAAAAGTTTCTATAAAGACACTATTCGTGATACAAACAATTGTAAAAAATCAAATTTTTGAATCTTGTAAATTATATAAACTTCATAATGTTGCCCATTTATTTGGCTTTAGAAAACAGTTTGATTTATTTATTTCCCTCGGTTATTAACGACATAGTGCATAAAAGTTTCTATAAAGTCACTATTCGTGATACAAACAATTGTAAAAATGAAATTATTGAATCTTGTAAATTATATAAACTTCATAATGTTGCCCATTTATTTGGCTTTAGAAAACAGTATGATTTATTTATTTGCCTCAGTTATTAACGACGTAATGCATAAAAGGTTCTACAAAGTCACTATTCGTGATACAAACAATTGTAAAAAATGAAATATTTGAATCTTGTATATTATACAAACTTCATAATGTTGCCCATTTATTTGGCTTTAGAAAACAGTTTGAATTATTTATTTGCCTCAGTTATTAACGATGTAATGCATAAAAGTTTCTATAAAGTCACTATTCGTGATACCAACAATTGTAATAAATGAAATTTTTGAATCTTGTAAATTATACAAACTTCATAATGTTGCCCATTTATTTGGCTTTAGAAAACAGTTTGATTTATTTATTTGCCTCAGTTATTAACGATGTAATGCATAAAAGTTTCTATAAAGTCACTATTCGTGATACAAACAATTGTAAAAAATAAAATTTTTGAATCTTGTAAATTATACAAACATCAAAATGTTGCCCATTTATATGGCTTTAGAAAACAGTTTGAATTATTTATTTGCCTCAGTTATTAACGACATAGTGCATAAAAGTTTCTATAAAGTCACTATTCGTGATACAAACAATTGTAAAAAATGAAATTTTTTAATCTTGTAAATTATATAAACTTCATAATGTTTCCCATTTATTTGGCTTTAGAAAACAGTTTGATTTATTTATTTCCCTCAGTTATTAACGACATAGTGCATAAAAGTTTCTATAAAGTCACTATTCGTGATACAAACAATTGTAAAAAATGAAATTTTTTAATCTTGTAAATTATATAAACTTCATAATGTTTCCCATTTATTTGGCTTTAGAAAACAGTTTGATTTATTTATTTCCCTCAGTTATTAACGACATAGTGCATAAAAGTTTCTATAAAGTCACTATTCGTGATACAAACAATTGTAAAAAATTAAATTTTTGAATCTTGTAAATTATAAAAACTTCGTAATGTTTCCCAGTTATATGGCTTTAGAAAACAGTTTGATTTATTTATTTGCCTCAGTTATTAACGATGTAATGCATAAAAGTTTCTATAAAGTCACTATTCGTGATACAAACAATTGTAAAAAATAAAATTTTTGAATCTTGTAAATTATACAAACATCAAAATGTTTCCCATTTATATGGCTTTAGAAAACAGTTTGAATTATTTATTTGCCTCAGTTATTAACGACATAGTGCATAAAAGTTTCTATAAAGTCACTATTCGTGATACAAACAATTGTAAAAAATGAAATTTTTGAATCTTGTAAATTATAAAAACTTCATAATGTTACCCATTTATATGGCTTTAGAAAACAGTTTGATTTATTTATTTGCCTCAGTTATTAACGATGTAATGCATAAAAGTTTCTATAAAGTCACTATTCGTGATACAAACAATTGTAAAAAATAAAATTTTTGAATCTTGTAAATTATACAAACATCAAAATGTTGCCCATTTATATGGCTTTAGAAAACAGTTTGAATTATTTATTTGCCTCAGTTATTAACGACATAGTGCATAAAAGTTTCTATAAAGTCACTATTCGTGATACAAACAATTGTAAAAAATGAAATTTTTGAATCTTGTAAATTATAAAAACTTCATAATGTTACCCATTTATATGGCTTTAGAAAACAGTTTGAATTATTTATATGCCTCAGTTATTAACGACATAGTGCATAAAAGTTTCTATAAAGTCACTATTCGTGATACAAACAATTGTAAAAAATGAAATTTTTGAATCTTGTAAATTATAAAAACTTCATAATGTTTCCCATTTATATGGCTTTAGAAAACAGTTTGAATTATTTATTTGCCTCAGTTATTAACGACATAGTGCATAAAAGTTTCTATAAAGTCACTATTCGTGATACAAACAATTGTAAAAAATAAAATGTTTGAATCTTGTAAATTATACAAACATCAAAATGTTGCCCATTTATATGGCTTTAGAAAACAGTTTGAATTATTTATTTGCCTCAGTTATTAACGACATAGTGCATAAAAGTTTCTATAAAGTCACTATTCGTGATACAAACAATTGTAAAAAATGAAATTTTTGAATCTTGTAAATTATAAAAACTTCATAATGTTTCCCATTTATATGGCTTTAGAAAACAGTTTGAATTATTTATTTGCCTCAGTTATTAACGACATAGTGCATAAAAGTTTCTATAAAGTCACTATTCGTGATACAAACAATTGTAAAAAATGAAATTTTTGAATCTTGTAAATTATAAAAACTTCATAATGTTTCCCATTTATATGGCTTTAGAAAACAGTTTGAATTATTTATTTGCCTCAGTTATTAACGACATAGTGCATAAAAGTTTCTATAAAGTCACTATTCGTGATACAAACAATTGTAAAAAATAAAAATTTTGAATCTTGTAAATTATACAAACATCAAAATGTTTCCCATTTATATGGCATTAGAAAACAGTTTGAATTATTTATTTGCCTCAGTTATTAACGACATAGTGCATAAAAGTTTCTATAAAGTCACTATTCGTGATACAAACAATTGTAAAAAATGAAATTTTTGAATCTTGTAAATTATAAAAACTTCATAATGTTACCCATTTATATGGCTTTAGAAAACAGTTTGATTTATTTATTTGCCTCAGTTATTAACGATGTAATGCATAAAAGTTTCTATAAAATCACTATTCGTGATACAAACAATTGTAAAAAATAAAATTTTTGAATCTTGTAAATTATACAAACATCAAAATGTTGCCCATTTATATGGCTTTAGAAAACAGTTTGAATTATTTATTTGCCTCAGTTATTAACGACATAGTGCATAAAAGTTTCTATAAAGTCACTATTCGTGATACAAACAATTGTAAAAAATGAAATTTTTGAATCTTGTAAATTATAAAAACTTCATAATGTTACCCATTTATATGGCTTTAGAAAACAGTTTGAATTATTTATATGCCTCAGTTATTAACGACATAGTGCATAAAAGTTTCTATAAAGTCACTATTCGTGATACAAAGAATTGTAAAAAATGAAATTTTTGAATCTTGTAAATTATAAAAACTTCATAATGTTTCCCATTTATATGGCTTTAGAAAACAGTTTGAATTATTTATTTGCCTCAGTTATTAACGACATAGTGCATAAAAGTTTCTATAAAGTCACTATTCGTGATACAAACAATTGTAAAAAATGAAATTTTTGAATCTTGTAAATTATAAAAACTTCATAATGTTTCCCATTTATATGGCTTTAGAAAACAGTTTGAATTATTTATTTGCCTCAGTTATTAACGACATAGTGCATAAAAGTTTCTATAAAGTCACTATTCGTGATACAAACAATTGTAAAAAATAAAAATTTTGAATCTTGTAAATTATACAAACATCAACATGTTTCCCATTTATATGGCATTAGAAAACAGTTTGAATTATTTATTTGCCTCAGTTATTAACGACATAGTGCATAAAAGTTTCTATAAAGTCACTATTCGTGATACAAACAATTGTAAAAAATGAAATTTTTGAATCTTGTAAATTATAAAAACTTCATAATGTTACCCATTTATATGGCTTTAGAAAACAGTTTGATTTATTTATTTGCCTCAGTTATTAACGATGTAATGCATAAAAGTTTCTATAAAGTCACTATTCGTGATACAAACAATTGTAAAAAATAAAATTTTTGAATCTTGTAAATTATACAAACATCAAAATGTTGCCCATTTATATGGCTTTAGAAAACAGTTTGAATTATTTATTTGCCTCAGTTATTAACGACATAGTGCATAAAAGTTTCTATAAAGTCACTATTCGTGATACAAACAATTGTAAAAAATTAAATTTTTGAATCTTGTAAATTATAAAAACTTCATAATGTTACCCATTTATATGGCTTTAGAAAACAGTTTGAATTATTTATATGCCTCAGTTATTAACGACATAGTGCATAAAAGTTTCTATAAAGTCACTATTCGTGATACAAACAATTGTAAAAAATGAAATTTTTGAATCTTGTAAATTATAAAAACTTCATAATGTTTCCCATTTATATGGCTTTAGAAAACAGTTTGAATTATTTATTTGCCTCAGTTATTAACGACATAGTGCATAAAAGTTTCTATAAAGTCACTATTCGTGATACAAACAATTGTAAAAAATGAAATTTTTGAATCTTGTAAATTATACAAACTTCATAATGTTGCCCATTTATTTGGCTTTAGAAAACAGTTTGATTTATTTATTTGCCTCAGTTATTAACGACATAGTGCATAAAAGTTTCTATAAAGTCACTATTCGTGATACAAACAATTGTAAAAAATGAAATTTTTGAATTTTGTATATTATACAAACTTCATAATGTTACCCATTTATTTGGCTTAAGAAAACAGTTTGATTTATTTATTTGCCTCAGTTATTAACGACATAGTGCATAAAAGTTTCTATAAAGACACTATTCGTGATACAAACAATTGTAAAAAATCAAATTTTTGAATCTTGAAAATTATTCAAACTTCATAATGTTGCCCATTTATTTGGCTTTAGGAAACAGTTTGATTTATTTATTTGCCTCAGTTATTAACGACGTAATGCATAAAAGTTTCTATAAAGTCACTATTCGTGATACAAACAATTGTAAAAAATTAAATTTTTGAATCCTGTAAATTATACAATCTTCATAATGTTGCCCATTTATTTGGCTTTAGGAAACAGTTTGATTTATTTATTTGCCTCAGTTATTAACGACATAGTGCATAAAAGTTTCTATAAAGTCACTATTCGTGATACAAACAATTGTAAAAAATGAAATTTTTGAATCTTGTAAATTATACAAACTTCATAATGTTGTCCATTTATTTGGCTTTAGAAAACAGTTTGATTTATTTATTTGCCTCAGTTATTAACGACATAGTGCATAAAAGTTTCTATAAAGTCACTATTCGTGATACAAACAATTGTAAAAAATGAAATTTTTGAATTTTGTATATTATACAAACTTCATAATGTTGCCCATTTATTTGGCTTTAGAAAACAGTTTGATTTATTTATTTGCCTCAGTTATTAACGACGTAATGCATACAAGTTTCTATAAAGTCACTATTCGTGATACAAACAATTGTAAAAAATGAAAATTTTTAATCTTGAAAATTATACAAACTTCATAATGTTGCCCATTTATTTGGCTTTAGAAAACAGTTTGATTTATTTATTTGCCTCAGTTATTAACGACATAGTGCATAAAACTTTCTATAAAGTCACTATTCGTGATACAAACAATTGTAAAAAATCAAATTTTTGAATCTTGAAAATTATTCAAACTTCATAATGTTGCCCATTTATTTGGCTTTAGAAAACAGTTTGATTTATTTATTTGCCTCAGTTATTAACGACATAGTGCATAAAAGTTTCTATAAAGTCACTATTCCTGATACAAACAATTGTAAAAAATGAAATTTTTGAATTTTGTATATTATACAAACTTCATAATGTTGTCCATTTATTTGGCTTTAGAAAACAGTTTGATTTATTTATTTGCCTCAGTTATTAACGACATAGTGCATAAAAGTTTCTATAAAGACACTATTCGTGATACAAACAATTGTAAAAAATCAAATTTTTGAATCTTGAAAATTATTCAAACTTCATAATGTTGCCCATTTATTTGGCTTTAGGAAACAGTTTGATTTATTTATTTGCCTCAGTTATTAACGACGTAATGCATAAAAGTTTCTATAAAGTCACTATTCGTGATACAAACAATTGTAAAAAATTAAATTTTTGAATCCTGTAAATTATACAATCTTCATAATGTTTCCCATTTATTTGGCTTTAGGAAACAGTTTGATTTATTTATTTGCCTCAGTCATTAACGACGTAATGCATAAAAGTTTCTATAAAGTCACTATTCGTGACACAAACAATTGTAAAAATGAAATTTTTGAATCTTGTATATTATACAAACTTCATAATGTTACCCATTTATTTGGCTTTAGAAAACAGTTTGACTTATTTATTTGTCTCCGTTATTAACGACGTAATGCATACAAGTTTCTATAAAGTCACTATTCGTGATACCAACAATTGGAAAAAATGAAATTTTTGAATTTTGTAAATTATACAATCTTCATAATGTTGCCCATTTATTTGGCTTTAGGAAACAGTTTGACTTATTTATTTGCCTCAGTTATTAACGACGTAATGCATAAAAGTTTCTATAAAGACACTATTCGTGATACAAACAATTGTAAAAAATCAAATTTTTGAATCTTGTAAATTATATAAACTTCATAATGTTGCCCATTTATTTGGCTTTAGAAAACAGTTTGATTTATTTATTTCCCTCGGTTATTAACGACATAGTGCATAAAAGTTTCTATAAAGTCACTATTCGTGATACAAACAATTGTAAAAAATGAAATTTTTGAATTTTGTATATTATACAAACTTCATAATGTTGCCCATTTATTTGGCTTTTGAAAACAGTTTGATTTATTTATTTGCCCCAGTTATTAACGACGTAATGCATAAAAGTTTCTATAAAGTCACCATTCGTGATACCAACAATTGTAAAAAATGAAATTTTTGAATCTTGTAAATTATACAATCTTCATAATGTTCCCCATTTATATGGCTTTAGAAAACAGTTTGAATTATTTATTTGCCTCAGTTATTAACGACATAGTGCATAAAAGTTTCTATAAAGTCACTATTCGTGATACAAACAATTGTAAAAAATGAAATTTTTGAATCTTGTAAATTATAAAAACTTCATAATGTTACCCATTTATATGGCTTTAGAAAACAGTTTGATTTATTTATTTGCCTCAGTTATTAACGATGTAATGCATAAAAGTTTCTATAAAGTCACTATTCGTGATACAAACAATTGTAAAAAATCAAATTTATTAATCTTGAAAATTATACAAACTTCATAATGTTGCCCATTTATTTGGCTTTAGAAAACAGTTTGATTTATTTATTTGCCTGAGTTATTAACGACGTAATGCATAAAAGTTTCTATAAAGTCACTATTCGTGATACAAACAATTGTAAAAAATCAAATTTTTGAATCTTGAAAATTATACAAACTTCATAATGTTGCCCACTTATTTGGCTTTAGAAAACAGTTTGATTTATTTATTTGCCTCAGTTATCAACGATGTAATGCATAAAAGTTTCTATAAAGTCAGTATTCGTGATACAAACAATTGTAAATTATATAAACTTCACAATGTTCCCCATTTATTTGGCTTTAGAAAACAGTTTGATTTATTTATTTGACTCAGTTATTAACGATGTAATGCATAAAAGTTTCTATAAAGTCACTATTCGTGATACAAACAATTGTAAAAAATTAAATTTTTGAATCTTGTAAATTATACAAACTTCATAATGTTGCCCATTTATATGGCATTAGAAAACAGTTTGAATTATTTATTTGCCTCAGTTATTAACGACGTAATGCATAAAAGTTTCTATAAAGTCACTATTCGTAATACAATTAATTGTAAAAAATTAAATTTTTGAATTTTGTAAATTATACAAACCTCATAATGTTTCCCATTTATTTGGCTTTAGAAAACAGTTTGATTTATTTATTTGCCTAAGTTATTAACGACATAGTGCATAAAAGTTTCTATAAAGTCACTATTCGTGATACAGACAATTGTAAAAATGAAATTTTTGAATCTTGTAAATTATACAAACTTCATAATGTTGCCTATTTATATGGCTTTAGAAAACAGTTTGATTTATTTATTTGACTCAGTTATTAACGATTTAATGCATAAAGGTTTCTATAAAGTCACTATTCGTGATACAAACAATTGTAAAAATTAAATTTTTGAATTTTGTATATTATACAAACTTCATAATGGTGCCCATTTATATGGCTTTAGAAAACAGTTTGAATTAGTATTTGCCTCAGTTATTAACGACGTAATGCATAAAAGTTTCTATAAAGTCACTATTCGTGATACAAACAATTGTAAAAAATAAAATTTTTGAATCCTGTAAATTATACAATCTTCACAATGTTGCCCATTTATTTGGCTTTAGGAAACAGTTTGATTTATTTATTTGCCTCAGTTATTAACGACGTAATGCATAAAAGTTTCTATAAAGTCACAATTCGTGATACAAACAATTGTAAAAAATCAAATTTTTGAATTTTGAAAATTATTCAAACTTCATAATGTTGCCCATTTATTTGGTTTTAGAAAACAGTTTGATTTATTTATTTGCCTCAGTTATTAACGATGTAATGCATAAAAGTTTCTATAAAGTCACTATTCGTGATACAAACAATTGTAAAAAATAAAATTTTTGAATCTTGTAAATTATACAAACATCAAAATGTTGCCCATTTATATGGCTTTAGAAAACAGTTTGAATTATTTATTTGCCTCAGTTATTAACGACATAGTGCATAAAAGTTTCTATAAAGTCACTATTCGTGATACAAACAATTGTAAAAAATAAAATTTTTGAATCTTGTAAATTATAAAAACTTCATAATGTTACCCATTTATATGGCTTTAGAAAACAGTTTGATTTATTTATTTGCCTCAGTTATTAACGATGTAATGCATAAAAGTTTCTATAAGGTCACTATTCGTGATACAAACAATTGTAAAAAATAAAATTTTTGAATCTTGTAAATTATACAAACATCAAAATGTTGCCCATTTATATGGCTTTAGAAAACAGTTTGAATTATTTATTTGCCTCAGTTATTAACGACATAGTGCATAAAAGTTTCTATAAAGTCACTATTCGTGATACAAACAATTGTAAAAAATGAAATTTTTGAATCTTGTAAATTATAAAAACTTCATAATGTTTCCCATTTATATGGCTTTAGAAAACAGTTTGAATTATTTATTTGCCTCAGTTATTAACGACATAGTGCATAAAAGTTTCTATAAAGTCACTATTCGTGATACAAACAATTGTAAAAAATGAAATTTTTGAATCTTGTAAATTATAAAAACTTCATAATGTTTCCCATTTATATGGCTTTAGAAAACAGTCTGAATTATTTATTTGCCTCAGTTATTAACGACATAGTGCATAAAAGTTTCTATAAAGTCACTATTCGTGATACAAACAATTGTAAAAAATAAAATTTTTGAATCTTGTAAATTATACAAACATCAAAATGTTTCCCATTTATATGGCATTAGAAAACAGTTTGAATTATTTATTTGCCTCAGTTATTAACGACATAGTGCATAAAAGTTTCTATAAAGTCACTATTCGTGATACAAACAATTGTAAAAAATAAAATTTTTGAATCTTGTAAATTATACAAACATCAAAATGTTGCCCATTTATATGGCTTTAGAAAACAGTTTGAATTATTTATTTGCCTCAGTTATTAACGACATAGTGCATAAAAGTTTCTATAAAGTCACTATTCGTGATACAAACAATTGTAAAAAATGAAATTTTTGAATCTTGTAAATTATAAAAACTTCATAATGTTTCCCATTTATATGGCTTTAGAAAACAGTTTGAATTATTTATTTGCCTCAGTTATTAACGACATAGTGCATAAAAGTTTCTATAAAGTCACTATTCGTGATACAAACAATTGTAAAAAATGAAATTTTTGAATCTTGTAAATTATAAAAACTTCATAATGTTTCCCATTTATATGGCTTTAGAAAACAGTTTGAATTATTTATTTGCCTCAGTTATTAACGACATAGTGCATAAAAGTTTCTATAAAGTCACTATTCGTGATACAAACAATTGTAAAAAATAAAATTTTTGAATCTTGTAAATTATACAAACATCAAAATGTTTCCCATTTATATGGCATTAGAAAACAGTTTGAATTATTTATTTGCCTCAGTTATTAACGACATAGTGCATAAAAGTTTCTATAAAGTCACTATTCGTGATACAAACAATTGTAAAAAATGAAATTTTTGAATCTTGTAAATTATAAAAACTTCATAATGTTTCCCATTTATATGGCTTTAGAAAACAGTTTGAATTATTTATATGCCTCAGTTATTAACGACATAGTGCATAAAAGTTTCTATAAAGTCACTATTCGTGATACAAACAATTGTAAAAAATGAAATTTTTGAATTTTGTAAATTATAAAAACTTCATAATGTTTCCCAGTTATATGGCTTTAGAAAACAGTTTGATTTATTTATTTGCCTCAGTTATTAACGATGTAATGCATAAAAGTTTCTATAAAGTCACTATTCGTGATACAAACAATTGTAAAAAATAAAATTTTTGAATCTTGTAAATTATACAAACATCAAAATGTTGCCCATTTATATGGCTTTAGAAAACAGTTTGAATTATTTATTTGCCTCAGTTATTAACGACATAGTGCATAAAAGTTTCTATAAAGTCACTATTCGTGATACAAACAATTGTAAAAAATGAAATTTTTGAATCTTGTAAATTATAAAAACTTCATAATGTTACCCATTTATATGGCTTTAGAAAACAGTTTGATTTATTTATTTGCCTCAGTTATTAACGATGTAATGCATAAAAGTTTCTATAAAGTCACTATTCGTGATACAAACAATTGTAAAAATAAAATTTTTGAATCTTGTAAATTATACAAACATCAAAATGTTGCCCATTTATATGGCTTTAGAAAACAGTTTGAATTATTTATTTGCCTCAGTTATTAACGACATAGTGCATAAAAGTTTCTATAAAGTCACTATTCGTGATACAAACAATTGTAAAAAATGAAATTTTTGAATCTTGTAAATTATAAAAACTTCATAATGTTACCCATTTATATGGCTTTAGAAAACAGTTTGAATTATTTATATGCCTCAGTTATTAACGACATAGTGCATAAAAGTTTCTATAAAGTCACTATTCGTGATACAAACAATTGTAAAAAATGAAATTTTTGAATCTTGTAAATTATAAAAACTTCATAATGTTACCCATTTATATGGCTTTAGAAAACAGTTTGAATTATTTATTTGCCTCAGTTATTAACGACATAGTGCATAAAAGTTTCTATAAAGTCACTATTCGTGATACAAACAATTGTAAAAAATAAAATTTTTGAATCTTGTAAATTATACAAACATCAAAATGTTGCCCATTTATATGGCTTTAGAAAACAGTTTGAATTATTTATTTGCCTCAGTTATTAACGACATAGTGCATAAAAGTTTCTATAAAGTCACTATTCGTGATACAAACAATTGTAAAAAATGAAATTTTTGAATCTTGTAAATTATAAAAACTTCATAATGTTTCCCATTTATATGGCTTTAGAAAACAGTTTGAATTATTTATTTGCCTCAGTTATTAACGACATAGTGCATAAAAGTTTCTATAAAGTCACTATTCGTGATACAAACAATTGTAAAAAATGAAATTTTTGAATCTTGTAAATTATAAAAACTTCATAATGTTTCCCATTTATATGGCTTTAGAAAACAGTTTGAATTATTTATTTGCCTCAGTTATTAACGACATAGTGCATAAAAGTTTCTATAAAGTCACTATTCGTGATACAAACAATTGTAAAAAATAAAATTTTTGAATCTTGTAAATTATACAAACATCAAAATGTTGCCCATTTATATGGCTTTAGAAAACAGTTTGAATTATTTATTTGCCTCAGTTATTAACGACATAGTGCATAAAAGTTTCTATAAAGTCACTATTCGTGATACAAACAATTGTAAAAAATGAAATTTTTGAATCTTGTAAATTATAAAAACTTCATAATGTTTCCCATTTATATGGCTTTAGAAAACAGTTTGAATTATTTATTTGCCTCAGTTATTAACGACATAGTGCATAAAAGTTTCTATAAAGTCACTATTCGTGATACAAACAATTGTAAAAAATAAAATTTTTGAATCTTGTAAATTATACAAACATCAAAATGTTTCCCATTTATATGGCATTAGAAAACAGTTTGAATTATTTATTTGCCTCAGTTATTAACGACATAGTGCATAAAAGTTTCTATAAAGTCACTATTCGTGATACAAACAATTGTAAAAAATGAAATTTTTGAATCTTGTAAATTATAAAAACTTCATAATGTTTCCCATTTATATGGCTTTAGAAAACAGTTTGAATTATTTATATGCCTCAGTTATTAACGACATAGTGCATAAAAGTTTCTATAAAGTCACTATTCGTGATACAAACAATTGTAAAAAATGAAATTTTTGAATTTTGTAAATTATAAAAACTTCATAATGTTTCCCAGTTATATGGCTTTAGAAAACAGTTTGATTTATTTATTTGCCTCAGTTATTAACGATGTAATGCATAAAAGTTTCTATAAAGTCACTATTCGTGATACAAACAATTGTAAAAAATAAAATTTTTGAATCTTGTAAATTATACAAACATCAAAATGTTGCCCATTTATATGGCTTTAGAAAACAGTTTGAATTATTTATTTGCCTCAGTTATTAACGACATAGTGCATAAAAGTTTCTATAAAGTCACTATTCGTGATACAAACAATTGTAAAAAATGAAATTTTTGAATCTTGTAAATTATAAAAACTTCATAATGTTACCCATTTATATGGCTTTAGAAAACAGTTTGATTTATTTATTTGCCTCAGTTATTAACGATGTAATGCATAAAAGTTTCTATAAAGTCACTATTCGTGATACAAACAATTGTAAAAATAAAATTTTTGAATCTTGTAAATTATACAAACATCAAAATGTTGCCCATTTATATGGCTTTAGAAAACAGTTTGAATTATTTATTTGCCTCAGTTATTAACGACATAGTGCATAAAAGTTTCTATAAAGTCACTATTCGTGATACAAACAATTGTAAAAAATGAAATTTTTGAATCTTGTAAATTATAAAAACTTCATAATGTTACCCATTTATATGGCTTTAGAAAACAGTTTGAATTATTTATATGCCTCAGTTATTAACGACATAGTGCATAAAAGTTTCTATAAAGTCACTATTCGTGATACAAACAATTGTAAAAAATGAAATTTTTGAATCTTGTAAATTATAAAAACTTCATAATGTTACCCATTTATATGGCTTTAGAAAACAGTTTGAATTATTTATTTGCCTCAGTTATTAACGACATAGTGCATAAAAGTTTCTATAAAGTCACTATTCGTGATACAAACAATTGTAAAAAATAAAATTTTTGAATCTTGTAAATTATACAAACATCAAAATGTTGCCCATTTATATGGCTTTAGAAAACAGTTTGAATTATTTATTTGCCTCAGTTATTAACGACATAGTGCATAAAAGTTTCTATAAAGTCACTATTCGTGATACAAACAATTGTAAAAAATGAAATTTTTGAATCTTGTAAATTATAAAAACTTCATAATGTTTCCCATTTATATGGCTTTAGAAAACAGTTTGAATTATTTATTTGCCTCAGTTATTAACGACATAGTGCATAAAAGTTTCTATAAAGTCACTATTCGTGATACAAACAATTGTAAAAAATGAAATTTTTGAATCTTGTAAATTATAAAAACTTCATAATGCCATTTATATGGCTTTAGAAAACAGTTTGAATTATTTATTTGCCTCAGTTATTAACGACATAGTGCATAAAAGTTTCTATAAAGTCACTATTCGTGATACAAACAATTGTAAAAAATGAAATTTTTGAATCTTGTAAATTATAAAAACTTCATAATGTTTCCCATTTATATGGCTTTAGAAAACAGTTTGAATTATTTATTTGCCTCAGTTATTAACGACATAGTGCATAAAAGTTTCTATAAAGTCACTATTCGTGATACAAACAATTGTAAAAAATAAAATTTTTGAATCTTGTAAATTATACAAACATCAAAATGTTGCCCATTTATATGGCTTTAGAAAACAGTTTGAATTATTTATTTGCCTCAGTTATTAACGACATAGTGCATAAAAGTTTCTATAAAGTCACTATTCGTGATACAAACAATTGTAAAAAATGAAATTTTTGAATCTTGTAAATTATAAAAACTTCATAATGTTTCCCATTTATATGGCTTTAGAAAACAGTTTGAATTATTTATTTGCCTCAGTTATTAACGACATAGTGCATAAAAGTTTCTATAAAGTCACTATTCGTGATACAAACAATTGTAAAAAATGAAATTTTTGAATCTTGTAAATTATAAAAACTTCATAATGTTTCCCATTTATATGGCTTTAGAAAACAGTCTGAATTATTTATTTGCCTCAGTTATTAACGACATAGTGCATAAAAGTTTCTATAAAGTCACTATTCGTGATACAAACAATTGTAAAAAATAAAATTTTTGAATCTTGTAAATTATACAAACATCAAAATGTTTCCCATTTATATGGCATTAGAAAACAGTTTGAATTATTTATTTGCCTCAGTTATTAACGACATAGTGCATAAAAGTTTCTATAAAGTCACTATTCGTGATACAAACAATTGTAAAAAATAAAATTTTTGAATCTTGTAAATTATACAAACATCAAAATGTTGCCCATTTATATGGCTTTAGAAAACAGTTTGAATTATTTATTTGCCTCAGTTATTAACGACATAGTGCATAAAAGTTTCTATAAAGTCACTATTCGTGATACAAACAATTGTAAAAAATGAAATTTTTGAATCTTGTAAATTATAAAAACTTCATAATGTTTCCCATTTATATGGCTTTAGAAAACAGTTTGAATTATTTATTTGCCTCAGTTATTAACGACATAGTGCATAAAAGTTTCTATAAAGTCACTATTCGTGATACAAACAATTGTAAAAAATGAAATTTTTGAATCTTGTAAATTATAAAAACTTCATAATGTTTCCCATTTATATGGCTTTAGAAAACAGTTTGAATTATTTATTTGCCTCAGTTATTAACGACATAGTGCATAAAAGTTTCTATAAAGTCACTATTCGTGATACAAACAATTGTAAAAAATGAAATTTTTGAATCTTGTAAATTATAAAAACTTCATAATGTTTCCCATTTATATGGCTTTAGAAAACAGTTTGAATTATTTATTTGCCTCAGTTATTAACGACATAGTGCATAAAAGTTTCTATAAAGTCACTATTCGTGATACAAACAATTGTAAAAAATAAAATTTTTGAATCTTGTAAATTATACAAACATCAAAATGTTGCCCATTTATATGGCTTTAGAAAACAGTTTGAATTATTTATTTGCCTCAGTTATTAACGACATAGTGCATAAAAGTTTCTATAAAGTCACTATTCGTGATACAAACAATTGTAAAAAATGAAATTTTTGAATCTTGTAAATTATAAAAACTTCATAATGTTTCCCATTTATATGGCTTTAGAAAACAGTTTGAATTATTTATTTGCCTCAGTTATTAACGACATAGTGCATAAAAGTTTCTATAAAGTCACTATTCGTGATACAAACAATTGTAAAAAATGAAATTTTTGAATCTTGTAAATTATAAAAACTTCATAATGTTTCCCATTTATATGGCTTTAGAAAACAGTCTGAATTATTTATTTGCCTCAGTTATTAACGACATAGTGCATAAAAGTTTCTATAAAGTCACTATTCGTGATACAAACAATTGTAAAAAATAAAATTTTTGAATCTTGTAAATTATACAAACATCAAAATGTTTCCCATTTATATGGCATTAGAAAACAGTTTGAATTATTTATTTGCCTCAGTTATTAACGACATAGTGCATAAAAGTTTCTATAAAGTCACTATTCGTGATACAAACAATTGTAAAAAATGAAATTTTTGAATCTTGTAAATTATAAAAACTTCATAATGTTGCCCATTTATATGGCTTTAGAAAACAGTTTGAATTATTTATATGCCTCAGTTATTAACGACATAGTGCATAAAAGTTTCTATAAAGTCACTATTCGTGATACAAACAATTGTAAAAAATGAAATTTTTGAATTTTGTATATTATACAAACTTCATAATGTTGCCCATTTATTTGGCTTTTGAAAACAGTTTGATTTATTTATTTGCCCCAGTTATTAACGACGTAATGCATAAAAGTTTCTATAAAGTCACTATTCGTGATACAAACAATTGTAAAAAATCAAATTTATTAATCTTGAAAATTATACAAACTTCATAATGTTGCCCATTTATTTGGCTTTAGAAAACAGTTTGATTTATTTATTTGCCTGAGTTATTAACGACGTAATGCATAAAAGTTTCTATAAAGTCACTATTCGTGATACAAACAATTGTAAAAAATCAAATTTTTGAATCTTGAAAATTATACAAACTTCATAATGTTGCCCACTTATTTGGCTTTAGAAAACAGTTTGATTTATTTATTTGCCTCAGTTATTAACGATGTAATGCATAAAAGTTTCTATAAAGTCAGTATTCGTGATACAAACAATTGTAAATTATATAAACTTCACAATGTTCCCCATTTATTTGGCTTTAGAAAACAGTTTGATTTATTTATTTGACTCAGTTATTAACGATGTAATGCATAAAAGTTTCTATAAAGTCACTATTCGTGATAGAAACAATTGTAAAAAATTAAATTTTTGAATCTTGTAAATTATACAAACTTCATAATGTTTCCCATTTATATGGCATTAGAAAACAGTTTGAATTATTTATTTGCCTCAGTTATTAACGACGTAATGCATAAAAGTTTCTATAAAGTCACTATTCGTAATACAATTAATTGTAAAAAATTAAATTTTTGAATTTTGTAAATTATACAAACCTCATAATGTTGCCCATTTATTTGGCTTTAGAAAACAGTTTGATTTATTTATTTGCCTAAGTTATTAACGACATAGTGCATAAAAGTTTCTATAAAGTCACTATTCGTGATACAGACAATTGTAAAAATGAAATTTTTGAATCTTGTAAATTATACAAACTTCATAATGTTGCCTATTTATATGGCTTTAGAAAACAGTTTGATTTATTTATTTGACTCAGTTATTAACGACGTAATGCATACAAGTTTCTATAAAGTCACTATTCGTGATACAAACCATTCTAAAAAATGAAATGTTTGAATCTTGTAAATTATACAATCTTCATAATGTTGCCCATTTATTTGGCTTTAGAAAACAGTTTGATTTATTTATTTGCCTCAGTTATTAACGACGTAATGCATACAAGTTTCTATAAAGTCACCATTCGTGATACCAACAATTGTAAAAAATGAAATTTTTGAATCTTGTAAATTATACAATCTTCATAATGTTCCCCATTTATATGGCTTTAGAAAACAGTTTGAATTATTTATTTGCCTCAGTTATTAACGACATAGTGCATAAAAGTTTCTATAAAGTCACTATTCGTGATACAAACAATTGTAAAAAATGAAATTTTTGAATCTTGTAAATTATAAAAACTTCATAATGTTACCCATTTATATGGCTTTAGAAAACAGTTTGATTTATTTATTTGCCTCAGTTATTAACGATGTAATGCATAAACGTTTCTATAAAGTCACTATTCGTGATACAAACAATTGTAAAAAATCAAATTTATTAATCTTGAAAATTATACAAACTTCATAATGTTGCCCATTTATTTGGCTTTAGAAAACAGTTTGATTTATTTATTTGCCTGAGTTATTAACGACGTAATGCATAAAAGTTTCTATAAAGTCACTATTCGTGATACAAACAATTGTAAAAAATCAAATTTTTGAATCTTGAAAATTATACAAACTTCATAATGTTGCCCACTTATTTGGCTTTAGAAAACAGTTTGATTTATTTATTTGCCTCAGTTATTAACGATGTAATGCATAAAAGTTTCTATAAAGTCAGTATTCGTGATACAAACAATTGTAAATTATATAAACTTCACAATGTTCCCCATTTATTTGGCTTTAGAAAACAGTTTGATTTATTTATTTGACTCAGTTATTAACGATGTAATGCATAAAAGTTTCTATAAAGTCACTATTCGTGATAGAAACAATTGTAAAAAATTAAATTTTTGAATCTTGTAAATTATACAAACTTCATAATGTTTCCCATTTATATGGCATTAGAAAACAGTTTGAATTATTTATTTGCCTCAGTTATTAACGACGTAATGCATAAAAGTTTCTATAAAGTCACTATTCGTAATACAATTAATTGTAAAAAATTAAATTTTTGAATTTTGTAAATTATACAAACCTCATAATGTTGCCCATTTATTTGGCTTTAGAAAACAGTTTGATTTATTTATTTGCCTAAGTTATTAACGACATAGTGCATAAAAGTTTCTATAAAGTCACTATTCGTGATACAGACAATTGTAAAAATGAAATTTTTGAATCTTGTAAATTATACAAACTTCATAATGTTGCCTATTTATATGGCTTTAGAAAACAGTTTGATTTATTTATTTGACTCAGTTATTAACGACGTAATGCATACAAGTTTCTATAAAGTCACTATTCGTGATACAAACCATTCTAAAAAATGAAATGTTTGAATCTTGTAAATTATACAATCTTCATAATGTTGCCCATTTATTTGGCTTTAGAAAACAGTTTGATTTATTTATTTGCCTCAGTTATTAACGACGTAATGCATACAAGTTTCTATAAAGTCACTATTCGTGATACAAACAATTGTAAAAAATAAAATTTTTGAATCTTGAAAATTATACAAACTTCATAATGTTGCCCACTTATTTGGCTTTAGAAAACAGTTTGATTTATTTATTTCCCTCAGTTATTAACGACATAGTGCATAAAAGTTTCTATAAAGTCACTATTCGTGATACAAACAATTGTAAAAAATTAAATTTTTGAATCTTGTAAATTATACAAACTTCATAATGTTGCCGATTTATATGGCTTTAGAAAACAGTTTGATTTATTTATTTGCCTCAGTTATTAACGATGTAATGCATAAAAGTTTCTATAAAGTCACTATTCGTGATACAAACAATTGTAAAAAATAAAATTTTTGAATCTTGTAAATTATACAAACATCAAAATGTTGCCCATTTAAATGGCTTTAGAAAACAGTTTGATTTATTTATTTGCCTCAGTTATTAACGACATAGTGCATAAAAGTTTCTATAAAGTCACTATTCGTGATACAAACAATTGTAAAAAATGAAATTTTTTAATCTTGTAAATTATATAAACTTCATAATGTTTCCCATTTATTTGGCTTTAGAAAACAGTTTGATTTATTTATTTCCCTCAGTTATTAACGACATAGTGCATAAAAGTTTCTATAAAGTCACTATTCGTGATACAAACAATTGTAAAAAATTAAATTTTTGAATCTTGTAAATTATAAAAACTTCATAATGTTTCCCATTTATATGGCTTTAGAAAACAGTTTGATTTATTTATTTGCCTCAGTTATTAACGATGTAATGCATAAAAGTTTCTATAAAGTCACTATTCGTGATACAAACAATTGTAAAAAATAAAATTTTTGAAACTTGTAAATTATACAAACATCAAAATGTTGCCCATTTATATGGCTTTAGAAAACAGTTTGAATTATTTATTTGCCTCAGTTATTAACGACATAGTGCATAAAAGTTTCTATAAAGTCACTATTCGTGATACAAACAATTGTAAAAAATGAAATTTTTTAATCTTGTAAATTATATAAACTTCATAATGTTTCCCATTTATTTGGCTTTAGAAAACAGTTTGATTTATTTATTTGTCTCAGTTATTAACAACGTAATGCATACAAGTTTCTATAAAGTCACTATTCGTGATACCAACAATTGTAAAAAATGAAATTTTTGAATCTTGTAAATTATACAAACTTCATAGTGTTGGCCATTGATTTGGCTTTAGAAAACAGTTTGATTTATTTATTTGCCTCAGCTATTAACGACGTAATGCATAAAAGTTTCTATAGTCACTATTCGTGATACAAACAATTGTAAAAATAAAATTTTTGAATCTTGTAAATTATACAAACTTCATAATGTTGCCGATTTATTTGGCTTTAGAAAACAGTTTGATTTATTTATTTGCCTCAGTTATTAACGACGTAATACATAAAAGTTTCTATAAAGTCACTATTCGTGATACAAACAATTATAAAAAATTAAATTTTTGAATCTTGTAAATTATACAATCTTCATAATGTTGCCCATTTATTTGGCTTTAGGAAACAGTTTGATTTATTTATTTGCCTCAGTTATTAACGACGTAATGCATAAAAGTTTCTATAGTCACTATTCGTGATACAAACAATTGCAAAAAATGAAATTTTTGAATCTTGTAAATTATACAAACTTCATAATGTTGCCGATTTATATGGCTTTAGGAAACAGTTTGATTTATTTATTTGCCTCAGTTATTAACGACGTAATACATAAAAGTTTCTATAAAGTCACTATTCGTGATACAATCAATTGTAAAAAATGAAATTTTTGAATCTTGTAAATTATATAATCTTCATAATGTTGCTCATTTATTTGGCTTTGGGAAACAGTTTGATTTATTTATTTGTCTCAGTTATTAACGACGTAATGCATAAAAGTGTCTACGAAGTCACTATTCGTGATACAAACAATTGTAAAAAATGACATTTTTGAATCCTGTAAATTATACAAACTTCATAATGTTGCTCATTTATTTGGCTTTAGAAAACAGTTTGATTTATTTATTTACCTCAGTTATTAACACCATAGTGCATAAAAGTTTCTATAAAGTCACTATTTCGTGATAAAAATGTTTGAATCTTGTAAATTATACAAACTTCATAAAGTTGCCCATTTATTTAGCTTTAGAAAACAGTTTGATTTATTTATTTACCTCAGCTATTAACGACGTAATGCATAAAAGTTTCTATAAAGTCACTATTCGTGATACAAACAATTGTAAAAAATTAAATTTTTGAATCTTGTAAATTATATAATCTTCATAATGTTGCTCATTTATTTGGCTTTGGGAAACAGTTTGATTTATTTATTTGCCTCAGTTATTAACGACGTAATGCATAAAAGTGTCTATAAAGTCACTATTCGTGATACAAACAATTGTAAAAAATTGAATTTTTGAATCTTGTAAATTATACAAACTTCATAGTGTTTATTTATTTGGCTTTCTGGATAGTTGGCTGGAGAGTAGCATAGCCACAGAAACTTAGGCTTCAAAATGGGCCCATTGTGAAACCTCCCTTTAAAGCTGCTCACTCGTCCCACCAGTCAACTTTGAATGCAAGCTGCAAAACTCTGGCGGGTGAGGAGTTGCCAATGCTGACCATACTAGGCCAGCACTGCCCTAGTATTAGATGCCTAGTCTTTACTAGAGCTAGACAGAGGCATATTACATCCTCTGCTGTTTCTAGTTCTTTATTGCACCGTCTACATAACGGGCTGTCCACCAGACCCATCGTGTGTAGTTCATTGTTTAGCCGGCAGTGGCCAGTTAGGATGTTTGTCAATAATTTTAGATTAGTTATAGATAAGCTGAGGCGGGCCGTGGCTGCAATTTTACAAGGTTGCTTAATTGCTACCTGATTACTTGCAGCCCGGCCATTCTCGCCATCTTACCTTGTGAAGAGCATGTGTCCTATGCTCTATTATTTTTTCAGAGTACCTGCAGAAAGTATTTTATCCTTTTGGGTTGTTAGAAGATGTAAGGATCCGTTCCTGGCAAGTTCATCTGTTATTTCGATCCACTTGATGCCACTATGTCCTTTGATCCAGCAGAGTTCTAGTTTGTTATATGCAGCTAGCTGCTTCAGGCTGTGTAGACATGAATATAGCTCATTCGACACAAATGTGTTGGCATTTAGTGCATTTAGAGCTGCTTTGCTGTCGTTGAGTATTTGGATATGTTTATCCTTAATAGTCCGTTCAGCTAAAATTTTAACACACTTTAGTATTCCTGTTAATTCAGCTTGGAAGACTGGCGTGAGTCTTCCAAGTGGTGCACTTATCTTGAGATCGAGTTCCGGTGAGAATATTCCATGGCCAGCTCTCGTCTTAGTTTTGGATCCATCAGTATATATGGTTATGTTGGCGCCTTGTGATGATGGTCTGAAAATGTTTGACAAAACTGTATTTGGGTAGAATTCTGTCGCACTTACCTTCTATGAGGGGGTCTAGTTTCATACCTTCACTCAGTATGCTCCTGTGTCCAATGATTCTACTTTTATTATGCCACACGTTGAGTGAAGATAGCCTTAATGCTGTTTTTACTACAGTCTCCCTTATAAGGTCGAGTGGTTGTAGACATAACAGTGCTTCAAGAGCTGCTGTGGGCGTTGATCTCATAGCGCCGGCGAAGACACGCCATCCGCTGGCCGACTATTGCACCATATGCGATAGTTGGTCTCATGATCGCGGTATATATCCAGTGGGCGATCTTGGGACACAGGCCCCATGTATTATCAACCGCCCTGCGGCATTGCCAAAATGAGATGCAAGCCTTTTCCAGCTTGGATGTTATATGCTCCTTCCAGTTCAGCTTTGTATCCATGATTAATCCTAAATAGTTTGCTTTATCTGTGAGAGTCAGATGGACTTTAAAGGTGGCAAGCAACGAACTTTTATGCTCCAGTGTTTCCTCTATCTTAGAAGTCACCAGATGTAGGGCCGATTCCGTTGAGCGTCCTAATTGGTATGCATGCGGTTTCGGATGTATGGGGTACGTTCTTAGCGGCCCGTCCCTGATTTCACGACCACAGAGCGTTTCCAACGTCTTCAATAGAAATGAAGTTAGGCTGATGGGCCTGAATGACTTAGCAAGTCTCTCTCCATGTATTGGGTATGTACCTAAAAGCAATGCAACTTTTAAATATATATACCAATGTGTTTATAATGTAGGCTAACCCCCATTGTAGCAGTGCTGGCAATATTCCATATAGTCCTGGGGACTTAAAAGATGAAAAGCTAGATATTGCCCATTCTATTTAAGTTATACTTATCATTTGGTCAGCTAGCAGTCAATCTTCCTCATCAGGTAGATGAGGATCAGTTGCTAAGTTGAGACCTCCAGGTTGATTGCCAGGAAAGTGGTTGTCTAGGAATACCTCGATAGTTTGGGAGGGTGTTACCGTGAAGGTGCCATCCTGCCGTTTTAGCGAGTTAAGTTGTTGTACAGGGTCTTTAGAGATTACTCTCTTCAAACGAGCAGCTGCTGCTGTAGATTCGATGGCATTGCAGCAGGCTCTCCATGTATTTTTTTGTCGCTTCCTGACTTCACTTTTGAATTGTCTACGGGCTTCCCTAAAAGTTTCCCATAGAACTTATCATTTCTATGTTTGGCCTTGTTGAAAGTTTTTCTGAACTTGGATCGGAGACAGTTAATCTCTGCACTCCACCAGCGGGTGCAGAGGCACTCATGCCCGCCTTTCTCATGGGACAGGAGTCCTCATATGATGATTTTTGGAGGTGTTTCAGACAGGCCTCCAAGTCGTTTACAGATTCTGGAATTTTGTCTACTGCTTGATACTCCATCCTATCCGATAGGTATCTGCAAAATAGTTGTTTATTATATATATATATATAAGTGTGTATTTCAACAGAGTGCTTGAGATATCAGCACAAGGCCAATCGTATAAAACATATATAACTTATATATGTTTTATACGATTGGCCTTGTGCTGATATCTCAAGCACTCTGTTGAAATATTATTCTCTAGAGGGCACTAC
This sequence comes from Lordithon lunulatus, assembly GCA_963942505.1. NCBI lineage: Eukaryota > Metazoa > Arthropoda > Insecta > Coleoptera > Staphylinidae > Lordithon > Lordithon lunulatus. The sequence goes on along the minus strand of OZ012674.1, from coordinate 39,215,936 downwards.
CCGGTGATCCTGATGACATCAGCATGTTGACGGTTATTACCATATGGGTGTGCATTGCTAATTGATGTGGTACCGCCAGATAGCGTTTAACTTCCCTCTTCGAGGGTAAGTTGTTCTATAGTTGTTTATTAGTTTTTTTGTGGATTTCTGTAGGACGGTAGTTCACGTGATACGTAATCTAGGTCGTAGCGTTTCAGTCGGTGATCAGACATGGATACCTGACTTGATACGTGCCAGTTTTTTATGTTGCTTGAGATATTGTCCAGTGTTGGACTGATATCACCTCGGCTCGTTTTTGTGTTACGAACGTTTGTAGTAGAGATATTAAACAGAGGGTGCTGTTTAATATCTGTATTTTTGTACTGGTTATGTACTCAATTAGAGCTTTTCCTCTGCTGTTGATGTTGCTGCTGCCCCACACCACATGGTGAGCATTGGCATCACATCCAATGATGAGGTCAATTTTTAGTTTTTCACAATGTTCCACCAAGTTTACCAGATCTGGGCTGGGAAGTGGTTGGGCTGCGCATCTACAGATGCTATGTAAATCTCTGCGTCGTAGTCTGTTTTCAGTCTGACAACTGTGAGGTCTGCAGAGTTGAATTGGTGTAGGAGTGAACCTGTAACTTTAGAAGATGTTAAGATGCATGTCCTAGGTTTGTTTCCAGCAGCGCTGTATAGCAGGTTGCTGTTATTGTTAATTATACAAATTTCATCATGTTGCCGATTTATTTATTTGTTTCAATTATCAATCACGTAACACATAAAAATTTCTATATTCTATTCACGATACACAAAAAATGTAAAATTGAATAGGTATTTGAATTTTGAAAATTATATAAATATATAAAAAAAATATTTTTTAATAATATATTGAACAAGTCGTGTATTGCTACATGAAGCGATGTAGAGCAGTGTGTCGTAGGTTGAGATTTTACAGCAAATGAAATTGCATAAAAACATTTGTAAAATCGTAAAATTTTCTTTGTCGCCCTGGATCTAATACCCCTGTCGAACGATTATTTTCATTGGCGAATAATATGTGGACGAATGAATAAACCCAGTTCAAATTAGGTACACTTTCAAATGAACCGTATGGACTATTTTTAATTCTACAAAAAAAGATCAAAATTACTGTTATTTATATTTTTACAATATGTGTGTATGTGTAATAATTAAGATTGTTTAAAATTTTAATGTAGGCATTGTTGTATGCTACTATTTTCGTAATAAACGTTAAATACTTGACTTTAACAACGTATTTTTTATTTTGTTCGATATGCCTCCTATTTCTCCAAAAATATATGGTCACCGTACTCATAATGCGTTTATAAAAATCATGTTACAACAAAATAGTAATATTAACTAGAGATTTTAATACAAAATATAATTAAATATTAATTTAATAACATTTAATTATAGCATTTTTTTACTGTAAATCGCTATTATGGGTGTACCCTGACTAATGGATTCGACTAATCACTTTGTATAACCGGTTTAATCATGAGAACCCAACCCCGCCCTTGTTTTCTTAATGGGCGAAAATTAAACGATTATATTTTTAGCGTATAAACAAATGTCCCCCTTAATTAATAAATATCAAACAAGGGTTAATTATTAATAATACACACCGATGTAGTCCAGTGGTTAGCACCCCCGTTTAACAAATGGAGGGCCCGGGTAGTCGGTACCATTTGTCGTTGGGATACAATTGACAACACAAAACTCAAGTACGATTTTCTCAAGTAATAAGTCTACTACTCACGTACCCATCCACTAACACACGACGATCCGAATGTCGATAGCCATTACAAAATTTATATTTAAAGCGGGACTTAACCAAGACTTTTATCAGTGGTGTAAAAGGCATGATCTGGGTTGGTACATACAATTGGCGCCAAAATAGGATCCTAACCAAACAATTTACCGCGTGGATATTGTTTTATAACTCAGGCGACCTACACAGTAGTCCTAATGAATATAAATGTTATGGGGGTGACAACATTATTTATTGAATCGCACAACTATTAAGGGCAGGTCAGTCAGTTACCAGATGATGACTTTTACATTTCTTTATCTCTTTTTATTTTCACTCAAACTTGGAATTGGAATATATATATATATATATATATATATATATATATATATATATATATATATCGTTGTACTGAACTGATACTAATACTCTTAGAGCGATAGTAGGAACAGTGGCAACATCGCATGCGATAGGTTGATTGGCAGTACCGTATAAAGTACCGAATAAACGTCAAAATGTGTCCATGAAAATTTGGTATTTTCAGCTTGTAACGAGTAATCTGATAGCGGAAAGTGAGACAAACACGACGAGACCATACACGTGAAGAATCATTAATCAAGTGAACTGTAATCTAATCTGAAACACCATATAAAATCAATGCTAATTTGAATTTTACACCCTTTCAGGACAATTTTTAGACACCAGGTGTCGTTTTACCATTGGATAGTAGTCAATGTATTTAAAATAATATAACCAAAGAAAATATCTAAGCGCCTCTACTGTATGTATCTAGGGTTGTCTATGCTTCTATGCCGGCAAATATTCGAGAGAACTGTTGGACTAACACCAAAATTGGCTCTACACTCGAGTTTTAAGCGGAGTAAGCAGAATAATACTAGGCAAAGTGCAAATAGTGGCCTACCTAGCAATAACAATGTCAATAGCACCACAAAGGAGGTTATATTAGACCTGCCTCCACTTCACATTAAAGTGGAAACAGAGGCCAAGATAGCAATCTACAGAACTAACGTCACGGGGAAGTCATACGAAAAACACACAGACCACGCCCAAATAGCGTTAGGGAGAATAGAAGAACACATTCAAAGAATGACGAAACCTTACCAGGTAACAACAAGGCAGAATGTGAAAAAAAGTGTCTACATGCAAACACTTAAAAGATCAATCTGGTTCACCGATGAATCTAAAACCAACAAAGGAACAGGAATAGGAAAAGTCTTCAGCTGGGCGAGCATACATCTGTATTCCAAGTAGTAATCATCGCAATTCAATGTTGCGTTAAAACTTGAAAGAAACCACAGAGATCAATATTGTGACAGATTGTCAGGCAGTGCTAAGACCTCTACACTCCATTTCTAGACATCTTATAGAATGCATTATAGAAGTGATGATAGCCCGAAACAGAGTAACACTTGGACATCGAAGCGGATAAATTGGCAAAGGAGGCAAGTGAATGAAAATTCATTGGCCCGAGCCAACCTGCGTGATACCATATAAGACCACAAGGAATAGCTTGAGAAAGCATCAAAGAAACTGCTACCGGAAATACTGGGATGCCCAAACAGGAATGAAACACTTGCAGAGGTTTATTAAGGCTCTCTAACAGGACGCTGCAAATTAAATAAACACCTGCACACTATAGGAATAGATAAATCACCAACGTGCAGAGGCTGTGGGGAAGAAGAATAAACCTCACTACATGTAATCACTCGCTGCGAAGCATTCAACGCATGCAGAAAAAACACTTTGGTTCAACGCGAATGAACCTAAAAGAGCCCCAAACCCGCCAATTCATGAGACTTCTGGACTTCACTGAAGATAGAGAACTCATGAATGAGGAATAAGTAATGGGTAGCCGTGGACGCAGTGCAGTAGCATGCAACAGCAAAACCAGACCAGTCAAGAAAAAATAAATAAATAAATTACTTCACGTTTCCTCTAGATTTTGTTTAGAACTACCACAGCAGAACTAATTCTAAACAAAATCAAGAGGGAACATCAAGTGATTTAGTTAGTATTATAAAATTGTTGTTTTTTAATTTTATATCATTTCAAGCTAGAACAATTAAATTGGTTCATTTAGTTAGTGTTGTAAAGTTGTTTCTTTAATTCTATATAATTTTAGCTAGAACAATTAAATTAAAGTACTAATTACTACTTTGTTGATGTTGCTACAATTTATGCTTAAAAAGTATTTAGAATTCAGCTTAATATTCAAGAGACTTTGGGCACTTTAATTATATTGTTCAGGCTAGAAATTACAATAAAAGAATTTGATTCAAGTGACAGACACATGTTACCATTATTGCCAAATATTTGATTGAATAAAGTTGTCGCTTTATTATTCAAAAAAATACCTTTTGTTCCCCTTGGCTACAATTTCATTACCTCCAAGCGCAGCAACTATATTAATTAATAAATGTAACTTACATGTCATAACTAGTGAGCAAATCCAGAAATGCAATCTAGATGAATAGTATACAGTCGATTACCATCACCAAACAGGATCCTCTATGTTAATTTGATCCATACCTGTCCAGTGTTGAGCAAGACTTGACATGTCACTACATGTAGCAGCACAATATCCATTATACTACAACAACATACTAACATAAGAAAAATGCTCAAAATAAAGGAAAGACATGCAACAATATTAAAAATAGTAGTTTTTAATAATTGGTTGTTATGCCATTGAATGACATACTAGAAGATAATTTTAAAAATAAAAAGCTATATATAAGTATTATTATGTCTGAATAATATCAAAACTCCTAAAAATTAGTAAATAAATAAAATATTCTAATATAGTACTACTAATAATATGATAAACTGTTTGGGTATTCTGTAAATATTTAATTACAAAAGTTACATTCAAAGTCATTTCATACTTATTCAAATTTAATTCAATTTTTAACTATTAACTTAGATGGTAGTCATATAAGCTCAAATCAAATAGATATTGAATTACTACACATGAACAACGATTACTTATCACTAGAATAATTACTGCGATACAATCACTAATAATTACCGTGTTACAATCACTGCTATAATGCATTCTAATCAATGTAATAATTACTGTGTCACACATGAACAATTTTTACATATCACTGGAATAATTACTGTGTGAGCATATTTGAAACTATTATTGTTTTTTACATTGCCCTTTGATTAATTAATTATCTCTTCATTTATACATAACATAATAATTATAATTATTGGGTTGCTTAAAATTCAATAAATGCAAAACAAGTACACATTAATAAGCGGATGCTTACAGAAAGCCACCAATAAATGTTAATTTTTAACTGTAGTACAGAATAAGTACAATCAACTAATTTAAATACTAACAACCAATACATGCAAAGAAAATATCGAATAATATTTGTTCTGCTATTAATTAATTAAGCAAAAATTTTAATTTTGTTTTACTTCAAGCTTATAAGTTGTTTTTTTAATAAGAGCCGACTGTGTTTATTAACCCTCAGTTGGTATGGTAGGGTCAAATTTGACCCGAACCACTTTGTTTCCATTACTATCCCTACTTTCTTTTTGTGCAGCTGCATACCAGTTAAGGAATTATCCTAACTTATAACATAGTTTAAGATGTAACGTACGTATTGTTTCCGGGTTGTACGTTGTTGCCGGTCATATTTGACCCACCATACAATAAGCGTCAGCATATTTTGTTTAGAAACAATTCCAGCAATTATAGATACAGGACGTAACATTACGGAAAAACATTGGTTTTCTTCGATGGAACTTATGATTGAACTAAATAAAGTCAATAAAACATACACGAACTCTAAGAAATGCCAAATGCGATATACTACCTAAATAATAGCCGCATAAGGATGGTCCTGCCTTATCTTCAACGGACGTAACCATTTTATCGTACGTGTCAAAAAGGCGTAAAGCAGCAAGATAATGTTATCATCACTTCATCATACAAATTCGAATGAGGATCGAACAAAAAGGTCCACAGCTTAACTATGATCAAAAAAATTACTAAAAGTATGACAAATTTTTTATTTTATTTCTGTGATTTTTACTTTAATATTCATAATTTCACTAATAATGCTTAATTAATATCCTAAAGATGTAGCAATAATCGCCCAAAAATTTTTACCGGCAAAACCTTGGACACAAAAAAATCATAAGAGTGTTGGTCAGTATTGACCCACCATACCATAAGCAGATGAGGTAGTCACCATACCAACTGAGGGTTAATAATGATTAACCATTAACAATAACTGATTGCAACAACATAAAACTACTTAACTTGGGTAAAATAAATTGTTTAATTTTGAGTATATTTAATATATTAAGTGACTGCATATTAATTATCCATTATAAAAAATTATTGCACTACATAAAATTATTTAACTTCTGTAAAAGTAAATTATACAGAAGTTAAATAGTTTTATGTAGTACATTAACGTTTTGTATAATGGATAATTAATATGCACAGCCACTAGTTCAAAAATCAGTTAGACAGCTTCGAATAATTTAGAGGCATAGCAAAATTAAGATGTGTTTGGTAATTAAATGACAGTAGAATAATTATTTAATATTATGTTTGCATGTATTAGTTGTTGGTATATAAATTAGTTGATTGTACCTGACCTGCACTACAGTAAAACCCTGGCTCTGTGCCGATGCTGGTCCCATGTGGAAGCAAAAAATACACGTTGGTGGTTATGCAAAATTCGAGCGAAAATAATTCGAGCATGGCCTGATTATTTCATGAAAATCCGCTAAATCAAACATTAACCAGACGCGGATAACAGTTTTATGAGGGAAATGAAGAGAATTTCACAATTTTATTATAAATATCTTAGAATTATGATATAGAATGGGCGCTTTCCCCTTTACCTAATATTTTAGCAATCACTCCCGAAATGAAATTAAATTTTCAGAATGCGCTTGAGAAATGATATAATAAACATAACTTACACATAATCTAAATATTTTCCACTTGATGCTACATCCCAAAACGCACGAACACCCAAAAGCAATCGTTCGTGCACATTTTTCAAATGAGATTCGTAATTAACGTACCATAATTTCAATTGGTGTGCCTCTATTACCACTAAATATATAGAGGGTGTGTAGAATATATTCAGAATAGAGGGCACATAACTTAAATTTAATTCAACAACAGTTGAAATTATGGTGAATGTTATAAATGTATCTTGCACTACTTTTTTGTGTGGAAATGATATTAGTAATTAACGTACGATAATTTCAATTCGGGTGCATGTAATATTACTAAATATATAAAGGGTGTGTAGAATATATTCAGAATAGAGGGCACAAAACCTAAATTTAATTCAACATCAATTGAAATTATGGTGAATGTTATAAATGTATCTTGTATTACTTTTTTTTTGAAATGATATTAGTAATTAACGTACCATAATATCAATGGGGGTGCATGTAATATTACTAAATATATAGAGGGTATGTAGAATATATTCAGAATAGAGGGCACATCACTTAAATTTAATTCAACAACAATTGAAATTATGGTGAATGTAATAAATGTATCTTGTATTACTTTTTTTTTTTAAAGATATTAGTAAATAACGTACCATAATTTCAATGGGGGTGCATGTAATATTACTAAATATATAGAGGGTATGTAGAATATATTCAGAATAGAGGGCACAAAACTTAAATTTAATTCAACAACAATTGAAATTATGGTGAATGTTATAAATGTATCTTGTATTATTTTTTTTTTTAATGTTTTTGTAATTAACGTACCATAATTTCAATTGGGGTGCATGTAATATTACTAAATATATAAAGGGTGTGTAGAATATATTCAGAATAGAGGGCACATTACTTAAATTTAATTCAACAATTGAAATTATGGTGAATGTTATAAATGTATCTTGTATTACTTTTTTTTTTGAAATGATATTAGCAATTAACGTACCATAATTTCAATGGGGGTGCATGTAATATTACTAAATATATAGAGGGTATGTAGAATATATTTAGAATAGAGGGCACAAAACTTAAATTTAATTCAACATCAATTGAAATTATGGTGAATGTTATAAATGTATCTTGTATTACTTTTTTTTGAAATGATATTAGTAATTAACATACCATAATTTCAATTGGTGTGCTTGTATTACCACTAAATATATAGAGGGTGTGTAGAATATATTCAGAATAGAGGGCACATAACTTAAATTTAATTCAACAACAATTGAAATTATGGTGAATGTTATAAATGTATCTTGTATTACTTTTTTTTTGAAATGATATTAGTAATTAACATACCATAATTTCAATTGGTGTGCTTGTATTACCACTAAATATATAGAGGGTGTGTAGAATATATTCAGAATAGAGGGCACATAACTTACATTTAATTCAACAACAATTGAAATTATGGTGAATGTTATAAATGTATCTTGTATTACTTTTTTTTTTAAGATATTAGTAATTAACGTACCATAATTTCAATGGGGGTGCATGTAATATTACTAAATATATAGAGGGTATGTAGAATATATTCAGAATAGAGGGCACATCACTTAAATTTAATTCAACAACAATTGAAATTATGGTGAATGTTATAAATGTATCTTGTATTACTTTTTTTTTTAAAGATATTAGTAAATAACGTACCATAATTTCAATGGGGGTGCATGTAATATTACTAAATATATAGAGGGTATGTAGAATATATTCAGAATAGAGGGCACAAAACTTAAATTTAAATCAACAACAATTGAAATTATGGTGAATGTTATAAATGTATCTGGTTACTTTGATTTTTTTTCAAATGAGATTAGTAATTAAAGTACCATAATTTCAATTGGGGTGCATGCAATAGTACTAAATATATAGAGGGTGTGTAGAATATAATCATAATAGAGGACACATAACTTAAATTTAATTCAACAACAATTGAAATTATGGTGAATGTTATAAATGTATCTTGTATTATTTTTTTTTTTAATGTTTTTGTAATTAACGTACCATAATTTCAATTGGGGTGCATGTAATATTACTAAATATATAAAGGGTGTGTAGAATATATTCAGAATAGAGGGCACATTACTTAAATTTAATTCAACAATTGAAATTATGGTGAATGTTATAAATGTATCTTGTATTACTTTTTTTTTTGAAATGATATTAGCAATTAACGTACCATAATTTCAATGGGGGTGCATGTAATATTACTAAATATATAGAGGGTGTGTAGAATATATTCAGAATAGAGGGCACATAACTTAAATTTAATTCAACAATAATTGAAATCATAATAGAGGGCACATAACTTAAATTTAATTCAACAACAATTGAAATTATGCTGAATGTTATAAATGTATCTTGTATTACTTTTCTTTTGAAATGATATTAGTAATTAACGTACCATAATTTCAATGGGGGTGCATGTACTATTACTAAACATATAGAGGGTATGTAGAATATATTCAGAATAGAGGGCACATGACTTAAAATTAATTCAACAATTGAAATTATGGTGAATGTTATAAATGTATCTTGTATTACTTTTTTTTTTAAATGATATTAGTAATTAACGTACCATAATTTCAATGGGGGTGCATGTAATATTACTAAATATATAGAGGGTGTGTAGAATATATTCAGAATAGAGGGCACAAAACTTAAATTTAATTCAACATCAATTGAAATTATGGTGAATGTTATAAATGTATCTTGTATTACTTTTTTTTTTAAATGATATTAGTAATTAACGTACGATAATTTCAATGGGGGTGCATGTAATATTACTAAATATATAGAGGGTGTGTAGAATATATTCAGAATAGAGGGCACAAAACTTAAATTTAATTCAACATCAATTGAAATTATGGTGAATGGTATAAATGTATCTTGTATTACTTTTTTTTTGAAATGATATTAGTAATTAACGTACCATAATTTCAATGGGGGTGCATGTAATATTACTAAACCTATAGAGGGTGTGTAGAATATATTCAGAATAGAGGGCACATAACTTAAATTTAATTCAACAACAATTGAAATTATGGTGAATGTTATAAATGTATCTTGTATTACTTTTTTTTAAATAATATTAGTAATTAACGTACCATAATTTCAATTGGTGTGCTTGTAATATTACTAAATATATAGAGGGTGTGTAGAATATATTCAGAATAGAGGGCACATAACTTAAATTTAATTCAACAACAATTGAAATTATGGTGAATGTTATAAATGTATCTTGTATTACTTTTTTTTTGAAATGATATTAGTAATTAACGTACCATAATTTCAATGGGGGTGCATGTAATATTACTAAATATATAGAGGGTGTGTAGAATATATTCAGAATAGAGGGCACATAACTTAAATTTAATTCAACAACAATTGAAATTATGGTGAATGTTATAAATGTATCTTGCACTACTTTTTTTTTTTAAATGATATTAGTAATTAACATACCATAATTTCAATTGGTGTGCTTGTATTACCACTAAATATATAGAGGGTGTGTAGAATATATTCAGAATAGAGGGCACATAACTTAAATTTAATTCAACAACAATTGAAATTATGGTGAATGTTATAAATGTATCTTGTACTACTTTTTTGTGTTGAAATGATATTAGTAATTAACGTACCATAATTTCAATTAGGGTGCATGTAATATTACTAAATATATAGAGGGTGTGTAGAATATATTCAGAATAGAGGGCACATAACTTAAATTTAATTCAACAACAATTGAAATTATGGTGAATGTTATAAATGTATCTTGTATTACTTTTTTTTTGAAATGATATTAGTAATTAACGTACCATAATTTTAATGGGGGTGCATGTAATATTACTAAATATATAGAGGGTGTGTAGAATATATTCAGAATAGAGGGCACATAACTTAAATTTAATTCAACAACAATTGAAATTATGGTGAATGTTATAAATGTATCTTGTATTACTTTTTTTTTGAAATAATATTAGTAATTAACGTACCATAATTTCAATTGGTGTGCTTGTAATATTACTAAATATATAGAGGGTGTGTAGAATATATTCAGAGTAGAGGGCACATAACTTAAATTTAATTCAACAACAATTGAAGTTATGGTGAATGTTATAAATGTATCTTGTATTACTTTTTTTTTTGAAATGATATTAGTAATTAACGTACCATAATTTCAATGGGGGTGCATGTAATATTACTAAATATATAGAGGGTGTGTAGAATATATTCAGAATAGAGGGCACATAACTTAAATTTAATTCAACAACAATTGAAATTATGGTGAATGTTATTAATGTATCTTGTATTACGTTTTTTTTTTGAAATGATATTAGTAATTAACGTACCATAATTTCAATGGGGGTGCATGTAATATTACTAAATATATAGAGGGTGTGTAGAATATATTCAGAATAGAGGGCACATAACTTAAATTTAATTCAACAACAATTGAAATTATGGTGAATGTTATAAATGTATCTTGTATTACTTTCTTTTTTGAAATGATATTAGTAATTAACGTACGATAATTTCAATGGGGGTGCATGTAATATTACTAAATATATAGAGGGTGTGTAGAATATATTCAGAATAGAAGTCACATAACTTAAATTTAATGCAACAACATAGCTCACTGCACGCACCCCAGGGATGCGGTTAATGAGGGATCGTTATCATAATGTAATGATAATGTTGCTTAATAAATTTATCTTATCATTATGCACTATAAAATGTATACGTATCATAGCGATGGACAAATAGCATTAATACAAAAATTAATATAAAAACATAACTACTATCAAGCATTTAGCGCTCACAAATCGAACATCAACTTCAACGTCAACACTAATTATACTATATTTGCATATTTATATTCTAGTTTTATTCTTCGTGTGCTTCATCATAGAAAATATGTGCTCACCAATGTAATGTAGGTCCTTCAAAATACCAACGACTTGAAATAGACTTGATTGTAAACCTTATATAATTTCAATTTGTGTTAAAACATTTTTTGCAATTAGGCTCAGTAAAATAACAATCAATATTCGATTATCGTACCCAATAGTTCGTAAGATTATAACTGGTAGAAGTCAAATGTTGAGAATAGTTATGCAACTTACCTGAAACAAAATAAAACAAATTAGTGTCGAAAAAGCGGTTATTGTATTTGTATTGTATGTGGAGGACGAAGCTGCTGCTATAGCATATTATACTAATAGGTATTTATTTAACAAGATATTGATTTGCCAACAAATAATAGAATACCTATTATAATATTATTATAATTATAACGAAATTGTACATTATGAGTGGTATTCATCCATTCGCAAATCCCACAACAAGAATATCAGATGAACACTAGTTAGAGAAAAAAACTATTAAGCAAATATATCCAATGCTGGTGAATTATTTTAGGTAAAAGCTAAATTAATTGTTGTGTGATAAACTGATTTTTATTGTTGTGTGATCAGCTTTTTAACACCAGCCATTTTAAGGGTACATCTTTGTTGAATGATCAACATTTTTCAAATATAAGCTGATGCAAAGTGGGGATCTTAACTATATATTTGTTGTGTACATCTTTAATTGGCGTCTGACTATCCCTGTGGACAATCGTTTGTCGTCGGTAAGTAACAACAAGCCGACCTAAGAAAATGAATGAGCCGGCACATTTAAAACCCTGTTAGGTAGCGAACGGCCAAATAGAATAACAACCCCATTAGGAAGACTTTAACCCAAACCGTTGATTGAAGTATTACTTCTAGGACCGACATTATAAAACGGACACCGTACTCGCAAATCATTCAACATTCATTCATTATTCTTTCTACAACTCTCATCCACTCGAACTCTCTGAAGACAACACAACCAGTAAATATCGCTAAGCTATAGAAATTATCATCCACTAAACATCATTTTTGGTGACAGCATTGTGATGATGTTTAAAAACAAGGGTAGAATGGATAGAGTGGAAGAGTTAAATGGAAGGGAAGATTAGGTGAAGGGATAATAACCTAGTAATAGCGTGTAGGTCTGGAATGCGTGAATGAACGCAATATTGTTGTATGAAGTGCAAGTGTGTGGGGATTCCGATAGTTGGATATAATCTAAAGGGAGCAACGCTGAAGAGAGACTGGTGTGGGAGGTGTGGATGAAATGTAAGGGTAGGGCAAAGGAGCGGATGGAAAAAAGATAGAGTAAAGATATATAAGGAGTAATATGAGGTGTGAGTGGAGGAAAAGGTTAGAGGCCTGGAATGTCTAGGAACTGAAATCAGGGAGATAATGACGGACGTTAGTGACAAGAAAAGTAGTTGAGTATGACTGTGGACAACTGCGGTAAGTGGCAAATTCGGCGGAAAGCCCCGAACTACTTAATCACCCTCCCCTGGAATCAGGAGGACAAAGTATGTATGGGCAGAACGAGGTGCGGTTTCAAAGGACAGAGAAAAGAAAGTGTGGATGGGACAAGGGTGTGTGAAGGAGGTGTGAGTACTGTTCAGTAAGGAGAGGGACAAGAGATGGCATCAAAGCAATAAAGGTGCAGAATGGTTTGAAAGGACGTGGAAATCTGCAATAGACTGGCGCGGTAGAGGAAGTGGGTGAGGGAATACTACAAGGGATGAGGGTTATAATTCTGATTATATATTATGGAGAGGTGGTGGGATGGTAAGCTTGTAATAGCGTGTATGTCTAGGATACGTTTATGAAGAGACAAGACATCAATTAATATCAATATATAGTTGTTATGGACTTACTTCCTAAGGTTCACAGGCCCTCCTCTGCTGCCTCTCTGGTAGTGAAGTGGATGAATGCATAATCCTTTATTTTATGCATTTTAACGATATCATCAGTATAGTTCCCCAAGCAGTTCTGCCAATTCATTATTGACCATCTCAATTCTCAAACTTCTCATATATAATTATGACCAAATTGGTCACCTAAAAAAACATACCATCAAATAAAAGTTATGAATGATCAAGACAGAAGCAATATCAAAAACTTATACAGCAAATTTAATTGAAGCAATAAAATATTATGATAACATCAACATAATCTTCAAATTAACTAGTATTATTTGTTTATATTTTGTATCTTTTGTTTATATTTTGTATGAATGTTTACTCCAGCTTGACTTTTGTAAATAAATGCCTATTATATTACTTAGGGTTGGATTTGTTTATAATATTGAAACTATTACTGGAAGCTTTGCTTAGCACTATTTACAAATGTTACATGTGAAAATGTCTGCATTCTTCAACTGAATAGTATTGATAGCTATGTAGTGTTTAATAATATGGCAAATTTATATTATACACATTTAATTTGAAATTAATTTCTTATTTATTTCAACAATAACCTTTATCTTTTTTCTTCATCTCTGTGTGATTTACTGATCTTTATAGTTATGTGATCAGCTGATCTTTTTTGTTAGTGACTTGTGTTTTTATTTCTGTGTATTATGTAGGTCAAAATTGTAGAACAGTGGACAAAAGGCTGACTATTCATGAAGCCAAGCAATCATAAGTCTGCATTTTACCTACTGTCCTAAAATTACTTTTATATTATTCATAGAGATTAAAAATACTGGTCATATTACAATCAAGATTCACTGATCACACAACTATAAAGAGCAGTAAATCACGTGACAACAATGATGATCGGCTTTTCAAATATTTGCAATTATTTAAAAAAAAATGTGCTTAATTTGCAAGAAATATATACTATTTTGGGGTATAGCATATTATACTAATAGGGATTTATTTATCAAGGTTTTTACTTGCCAAGAAATAATAGAATACCTATTATAATATTATTATAATTATAACAAAATTGTACAGGAAGTTTATTATTAATCAAGAAGGAAGTGAGTGTATGCAATGGGTAAGAAAGAGGGGGACTGGGAATGGAAGAAAACGTTCGGTGGCCAGGACGGCGATTCAGTGATAGACTACGTATTAGTCAAACAGATAGGTGGAGATAAGCTTTCTTTGTAGAAAACAAGTACCCTGTGGGGATGAAAGTGGCGGTGAGGGCGAAGAAGAGGAGGATCACTGAGGAGACAGGTAGTAGGAGCTGAGCAGTTCTCTTATAATGAGCTGAAACTTGCGCGGGATCGGTTGAATTAAAGACGATGGGAGAAGTCAAGATCAATAGGGTGTGGGAGCGCTGGAGGTGACGGAAGAGTGGTGCGTGGATGTGATTGATCCAGTGCACAAATTGGGATAGCCTCGAAGCTGAAATACTATAGGGAAATCACGTTAACAAGAAGTAAAAGGGTTGCCGCCGGAAAATAAGGTTGGTTTAAGGGAGAAGGGGGCAGATTTGCACACGAACGGTGGAGATTGTACTGGAGTGCAAAGGGAAAATGTATGCGGTATTTGTGAATCTGAAAGCAGCATACAACTCAATTCCTAGGGGTAAGCGAGCATTCTGTCCCGAGTGACTTCTGGCGCCTCCATTGCATCCCTAACCCATGCAACATTACAGTAGTGTTCACACGTGAAAAGTTTAAAATAGTAAGCGGTCGGATTTTAAATAGTAGGCAGGGATATCTCGTGGCATTGCGCGCGGGATGCAGAGACATTAATTCCGAACAGAATGCGCTTGAACCATCCCATCCCTGCTAGTGGAGTGTATGGAAAGGAAGCGGTTGAATGGGGAAGAAAATCTTAACAAGGTGGGGTTAGTAGTGAATGTGACAAAAAAACAAATGGATGGTATTTAGAAATAAGCGTAGGATGGGTAGAGCGAAAGAATTAAAATGGAAAGAAAGACTGAGAGTGAATTGCTTTTGATTCAACTGCAAAGATAGGTTTAGGAATCAATTGCAATGGGTGTACGCAAAGTTGTAAATGGCTTGCGAGATAGTGAACAGAAAATGGTAGAAGTGCTGGTATGGTAACCTAGTAATAACATGTAAGATGCGTGTGTGAACCTAATATTGTTGCATGGATTAAAAGTGTAGAGATTCCGAGTGGGATATAATCGAAAGGAAGCAAGGCCAGTTTGTGAAGAATCTGCTAGGACTCGAAAGATCGACGCCTATTATGCAGGAGGTATAGGCCAAGAGCAGCTGTAG
Source organism: Lordithon lunulatus (assembly GCA_963942505.1). Taxonomy (NCBI): domain Eukaryota; kingdom Metazoa; phylum Arthropoda; class Insecta; order Coleoptera; family Staphylinidae; genus Lordithon; species Lordithon lunulatus. Next base: position 39,200,077 of record OZ012674.1, on the reverse strand, counting down.
GAAAGATGTATGAATAGTGGCAGGTCTGAGGTGTGGGTAGAGGAAAAGCTGAGAGGAAGTCTAGGAAATAAAGACAGGGAAATAATGAGAGATGTTCAAAGGCAAGAAAGGAAAGTGAGTATGGCTAAAAGCTTGTACAATTCTGGTTATGTGGAGTGGTAAGTTACATAACCAGGGGAGGGTAGAGCAGGGAGGACAAAGTATGTATGGTAAGTGTGAGGTACAGTTCAGAAGAGAGGGGAAGGGAAGTGTGAATGGGCCAAGGATACTTCATGATTCTACAGTGTAATAAGGGGACACATGGTGGCATCTAAGCAACGAATATAAGGGTGTGAAGGGTTATCAGCAACAAGATGCAGTTTGGAAGAAAGAGGAAGGAAAGTGTGGATGTGGCTAAGGTACACCACATGTGTGCTGTGTAGTAAGAGGAGCAACATGTGGCACCTAGGCAACAATTGTGAGGGAGTGAAAGCAAGGAGGATGGGGGATTGCAGAAAGGGGAGTGAGCGTATTAGAAATGTGAGTATATCTGTATAGTGGGATAATGGATAATGGGAGAGGAAGTGGATGAAGAGAGAGAGGGAATATTTGGAGGGTTAAGTTTTAGTATTCAGTATTGTTAAAGATTATGTGGAGCTATTACAAATAAAGAGTTTGGTCATTTTAGAGAGGGAATATATAGTTAATTTTTGCATATTATTATTGACAATAGGTTTCTTGTGATGAGTGTGATAAAGGTTTTTTCTTAGTAATTTGAAGAGTGTTTTTTATTTATTTTTGCATTAACCAACCTTTATTCTTCATCTCAGATAATAAAAATACATATATACTGATAATAGTCTCTATGTATTATATAGAACAAAATTGTAGGACAGTAGGTAAAATGCAGGCTATGAATTAAGCCAAAAATAATTTTACCTACTGTATTTTTTTTCTATTTAATACATAGAGATTAAAAAATACTGATCATATAATAAAGATGAACTGATCACACAACTATAAAGATCAGTAAATCACACAACAACAATCAACTGTTCACTGATTATTTATTTTGAAGAAATATGGTACTTTTTATTAATTTATAAGAAATATATACATTTTGGGCATAGTTTTTGCTAAAAGTTTAATACAATTACAGAGTGACAATGTCAAAAGGTGTAGATGAATCCTACCATTAATGTACACTTTTGTTATAATTATAATAATAGGTATTTATTTACCAAGATATTTATTAGTAAAGAAATAATAAAATACATATTTAATATTATTATAATTTTAACAAAAAAAATACATTAAGGTGGGGATTAATCTATTTTCAGATCACACAACAACAAACAACAGCTGATCACTAGTCTAAAAGAAATTTTAAAAAACTAGTATTTTTATTAATTAAATTGTAAAAAATATATTCATTCTGGTGCAAAATTTCTGATAAAAGCTGAATAATACACTATTTACACTATAAGAATTGGAAAATTTTTTACAAATTAAAAAAGAAATTTATTCCAACTTGTGATCAGCTGATATTTACTGTTGTGTTATGAACTTGTTATGTGAACAACTAATGTTTATTGATATCTGATCAGCTCTTCTTAATACAGCACAGGCTGCTTTAACCCTAGACAGGTAGTATGAGTAAATTTCACTCACTAGTTATGTTCAAAAACTGTATACTATGAACCTCATTTGCGCATAGGCCTAGGTCTCACCTATTCCTCGACACCCTTATCCAGTGTCAAGCCAATCAAGAATTTGTTCTTATTCTATTTTGTTTGATTTTATTGTATAGTTGTAGTGAATAAGGTTAATGAAATCCTGACATGAGTTTTGACTGATTTAGTTTTTTTTTTATTACTCTATTTAACTAACACTGTTGGTGCTACAAAACTTTGTTGATATTTTTAAGTTATATAGACATTGTTTACACTTAATACACGTAATAACTAGCAATACCAGTTACCCAGAATAACTATTGTGATGGTAAAAATAACGGTTGTTTTTTCCTTTGTTGCAGACCAGAATTATTTTACTTTCCACAACTACAATTTTATTTGTAGTAAATAAGGTAAATGTCAACTTTTTTATTTTTTTAATTTATTTTTTATTCTATTTTAGGATGATGGTAGCTCAAAATTTTATTTTTATTACCTCAAGTATTATAGAATTTGTTTATGTTTGGAATAATTAGGAATACCTTAAGTTACAAATATAATATTTTTTATTGTAAAAATAAGTTATTCCAGTATTGCATGATAAGAATTATTTTAGCTTCCACAACTATTTTTGTGAAGTTGAATGTAATTATGTCAAGTTTTGTTAAATATAAAGTTATATTTATTATAAGCATGATAATAACAAACAAAAACAACAAGGAATTGAGTGAAATTTGTGATCAAAATTTGTAATAACATGCTTTAAATGTATGATCACAACTATACATTTCTTATGGCACAAATTGTGAAAATGTATTGAGTTTTAGTAAAAACTATGCAATGGAATCATATAATTTTTTTAGTACTTAGTTGTTCAATATGAAACTTATTTTGATTTCAAGATTGATAACCATCATTCATAGAATGTGGTAGATTATTGAATATTAAAAAATTACAAGAAAGTCTACAAAAAAACAATTTTTATTGAATGTGTGCCATTCCATTGCATAGATTTTGCTAAAAGCTCAATACAATTTCTGCAATAAGAAAGGTAGAGATCTGATCCAAGCATTAAAACAGCTTAAAAACAGTTATTAAAAATACTATTCACACAGCAGAGATCAACAGATTCCATCGATAAAGAAGCTTGTGTTATTATAAAATTACTTCACCCATCAATAAAAAATCATATGATCACACAACAAATGTCAGTTGTTCACCTACTAATTTAAAGAAAGCCCGTTTTTTAAATATTTGTTACACCAATTTTTGCGTAGTTTTGGCTTAAAAAAAAACGTTTGAGATTACGCGAGAAGCACCGCCCTAACCGATTAAATTTTAAGAATTGTATATATATAAAAGTCAAAAGTACAGTTGCAGTAGTCCTGATATTTATATAAAATACATATTAATGTAATATACTAACATTCAACTATGATTGCTATTTAAAAAAGCTACAATTAAAAATAATTTTGCAATATTACCTTAAATTGGAGAACGGAGTCCATGTCGAATAATATGGGCACCTCCTTCATGAGCAACACCCCAGGAGATATTAGGCGGCGCGCCATCGCTGCGAGCCGGTGATTCTCAAATTCGACGAATGCGAACCCTCGGTTGAAATAGGGTTCTCATGCGATTAACATAATAATCTTCTGGATGCCGCGCATGGATTTGGTGAGCTCGTTCGAGACACCGCCTTTGTTCCGATGCACGTGAACCTGCTAACAAACAGGCCACAATGTTATAGTTGATATAGTTTCAATTTTCTTACCCCGCCGTATTTCGCTACCTCTCATAATGGGCAGGGTTATCGTAGTTAACGAACGCATATCCATCATTAAACAGGTTTGCTGGATTTCCTCGATTTTCTAGAACCACGTTGCAACCCGTCAGCGAAAATGTCTGGCGGTAGCTTACCGGCTAGAACCTCGCAGCCGTTGGGCAGTTTCTTTTTCGACCATCGAAATAAATACACTTCACTTGTATTATCACAAAGCCCGTACACTCCAACAATTAATTTAATCGTTAATTGAAGGCACTTACGAATTATGTTGGGGATTCATATTGAATATGTAATGCTGCTAACACTCAGCCGGAACCATAAACTACCCGGCAGGAACGATACGTTTATGGCGAGGACCCGCAATAGCATATGTGCGATTTTCTCCTACTTCTAGCCTTTTTTTACGAGCTTGTAACGGTCGCTAGGGATCCCTGGCGCGGGCAAATCCTATTGGTTTTTAGACAGCGGGAAATTTAAATTGAAATGTTAACAGGATTAAATAAACAGTACAAATGTAGACTTTGTAAAGGACTTGTTAAGTATATATGCATTAACTAGAGTGATTGACTAATTATATCAATTGCATCTATTGAGTGAAATCAATACACATAATAATTGACGAAGAAAAAGAAATGGTTTGGATGTTAAAACCTACAAAAGTAATCAAATAAACTAGCCATATTATCTAGGGCCACTACATAACTTATATTCATAGTTTTGTGCGCTGTGGATTACTGAAATTAATCTTAAATAATAATAATGCCATTTATTGAATACAGTCTTACAATCTTGTTATTATAAATATTTTCATGAAAAGATTAATAAATTTAGAATAACTGTGAAAACATTATAATAATAGATAAAACAATAATTACAAATAATTAATTTAATGTAAAATGCACACATTAAAACGTCGATTTCAACTTGTCATTTGGATGCAGTATTTAACCAACATTTTAGAACACACTAGCCTATTTATAATATAAGTTTATTTTTATTGCTCATATATAAAACAAGAAAATGAAAAAATGTATAATATATGACAATTATTTTATAGTCTATCTTTATGTTTTATATTAATTTGAGATGCCTTACCAATTATCTCTACGTATATATTATTTTACAACAGCTGCAAATTACTTTATAGAATGCAACCTCCATGGGTGTAATGAATTAGATATTAAGAAATTATATATTTTGGATACACAGTGTATAAAATAGGGCCAATTTTCTTCTATTGCAATTTGTTGAAGGATAATGATACATTTGATAATCTTGTGATTGTAATTTGGTATATGTTTTCTTAATTAACTTATTTATGTCTTTAGTAGTAACATAGTAATAACATAATAATAGTACAAATTTTTAAATTCTTATATAAAAAAGTAACAGTACAATTAAAAATAATAGTAGTAATAATTGACTTCATATTATATTTATGTGGATCTTGACATGCTCCTTCTCAGTCAGTGCTGTCGTCAATCCATTGACCTGAACAACCTGGTGTGAAGGAGTTCTTGTTGTTATTGTTAGTGGTGGTTGTTGTTTTCTTGTTTTTCTTGATTTTTTTGTTTCATGATTTTTACTTCGTATTGTTTCTAATGTCTAGGTAAATTATTAAAGTGTTTAATTTCAATATTTTTACCCATTCTCTAGAGCTGATGTCCGGGTTTTTCCTGATGCTATGTCATTGTCATTCTCATGTATTTGATTTAGATGTATGCTAGTTTTCATTAATTGGTTTTTGTTTTCCATAACCAGTACAATATTTCTTTAGTTCTTTTGCTTCGTTGTGTATTTATAGTTTATCGTAGCTTTTTGGTTTCTTTAGTATTATTTTTTAAGCTTTATTTTGTTGCATTTGAAGTCTTTTAATTTCTTTTCCTTGTATTTCCCCATACGTTTATTATGTAGTGATTCCTTGCCACATACATATATTTCTTTTTCTGTTGCCATTGCAAACCATTTTCTTTTTTTCTGTTGATAATATGAATTTGATTTAGTTTATATAGTGCAGCCGATATTTCTGTGTAATATTTTTTCATCTCTTCTATATGTCGATTCCATTTGAGATTGTTTTGTATGTATATTCCTAGGTGTTTTATGTTGTTTACTGCTTTTAGTTTTTGTTGATTTATATGTTTTTGTATCTCTCGTTGTGGGTTTATTTTCTTTGAGATCATTGTAGTACGTTTTTTCTTCGTTTATGGTTAGGGAGTTGTTGTAGCACCATTGTGTGATTTTGTTTATATCCATCTGTATCTCTGCATGCATTCTTATTGTTTCTATTTATTATTTTTATGTTTCCACTATGAATGAGACATGTGTCGTCTGCATATACGAATATATTTCCATTAAGTTCGAGTTGAAATATATTATTTATATTTAAATTCTGCTTCTTTTTCACCACTGCCCACTTATTGTACCTTAGTAATTTGGTTTCTATTGATTAGGTAGCTAGTCAGTACTTTGTGAGTTTCTTATTCCAAGTTGTGTTTTTTTTGCATACAGTATGCATTGCTTTTTCCATAGCTATGAATATGATAGCTGTATCGTTTTCCATGTCTGATTTCTCATGTCTGTGTACTATCATGTCTACAATCGCTGCGGTTGTACTTAACTTCTATTGAAATGTGAGTTATATGTCCTCTAACAATAGGAAAAATGATACCCTACACATCAAATAAATATATTAGATAAACAACTTAATGATAAGTCAGTATAATTTTTGATATACAGGGTAGCCCTAAAGTATGGAATAAATTCGATAAAACCAAAAATTCCTTGAACACGTCCTTTTATGATTTTAAATTCACAACTTTGAATAAAAGTGTCAATTTTTTTCAACTATTTTTGAATGTGCAATGACGTCATCGACAAGTTTTTCAAATGACACCCCCATTTTTTTACTACGGATTCTGAAAAGGATTATTTTTCCCTTTCAGAATCCGTAATAAAAAAATCGGATTGTCTTTCTAAAAACTTGTCATTGTTGTTAATTTAAAATGAAAACTCGACGAGTCCATAATTTAGGTACACCCTGTATAAAGAATAATTGTATACGTCTATTTACTTTTGAGTGGTAGTTATAAACCCCGTTTGTGAAATAAAGTTCTTTTTTAAAGAAGTCTTTAAGTTGGAATTTCACATTTAACTGGGGCAGTTGTACGGATCAGTCAATGCAACAAGACACATATCGCTAGTGTTGTTTCGAATCGACGATTAACTTCGACCAAGACCCTTTAAAATTCGAGTTCCAACGTCCCGAGACCCGTCAAACCAGAACCAATGGACATTGTTCATTGTTCATACAGAACAAGAGTAAATAATTTCGCGCAATATATTCAAGAAAATCCATAAAATCGTATTGAATTCGAAAATATGTATGATGAAAATTATTTTCAATCAGAAAATTATTATGAACAATACAATCAAAATGATTATTTTAAAAATGAACAATACGAACAATATGAATAATACGACCAATGTGAAAATGAACAATTCGAAAATTCAGACAATTATAACGAAATGTTTTGCAAAACTACCAACCCAACCGTAATAATTACATATAATAACCTTAATGCTAATTTGCCCTCTATATATATTCCCACTTTAAATCCTAATTTTGTAATAGATACAGGAAATTCAAAAAGTTTAATTAAACCTGAATTAGCTTTTCAGTTTAATACTAACGAAATTTTGAATATACAAACAGACGGGTAAAGTCGCAAATATACCCGTTTTTAAATTTTCAAAACCTCCTACAGTTTTCATAAATTCTATTTATTAGACGTTTCACAGAAATACGAAGAATTAATTGGTACTGATTTTTTAGATCATTTAGAAGCAAATATAAATTTAAATTCATGTACATTATTTACACAGCCCACAACTGTTGCAATAACTTATCGAAGGAATAAAACTCCTGAACCCATTGTTTAAAATGCAAATCTATTAAGTAATTATACAATTAAAATACCTGGCAGAACACAGTCAAAGTATCGGTGAAACAAAGACAAGTTATAGGAATCCTTAATTATTTAAATTTTTATAATCAAGTTGAAATGCCTAAAGCATAGATCAACATTTTTAATTACTACATTAAGTAACTCTAATGTAAATTCACCTGAAATTTGTATTAATGAACGTTTTGGTATTGAACCCGTATATACTTGTGAAACTGACAACATATATTTTACTCAAACTCAAGATAATATTTTAAAATCAAATTTAAAAAAAATACGTTTAAATCAATGTAATAGAGAAGAAAATAATGAATTTTGAAAATTATGTTTGTTTATGAATTTACAAATATATTTTATTGTAACAAAATTCCTTTAACATTTACAAATAAAATCCAATGAAATATAAAATTAAAAAATGACTCACCAATATTAACTCGAAGGTTATCGTTACCCCGAAATACATAAATTAGAAGTGAAAGACGAAGAAATTTAAAAAATGTTGCAACAAGAAAACAAAATTCTTCATCTCCAGGGTCTTCCTGAATAGTACCCAAAAAACGCCTCAGGGGAAAAAAATGGCGAATGTTGGTAGATGATCGTAAATTAAATAAACAGACAATTGATGATAAATACCCGTTACCTTAAATATCCGATATTTTAGGTTTAAATTAAGTAAATTCTAATAGTTAGTACCTTAAATCTTGTAAATGAATTTCATCAGATTGACATGAATCGTAATGATATTCGAAAAAACAACCTTTTCAACTGAAGACGTTCATTATGAATTTCGAAGAATGCCTCTAGGTTTAAAAAATGCCCCATCAAGTATCATGGATAACATTTTACGCAGTTTACAAAACGAAATTAGTTTGACTATGTCGCCTAAATCTACTTTCACATTTAGGCGACATAGTCATATTTAGTACATCTCTGCAAGACAGATATCACGAAAAATATTCTCAAGAATTCGAGAATAAAATTTTAAAATACAGGTAAACGTCGTTTTACGCCGGGGTTCCGTTCCGAGAGACACCAGCGTAAAAAAAATCGGCGTAAAATGAACACAAATATAATGGACGATATAAGGTTAGGTTCCGTGTAAAAAATCTAAGAACAATCTCACATGTCTATTTAATACATCCTATATATATATATATATATATATATATATATATATATATATATATATATATATATATATATATATATATATATATATATATATATATATATATATATATATATATATATATATATATATATATATATATATATATATTCAAAATAAATTATAAATGTATTCAATAAATACAGTTTAAATTCGTTTATAAAATAAATACTAATCTCTTGATGCAAATAATAATTTGTTTTTAAATAAATACTAATTCACTAGTTCGTCGATACTAAATTAAATTTTCACACTTTTTTTAAAAAAAGCATCCAATTCTATTTGCTTCTATTCTTGCAGAATCATACCATAAGGTCGAACTGCAGCTGTGACGCTTCTTTTAACATTTGAGCTTCGATTGAACTCACATCTATCTCACAGAGCTCATCTGCTAAGCTTTCTATAGAATCAAGGATACGAGTTAGATCCGCCGTTTTTAGGGTTTTCAGATCATTTTCTTTCTCATCTTCCTCTTCTTCTTCTTCTTCTTCTTCGGGATTTTCTGATTGAGGGCGATCTAATACCTCCATCAACTCTTCTAATTCTTGATTTGAGAGTGGTTGGTCATGCACGTCTAACAGTTCGGTCACATCTTCGGTTGTTACGTCTTCGAATCCACATTCGCGTGTAAGCCCGATAATGTCTTCGTTTATCTTAATGTTATCTATCTCTTCTACACTTTGGATGTCACTTCGTCATAAGCAGACTTCAGATTTTTGATTCACACAAAACTAACTCTGAAACAATTTCACACACACAATAGGATGCTCGCGTACACGGCAATAGAATAAAACAACGTGTAAAAGTGTGTCTGGCACCAACCGGCGTAATTGCGAATCGGCGTAAATCGAACCGGCGCAAAACGACGTTTACCTGTACAAATGTATACGTCAGAATTTTTACGAAAAGAAATTCAATAAATAGGTCATATTGTTAATACTAAAGAAGTAAAACCTAATACAAAAAAGTCTCAGCAATTAAAAACTTTCCAATTCCAATAACTCAGAAATATATAAATCATTTCTAGGTTTTATTAAAGAAAGATTCTAAAATTACTCATGATGCAACATTTATTAAAGCATTTGAACACTATAAACAAATTGTACCTATTATAATACACTAATTTTATAATATCCATATTTTGAAAAACAATTTATATTAACTACTGACGCAATTAATTTTTGCATTCTCTCAAGGAAATATTTCCAATGACATACTAATAGTTTTCGCATCACCAACTTTAAATTCAATTGAAACAAAGTATTCAACAACTGAAAAAGAATTGTTAGGAATCGTATAGGCCTGTAAATACTTTCGACTCTCTTTATTAGGAAGAAAATGGAACATATATACTAACCATAGACCCCTAGTTTGGTTATTTAATTGTAATGAACCAAGTAGTAAACTTATTAGATTGAGACTTCGGCTCGAAGAAATTGACTATGAAAATTATTTCATAGTCAATTTCTTCGATATAAAAATGGCAAGCAAAATACCAATGCCGACGCTTTATCAAGAATTAACATAAATGCACTTGAAAATGAGAGTTTAATAAATAATCTTGGTAATATTAATTTTGTCGTAATAGAATATTTGCTAAATTTAGCAGAAAATCCAATTCAACAAAATTTAAATCCTGAACCGGAAAATAGAATTACAAGATTACAAGATTTACAAGAAAAACCACCATCATTTTGATATGATGAAATAAATGACGAAGTAGATGATAAATCTGAATTAAATAATGAAAATAGTTTATCCACTCCATATTCATGTAGTAATCAAAATACTTTAAATGAAGGAATTTCTATCTCAAATTCCATGATAAATGATAAAACAAACCAGATGATAATTTATAGGAACTCTCATAATAAATTAGTCACTAAAAACATTTTGAAAACCATACAATTTTAAACATTCAAATATGTCTTGCAGAGATGTACTAGATATGACTATGTAGCCTAAATCGACACAAATACGCCTCGAGTTGCGAACCTGCCGTGATTCAAAGTGGAGAACAAGATAACGACGGAGAACAATAACAAAAAAAGCCGAAATAAAAACAAAACAAACAGTAAATAATATACAAAGACAACTATCCTAAAATAGAAACCCTACAACCTAATAGTAACAAACTAAACAGAAATTAAGTGTACCTCGTGGAACTTAACCATAAAATTACAACAACAATAAAATAGTGCGTGCGCAGTTTATTTAAATCCGTATATAAACAAACTCATCTCCAAATTAGTTTACAAACCACCAAACATAAACAATGAAACAATGTTTCTAGTGCTAGAATCCGTAATAATGCAAGGAAAAGAAGCCAACATAGTACTAGATGATTTCAACATTAATATAGCCCAATCAAACAAAACAGTTAACAATTACAAAGAAATTATAGCAGAACAAAGTTAGGAAATAATGAATAAAGAAGATGATAAAAGCTATACAAAATTAAAATCTATACTAGATCACATTATTACCAACGTAAAACAAAAGTTTAAAAAAATCGAAATATCTGATCACCAGGCAGGCCATTATAACATCATGGATACTAAATAATAAAAAAAAATCTAAATATATACAAGCCACAAAAATTAAAATTAACTACGATTTAATAAGAAATAGCTTTGAAACGAACAATACAAATATTGAGACATTTGACGATCTAATTAAAAAATTAACTGAACTTGTTAAATATAATACAACCAAATTATTTTCAACAGAAGTGAATGTAACGAATGGGTGAACTCGGAAATTTCGAAAGTTATCAAAGAAAAAAACTACTACCTGCATAGACACAAATTAAATCCCGGCAATGAATTCCCTAAAAACAAATACAAACAACTAAAAAAGCATGCCGAAAATAAGATAAAAATGAGAAAGCTAACTTACTATCAAAGAAAATTTGAGAATGCAACAGGAAATATCTCAAAAACATAGGACGAGGTGAAGACATTGCGAAGTAAAAACAAGAAGATTAGAAAAATTCAATCGAAATTAAAACTGCCGCAGGACTTCAAATAGAAAATAGCAGACATTCAATTAAAAAATAACATGAATAAGACGCTATATTTAGAGAAGAAAACCAATACACAGACAGCAGAATTCCAATTAACAACCGAAGAAAAAATAGAAAAAATAATAAATAATCTTAAACAATCTTCATCACCTGGAAAAGACAAAATAACTAACCAACTCGTGAAACATATGAAAGATCAATTAATTCCAATACTACATAAACTCATAAATAATATATTAATTACTGGCAAATACCCAAACTGCTTAAAAGAATAATCCCAATTTTCAAACAAGGCGATAAAACGTCTCCAGAAAATTATAGGCCCATAGATTTATTATCTACATTCTCAAAAATAACCGAGAAAATAATACACATCAGATTGACAGATCATCTGAATAAACACAAAATAATAAGCAAACATCAATATGTTTACCAAAATAAGTCAAGCACGCAAACCGCTACTAATGACATGATTTTGAATATTCAAAGAATTATAGACGATGGAAAATATGCAACTACTCTATTTATAGACATGCGAAAAGCGTTTGACACAGTCTCTAAAATAGGACTAATTAACAAACTAAAAAACATGGGTATGAGAAATATTGAAATACAAATCTTTGAATCATACCTACAAAACAGGTCCCAACAAACCAGAATTCAAGAGACATTTAGTGAAATAGCTAACCCAGAGTGCGGGATCCCACAGGATGGTATATATCAATGATATAGATGAGCTACCACTAAACGAAAACCTATACTTATTTGCGGATGACACCTCAATCGTTTATAGTGGAAAAAATGAAACCGAAATGGAATTAAAAATACAAAACGATATATACAAAGTAACAGAGTGGTTTAGTGCGAATCTGCTCACCGTTAATGAATCCAAAACATATATGCTCAACCTGTCACAGAAAAACAAGACCCCAATAGATATTAACGTGAAAATCAACGATAGAAGAGTAGATACCAAAAACAATATAAAGTATCTAGGTCTTACATTAACATCTAACTTAAAATGGGACTCTCACATAAACGAAATAACAAGAAATACAGCAGGAATAATAGGGACAATAAAAATGGTCCAACACCATCTACCAAACAAAATAAAGAAAGGAATATACCACGCCCTATTCACATCTAACATAAACTACGTATGTAATATATGGGGCAACACAACAAAAATGAACATAAACAATCTACAAAGCCAACAAAACAAACTGCTAAAAATAATTTACAATATGCCAGAAAGAACTCAGACCAAAGATATCTACAACAAAACAAACGAACTAAAAGTAGCTGATATAATCAAATTTAACCAACATATATACTAATACACAAAATAAAAACTGCTAACATAAAAACAAATACACAGCTGCTAATAAACAAAGATATCCATCAATATAACACGCGTAGAAAAAGCGACTACGCCTAAACAAAAATAGAACTAATGCATTAAACAAAAGTCTAATAACAAATAACACAATCGAATATAACAAATTACTAAAATACATAAAAGACATTAAAGACATTAGTAGATTTAAAAAAGAATGCAAAGAACACATTAAAGCAAACAAATAAAAGAACGATAAATGGAAAACAAACAAAACCGAGGACACAGAATACATCTTCCAAAACCAAACCCCCGGACACGTAGTCCGGGAGCTTGTAGGAAGAATACTCCGATCACGAATATTTTTATGTAGTATTTTGTCATGTAATTAGAAAATACTTATAATTTATGGTTGTACACATTTCAATAATAATAAAAAAAATCTACTAAACTAATTTCGTTTTGCAAACTGCGTAAAATATTATCCAAGATACTTGATGGAGCATTTTTTAAAGCTTAAGGCATTCTTCGAAATTCATAATGAACGTCATCAGTTGAAAAGGCTGTTTTCTGAATATTATTACGATTCATTTCTATCTGATGGAATTCATTTGCAAGATCTTAGGTACTAAACTATTGGCATTTACCTAATTTAAACCTAAAATATCGGATATTTAAGGTAACGGGTATTTATCATCAATTGTCTGTTCATTTAATTTACGATAATCTACCTCCATTCGCCATTTTCTTTTCCCTGAGGTTTCAAGTTTTTTGGGTACTATCCAAAGAGACCATGGAGATGAAGAACTTTGAATTATTTCTTGTTTTAAGATTTTTGAAACTTGGTCTTTCACTTCTAATTTATGTATTTCGGGGTAACGATAACTTTTGAATGAATATTGGTGTGTGTGTGTGTGTGTGTGTGTGTGTGTGTGTGTGTGTGTGTGTGTGTGTGTGTGTGTGTGTGTGTGTGTGTGTGTGTGTGTGTGTGTGTGTGTGTGTGTGTGTGTGTGTGTGTGTGTGTGTGTGTGTGTGTGTGTGTGTGTGTGTGTGTGTGTGTGTGTGTGTGTGTGTGTGTGTGTGTGTGTGTGTGTGTGTGTGTGTGTGTGTGTGTGTGTGTGTGTGTGTGTGTGTGTGTGTGTGTGTGTGTGTGTGTGTGTGTGTGTGTGTGTGTGTGTGTGTGTGTGTGTGTGTGTGTGTGTGTGTGTGTGTGTGTGTGTGTGTGTGTGTGTGTGTGTGTGTGTGTGTGTGTGTGTGTGTGTGTGTGTGTGTGTGTGTGTGTGTGTGTGTGTGTGTGTGTGTGTGTGTGTGTGTGTGTGTGTGTGTGTGTGTGTGTGTGTGTGTGTGTGTGTGTGTGTGTGTGTGTGTGTGTGTGAATTCATAATCAAACATAAATTTCGAAATGCGTTATTTTCTTCTCTATGACAATAATTTAAACGTAATTTTTTTAAATTTAATTTTATAATATATCTTGAGTTTGAGTAAAATATTCGTTTGCCAGTTTCCATTTTATTAATAAAATTAATTTCACAAGTATCTACGGGTTCAATATAAAAACGTTCATTAATACAAATTTCAGGTGAATTAGCATTAGAGTTAATTAATGTAATAATTAATAATGTTGATCTATGAATACTAATGCTTTAGGCATTTCAACTTGATTATGAAAATTTCAATAATTAAGGATTCCTATTCCTTGTTTTGGTTTCACTGGTACTTTGACTGTGTTATGCCAGGTATTTTAATTTTATAATTACTTAATAAATTTGCATTGTGAACAATTGGTTCAGGAGTTTTATTCCCTCGATAAGTTATGGCAATAGTTGTGGGCGGTTTAATTATTGTACTTGAATTTAAATTTATATTTGCTTCTAATTGAAAAAAATCTGTACCAATTAATTCTTCGTATTGGGTGAAAAGTCTAATAAATAGAATTTAGAATTTATGAAAACTGTAAGAAGTTTTGAAAATATCAAAAACGGGTATAATTGCGACTTTACGCGCCATTGCGTCAGCTGTTTGTATATTAAAAATTTCGTTAGTATTAACTGAAAAGCTAATTCAGGTTTAATTAAACGTTTTGAACTTCCTGTATCTATTAGAAAATTAACATTTAAAGTGGAAATATATATTGGTAAATTAGCATTAAGGTTATTATATGTAATTATTATGTTTGATTTAGTTGGTAGTTTTGCAAAAAAAATCGATATAATTGTCTGAATTTTCGACTTGTTCATTTTCATTTTAGTCGTATTGTTCATATTGTTCGTATTGTTTATATTTAAAATAATCATTTTGATTGTATTGTTCATAATAATTTTCGGTTCTCACACATTTTCGAATTCAACACGATTTTCTGGTTTTTCTTGGATATATTGCGCGAAATTATTTACTCTTGTTCTGTATGAACTTATATCCATTGGTTCTGTTTCAAGTTTAGCGGTTGGGGTTCTATACAATGTATTTGGTTTGTTCATTTAAAATTTATTTGATTTTTGTGGACTAAATGAAATTTTTTTCTTACATAGGTTTGGTCTTTGTTGTGGTTGTTAAAAAGGATTTGATCTTTGAAAAAGTAGAATTCTTTGTTGTGTTTGTCGTGACATGTTAGAGAAATTAGGATTCGGTAACATATTAGAAATTGTTGGATTTGGAGCGGTAAATTGATAATATTGTGCTGGTTTAAATAGCGTGTTACTATTAAATGATGGTTTAAAATTATATTTATTTAGAGGTGGAGACGTAAAACTTTCAAAAGTTTTAAATGTATTCTGATGAGAATTGATATTTAATTTTGGTTTTGGTGTATATATTTGTTGTTGCTAATTTTGGATTGTGACAAGTACTGACATATTTAAAATTTTCTTCTTCAGTGGCAAATACTAATGCATGTTCTAACTAATTTGGATTTCTTAGCCGTATTACCAATTGCATATTATATGGTAGGCCATTAATAAAAGTTATTGTATTAAATGTTTCTTGTGCTGTCGCAACTGAATTCTTTAATTTTAAAAATAACAAACAAGTTTTTAAGTCATTTCGTGAGCCAATTAAGTTGCACGATCTTTAAATTTAGTAGATATTGTGTCAAATAAATAAATAAATAAATAAATGTTTATTGGATTATTTATATCATTTCTGTCTTGAAAAGTCGAAAGAAAATGTTCACATGAACTTATAAAACTATTGAGTTGTTTTGAATTACCATTAAAAGTTGGTATATTGTCAGCTTGATATCTTAATTATGGTATATATACAGGATTTTCCGGGTTTTCCATTTTATTATTCGATTTTTGATTCTTAATTCTTAAATTACTAATATTATCCACGAGTTCGCCAATATCCGTATCGTCTGATTGCATAAATATAATAGAAATCAAATATTTTTATTATTTTGTGGGGAAAAAAACCAATAAAAATAAGCTATAGTAGTGCGACTGATTTGTTCATTCAGCGATTTTTGAATTATAATCCTATAGGATTCAAACGTTGCTGATTTCCCAGGATCCAATAGGCTGTTTAATAAATAGAAAGGTCTTTGAAATTTCAATAGGTCGTCGATTGACGGGTCTCGGGACGTTAGAACTCGAATTTTGAAGGGTCTTGATCAAGTTAATCGTCGATTCGAAACAACACTAGCGAACCGGTGTGAACTTATCCCCTATGATCCCAGCCTCTATACCGCGCGGCGCCGTGGGGCCGCGCGCACAGCAGATTGTTTGCGGGTCTGTACTGACCAATTGGGGTGACCAATAAAATCCAAATTTTGAGGAATTCTTTATTAATGTCTTGCCGATCATAATATATATATATATATCTAAATTTTTTGTAATAATTTTTATAGGCGTTTTTGTATAATATATGTTGTAACGTAAATTATTATTTTTGACGATGATGCACCATGTTCCTGGATTTGAAAAAAATTGCCTAATGTTTATAACAATATGATAAAGTAAAATCAAAAGTCTGTATACCACCGTTTTTGTTTTTCTATTTTTTTTTTAAATTTAAACTTTTTCGCTCATATCTCGATATTCCGATTAGTCGATAAAAAAATATTGCAACATATTTTGTTTATTTTTTTACTGATCCTAGCACAAAACATATGAGTGTACCAGATGCCTAAAGGAAAATAGAAAATTTTGATTCTAAGTTTTTTTTTTTTGGCGACTAACTTGTATATCATTATTATTATTTTTGACATTCAGATTTTAGAGACTGAGTCCATAAAAAATAATGCAATATATTTGGTTAAATTTATTTTTGGATTTTGGTTCAGAACATATTAGTGCATCAGATGGCCGAAGGAAATTTGAAAAGTTTGATTCTAAGTATATTTCTTTTTCGGCGACTAATTTGTATACCATTATTATTATTTTTGACCATGATGCACCATCTTCCTGGATTTAAAAAAATTGCCTAATGTTTATAACAATATGATAAAGTAAAATGGAAAGTCTGTATACCACCGTTTTTGTTTTTCTATTTTTTTTTAAATTTTAATCTTTTACGCTCATATCTGGATATTCCGATTTTAGAGGCTAAATCCATAAAAAAATAATGCAACATATTTTGTTAAATTTATTTTTGGATCTTGGTTCAGAACATATCAGTGCATCAGATGGCCAAAGGAAATTTGAAAATTTTGATTCGAAGTATTTTTTTTCGGCGACTAATTTGTATATCATTATTATTATTTTTGACCATGATGCGCCATGTTCCTGGATTTTAAAAAAATTGCCTAATGTTTATAACAATAATATGATAAAGTAAAATGGAAAGTCTGTATATCACCGATTTTGTTTTTCTATTTTATTTTTAATTTTAAACTTTTACGCTCATATCTGGATATTCCGATTTTAGAGGCTGAGTCCATAAAAAAATAATGCAACATATTTAGTTTAATTTATTTTTGGATCTTGGTTCAGAAAATATCAGTGCATCAGATGGCCGAAGGAAATTGGAAAATTTTAATTCTAAGTATTTTTTTTTCGGCGACTAACTTGTATATCATTATTTTTTTTTGACCATGATGCGCCATGTTCCTGGATTTGAAAAAAATTGCCTAATGTTTATAACAATATGATAAAGGAAAATGGAAAGTCTGTATACCGGCAGGTTGGTTTTTCTATTTTTTGTTTAATTTTAAAATTTTACGCTCTTATCGGGATAAGTCGATTTTAGAGGCTGAGTCCATAAAAAAATAATGCAACATATTTTGTTTAATTTTTTTGTTGGATCTTGGTTCAGGACATAGCATTGCATCAGATGGCCGAAGGAAATTGGAAAATTTTGATTCTAAGTATTTTTTTATTAGCGACTAACTTTTATATCATTATTATTATTTTTGACCATGATGCGCAATGTTTCTGGATTTGAAAAAAAATGCCTAATATTTATAACAATATGATAAAGTAAAATGGAAAGTATGTATACCGGCAGGTTAGTTTTTCTATTTTTTTTTTTAAATTTTAAACTTTTACGCTCATGTCGAAGTCGAATATGTTTCATTATTATTATTTTTAAAATTCCACTGGCATACAATTGATTTGAAAAAATTACACAATGTTTATAACAAATTGACAATTAGAAAACGGAAAGTCCCAACCCGAGCACGTTGTTCCTTCAATTTAGTTTTTATTTTTAACTTTTCCGCTCCTATCTGGACGAAGGCAAAGTCAAAATTATTTAATTTTCCAACATAGCCCACGGAGTTTTTTTTCAAATTGTCATCATTTGTTGCTAACCCAATAGTGGTTACAAAAAGTATTTTTTAGATTGACACGGATCCACTTTTATATATTTTTACAGGCCTTTTACATAGTTTGATCATTTATATGGGGCTGCGCGAAATTCCCATGTCCGATTGGGATTATTATTACTTATTAATCAACTCCCTACTTTTAGGATTACAATTCATTCAAAATACTTATTTTACCAATAGTATTATGAGTTACAATGTGTAAAAAGGCTACACCCTCGACGGTGATTCGAACCTTCGACTCTGAGTTTTATAATGACAGCAGAAGAACTAAACAATAAATAGGTCGGTCTAAAAACATTTACTACGATTTTATATACAGTTTTTTATGCAATAGACATATTCTGGATGCGTATGTTATGATAATATAGGGTAATTGTGCACTACAAATTATATTGGAATGAAATGTGCCTAAATTATTGACCTGGAAAGCATGCCTTACAAATAAAAAGGATCAATTAGAAATTCCCATGTCCGATTGGGATTATTATTACTTATTAATCAACTCCCTACTTTAAGGATTACAATTCATTCAAAATATTTATTTTACCAATAGTATTATGAGTTACAATGTGTAAAAAGGCTACTCCCTCGACGGTGATTCGAACCTTCGACGAGTTTTATTAAGACAGCAGAAGAATTAAACAAACGATAGGTCGGTCTAAAAACATTAACTACGATTTTATATATAGTTTTTTATGCAATAGACTGGATGCGTATGTTATGATTATATAGAGTAATTGTGCACTACAAATTATATTGGAATGAAATGTGCCTCAATTCATTACCTCGAAGAATGCCTTGCCAATAAAACGGATCAATATTTTCCTATATAGTGAAATAGATGTTGAGAAATTTTCCAATCAATTTGCTTGTCTCTTAAGAAATGGCTTTCAAATTTTGTTGTAGACCGCTGTACCAAGATTTTAACACAACTTAATAAAAATCAAAGGTGTTCCATATTATTAGATGAATCAATAGAAGATGCAAGTGTCTATAAAAGTTTGCCATTGTTAAAAAGAAAACTATTATGGCGAATATAAGCCAAGGGTTCAACCATTTGCTTTTTACACAGAACACAATATAGTTTAGAACTCCGATAGCACTTAATTTGATACTTAACATTGATGAAACTCTTAACACATGAATATTCCGTGCATCCGATATTGAACTAGAACAATATTCCTGAGTGCATCCGTTATTGAACTAGGATACGGCTGTTGTTACTTTTTACATAGAATGGAATATAGTTCACAATTAACATTGATTAAACTTGGTTTAATGATTCCACAATATAAACAACGTTTAGTCATGTTTCTGATAATACCAAAATACATTTCTTCATATAAATTCGATACTATACTATATAGTAGTATTTATATCTATTTCTTCAAGGGACGATTCTTTAAGAAAGGCCTCAACAACATAATAGTTTTCTTTGTAACAATGGCAAACTTTTATAGACACTTGCATCTTCTATTGACTCATCTAATAATATGGAACACCTTCTTTATGTGTAAACTGCATAATCAGGATTTTTAGTAAGTTGTGTTAAAATCTTGGTACAGCGGTCTACAACAAAATTTGAAAGCCATTTCTTAAGAGACAAGCAAATTGATTAGAAAATTTCTCAACATCTATTTCACTATATAGGAAAATATTGATCCTTTTTATTGGTAAGGCATTCTTCGAGGTAATTAATTGAGGCACATTGCATTCCAATATAATTTGTATTGCACAATTACCCTATATAATCATAACATACGCATCCAGAATATGTCTATTGCATAAAAAACTATATAAAAATCGTAGTTAATGTTTTTAGACCGACCTATCGTTTGTTTAATTCTTCTGCTGTCATTATAAAACTCAGAGTCGAAGGTTCGAATCACCGTCGAGGGAGTAGCCTTTTTACACATTGTAACTCATAATACTATTGGTAAAATAAGTATTTTGAATGAATTGTAATCTTTAAAGTAGGGAGTTGATTAATAAGTAATAATAATCCCAATCGGACATGGGAATTTCTCGCAGCCATATAAATGATCAAACTACGTAAAAGGCCTGTAAAAATATATAAAAGTGGATCCGTGTCAATCTAAAAAATACTTTTTGTAACCACTATTGGGTTAGCAACAAATGGTGAAAATTTGAAAAAAAAAACTCCGTGGGCTATGATGAAAAATCAAATAATTTTGACTTTGCCTTCTTCCAGATAGCAGCGGAAAAGTTAAAAATAAAAAAAATATTGAAGGAACAACGTGCTCGGGTTGGGACTTTCCGTTTTCTAATTGTCATTTTGTTGTAAATATTGTGTAATTTTTTCAAATCAATTGTATGCCAGTGGAATTTTAAAAATAATAATAATGAAACATATTCGACTTGGTCGCCGAAAAAAAAATACTTAGAATCAAAATTTTCCAATTTCCTTCGGCCATCTGGTGCACTGATATGTTCTTTTAATAAAATTTCATTTTATTTTCAATATAAATATTTTTATTGTAACCCATCTTTTCTTATTTATAAACTGTACCTTGATCTGATTTGCTTTTTTATAAAAAATTTGAATATTTAATTTCTTAAAAAATATTCAATTTACGACGGTATACAAACTATTTAAAATAAGTACAATTAATCGTGGAATATCGATTACAGGACAGGTTCCTCTGAGTAGACTAAAATACCGCCAAAATTAACATAACAATTACTCATTTAGTTACAACTTTACTTTTTTAATAATAGG
Organism: Lordithon lunulatus; assembly: GCA_963942505.1. Lineage (NCBI taxonomy): Eukaryota > Metazoa > Arthropoda > Insecta > Coleoptera > Staphylinidae > Lordithon > Lordithon lunulatus. The sequence goes on along the minus strand of OZ012674.1, from coordinate 39,178,641 downwards.
GTATCTAATCCTGGTTTATTACAAAATTTAATACATTCAATATATAAATATAAAATTTATCAAATTTAAAATTTCACCTAATAAATTTAATTTAATTTTTTTAAATTATTAATATTTACTATAAACTAACCCCAATTAGTTATATTATCTGTATAACCGCAACGGCTGGCACAAATTTTGTTAATATTTTAAATATTCTAAATTTAATAAATTAACCACTTACATTTACATGTAATTTAACCTCTTACCAATTGACTAAAAAAATTATTAAACTTAATAAACTCGGTTTAATTGATTATCATTATATTATAAAATATTTTTACTGAGTAAAATAAGAATCCCATTCTAATATTTTAAATAAATATTAATCATTTGACCCATCTCAATCTATTTCCCCCATTTTTAATTTTAAATCTTAACTAACTTAGCTAATTAAATTTCTCCAATTAGTCTCCTAAATTATATTTAAATTAAACCTGCCTTAATTAAACGAATTAAAATCATTTTTGATTAGCATCACTTAAATTTAATTTGACATAAAATCTAATCTTACCTAACGAACCCAATTTGTTTCTAATTATACAATCACATATTATATAATTCTAAATTCCCCAAATTTATAAAATTTTATCTAAATTAATCCCTATATTTTAATCTAATAGTCCATTTGGCCTAGATAATTAAATGTATCTTTAATTAGTTCCCCCTAAGCTTTTTTTAATCTAAACTTTCATTCCGCCCAGCTAATTAAATTTATCTTTAATTAGTTCCGGCTAAGCTTTTTTTTAATCTAAACTTTCATTCCGCCTAGCTAATTAAATTTATCTTTAATTTGTTCCCCCTAAGCATTTTTTTTAATCTAAACTTTCATTCCGCTTTTTTTTAAATTGTTAACTTTAAATTTCCCTAAATTCAATAACTTCTCATATGCCAAAAATTAAAAATCCTATTCAAATTCAAGGCATAAATCTAACCTTTATCCGCCATTAATTAGCAACTGAATTTTTAGTATTCTACTAATTTTAATTTTTATAGTATCTATGAAAATTCTCCTTAATTAAATTTTTATAACAAATTATACATTAATCATCTCTCCCGCCCAACTATTTTACCCTAACGGAATAATCTAAAATTTTAAACTAAACTTCCATACTTAAATATAATAATAACTAATTAAAATACCATATTAAAAAAAAAATTCTATTAAATATACTCTAAATTTCCAAAAAAATTCTTCGACTTTTTAGAAAACTTATTTTAAATTTTAATTATAGTCCAAAATTAATTAACCTGATTACATAAAATTTCATTTTTAATCAAACTAACTGATTTTTATTGAACCAAAACACCTCCTACCTATATAATCTATTAATCTATATTAATAAAAATTCAATTTTTCAAATTAGTCTTCTCATTTCTCCCTATTTAATTATAATTTTTTTTATTAAACTATTTCTATTTTTAGCGACTCTATTTAATAACTCATCCACTTTGAAAGTTTTAATCTTCTATACCTATTTAATCTTCTATACCCTTCTATCCTCTCTCATCCACAAATTTACCCTACCCTCAACTTAAATCTAATATAGTTATTATTTAATTCTTTATTGACTAATCACTTAAATTCATATTTCATAATAAATTTAAATTAATTAATTACATACATTTTAATTACTCCCCTAATTTTACATTAAAAACCCATTCTTTAAAATCCTTGAACTACCCCCAGTGAAATCAAAAGTTTATAATATATTGTAAAATATGAATATATATTATCTTTAAAGATAGATAAATGGTTAACTAAGTAGTTTTTTTTATATATAGTTAGTAACTATAAATATCAATCATTTAATAGACAGTAATAATAAAATAATATAGGTATGTTATGTACGAGTAATATATTGATATTAATAAATTAAATGTTTAGTAATATATTTAATAAAATATTTAATAATTTTTTAAACTATTAAAATTCCTATTTCTTATTAATTAATTATATAATTATACGATCTTTTGTTCTTTAAGAAATTTATAAATATTATTATTACTATTAAATTTTTATTAATATTTAAATAATTATTATATATAATTATAAATTATTTATATTTATACAAAAAAAATCATTTTTAAATTTTTAAATTCGTTTAACTATTTTTCTCAGCAACCTTTCACTTCATTTTTTTTACTTTTCTTGAAAAAATGAGTTCTGAACAATGAACAACGTGTTTGAAATCGCGAGTTTTTAAATAAAGTTTAAATGAAATGCCTGACTTAAGGGCTATTTTGATAGAATAGATAATGTAACTAACCTACTTTCATTATATTTAATAGAATCAAACTATTACTTTTAATATCAAAAATTAAAATACATCATATATTAAAATATAAAAAGATAAGCTAAATAAGCTACTAGGTTCATACCCTATTTATAAAGGTTCAATCCACATGATTTGGCATATGACTAGGTCTCGAAGTAAATCTTCTATCTATTATCCCCCTAATAAATAGAACTAATAACTTAACATCGTCAGAAGCCACCCTAAAGTAATTTATTACTCAATTCTAAAGAATTTAGGATAATTTAAATTATTAAGAATTGCAACGATATTACCTATTTTGTATTTTGTCAAATGGAATACGGTAGCAATGATCTTTGTATAAATGAAGTTATGTAATAAAGCTGAAGATATAAAGCTAAAGTTATAATATAATATGACGAGGGTGAGCTTTTGACGAGTTTCCTTAAAATTTTGTTGTTTTAAACCTTGGAATTAAAGCAATTTTTACAAATTATATCTCAATAAAGGGATAAGAGAGTATTTAATATGTATTTATGCTTGTTTTTAAATTTAAAATTCCTATGGAAAAGAATATATCAAGAGTTCTTCATTGAACTAAATCTTGTCTGACCTTTACCTACGGCATAATCTTATAGTCATCTCTTCCATCCATTCAGCCGTGAGAGTACGATGGGGTTACTTTCAAATGTCGATGTGAATATGGTTTAGTGCTGGCTTTCATAGACTAACAGGATTAATTTATTATTGAGGCGTATTTAAATAATAAACTGAACCTACAGATCCATGAAAGTCATTAATAAACAAATTTCCTATTGGCATTTAAAATCTGTCAAGTCCAGAATTTATTAAAAGCCTAGGCGTATTAGAATGCGGGGTAGCAGGAGCTTTGCATAAGCAAACATCTGCAGTAAATATGAAGATATAAATCGAAAGTTATAATCGAATATAATCAGGACGAGATTATGAGGTGTTTCATGACAATACCTTGTAGTCATTTTTATAGAAAAGTGAGCTTCCTTGTTAGTTTATTCTCCAAACTCATGCTATTATTACAAAATTTGTCTCAATACAGAACTCAAATCTGTCATTATTTCGCTATTTAAATCTCCCGATATTAAATTTAAAATCGGCATTGAATCATTTTAATGATTTTTTTAGATTATAAATATTTCAATATTAATAATTCAATAACACACTTAACAGATTGTGTCAATATTCTACTATCTAGCCATTATTTAGTTTTTTATTAGTAATAAGACTCAAATATGTATGTTGTTGTTTAAATCGCGGGGAATGGACGGGATATACCCAGTCCTACTACAGAAAGGGCAGGGGATTTACGTCCCACAACTAGCAAAATATTCAGCTAGTTGCATAACCTGGAAGTACATACCGCGATTGTGGGAAGAGCAAAATCATCTTCCTAACAAATGTGGGAAGAACGAACGACACATCCTAATCATATTGACCCACATAGACGTGTATCCTCCTTAAGACACTGGAAAGGCTGATAGACAGATACATTAGGGATGGAATACTGAGAACTATCCCCCCAAGCAATCGACAATACGCTTACTAGCCGAGGAAGTTCACCGACTTGACGCTGGATTATCTATACAGGCTACTGGCAAAGACAATTCGCGGGAATAATCTCAGAGTGCACACACAGAGCCCTGAATATAGTGGACAAATGGTGTGAAGGTGAAGGCTTGTTCATAAATCCTTTGAAAACCACAGTAGTCAACTATAAAAGAATATTAACATGTCTAAAACGCCTGGTACTTAAAGGTGTGGAAATTACATTTACAGCAGAGGTCAAATACCTAAGAGTCACCTGGCTATCTGTCCAAAAACAGCCTCACACATAGCAAAACCACACAGAAAGTTACATATAAGTAGGTAGGCGCAGTAGAATGTGCGGAAAACTGGGGCTTAAACCTCAAAATTACCCTATAGCTATACTCTACGGAAATAAGACCCGTGATATCGTAAGTCTGGGCAAGCTCTTCACAGTTACTCAGGCAGAAATAGAGGCTATACAACACTGTGCAAGGGAATCGCTGGAACGTAAAATAACTAATACACGACTTGCCATATACACTGACAGTCCCGGCTGGTATATGTGTGCCAGCTGAACCTTGGCGAGCTAGGTAGAAAAAACAAACGGGCCCTATCGTGGGCAGACGAACTCGCCTTGAAGGCGCATCTGAACCCTTAATCGGCCCTATTGCAGTATTTCAAAAACAGTCACAAAGACATCCATGGAAAAATGGATGGCAATAAAGACTCAGTACTGGTGACCAAACCAGCCAGGCCAAATACATGTCGCTATCTACGACATAACTAAACACTTAACAGAAGTAAATTTTTGATATTCATTTAAGAGTTAATGCTATTAGTTCATCGCTATGATTCGTATATGATATATGATATATAGTGCATGATCCTAGCGACCGCTCAAAAATCGCACCCCAGGGATCCAATTTTAGAAGGATCAATATCATTATGCGCTATTAAGTATATACGTTTCATGGCAATGGCCAAATAGCATTAGCTTAAAAATTAAACAAAGCATAATTACTGCCATACGTTTAGAACTCAAAAATGGGACTCCAGACAACATCAACTTCAAAGTCATGTGTTTTTCAGAGACACTAATTCGTTGATATTGGCATATTTTGATACTACATTTATTACTCGTGTGCTTCATTGTTGAAAATATGTGCTCACCAATATAGGTGCTTCAAATTACCAACGACATGAAAATGACATTATTATAAACCTTCTATGATTTCACTTTGTTTGTGCATGTTTAAAACAATAGTTGCAATTAGCTTAAGTAAAATAAGAATCAATATTCGATTATCTTACCTAATAGTTCGTATGATTATAACTGGTACAAGCCAAATGTTGAAAATAGTTTTGCAACTTACCTGAAACAAAATAAGACAAATTATTTAAATATTATATACCATTTATTTTATTTATTTAATCCAAGGCCTATCTGCATATTTTATTGGTGTAAGGCTGCAATATGCCATTATATGTATACTTATTCGTTACAACAATATAGCTTTTTCAAAGGACCCAATACCAGAAGTACAATGAAGAAAATATTATTTTGTAGAAATAAATACTTTCTTATGCCTATGGGGACTAAACTCTCATGGAGCATCCTTAACACGGTCGAAATAAAGAGATAACCTGTCAAAAAAAAGGTATCCGCCATTTGCAAATGCCAGAACTTACTATTTAAAAAAAATCTACTCCCACATATTTTAATATTCCTACAATTTGTTTACATTGTAACAATTTTGTTGTCTGTGAGATCATATGATATATAGCGTCATGGCTCCAAGTCTGGTTCCAATCGCTTAACATGCACGCCAAAATGAGTCATTTGCTCTTGGAATACAGAAGCGTCATGAAATTCGTATCGAAAAAAGGCAGCAGCATGAAGAATATCCATGGGGATACACTGGGGATGAGGCCTGGGTACGCCTCTGGGATCCTCCGACGAAACAAACAAGAGTCCACGTTATAGGTTCATAAGGGATTAGCACCACCCAAGAAGACGAAGAAGTAGTATCTCTTTACAAAACTAAAAAAACGCTTTCCGTAATAATGTCCCTTTGTATCGAATAACGACTTGGAAAACGCCGTGGAGTAATATTTTGCAAAATTACCAAAATAGATTTTTTTTTAAAGCATAGCGTTATTGAAAAAACATTGAAAGTATTTTTACTGTTAATGGTTCTTGCGTTGAAAATTAAATCTTGCTCGTGCCTACCTCCTTGTTTTCATAGCTAGGTAGATAACTCGTATAATAATTATTACCAGTCAGTATCAACTAGGCGCCTGTTCAAGACCTGATAACAAAATTGCTGAAACAATTAGACCAAGGCATACATTTACATATAATAAAATAGTACAACGTCTGTTTACAATAGACGACTCCCACAAACTTGGGAGACAGGCACAATAATTACTATATCAAAACCAGAACAAGACCACACTAAAACAAATAGCTATAGACCAGTAACGCTTTTACTAGTAATAAGGACAACAATTGAACTCATTATACGACGTTGAATGCTACACACTTTAAAATATGTGAATTAATTGTGTGCAATTAATTCACATATTTTAAAGTGTGAAACTATTATGAAACTAGTACTGCAGGGGTGGTAGTCTCGACTGTTGCTTGAGGAGTCACGCCCCTACGGACCCCAGTTGTGTGTAAGTAGAGTGAAAAGTTGAGTTAATAGTATGAATGTATGTGTGTGCACGTCGAACCCACCCGGCTATCGTGTCGTGGTCGAGGTTCTGCAAAGGGTCAAACGACGCCAGATCAGCTTGCTCATTCACAGACATCTGATCTGCCAAACCGGTCTCGTTGTTTTGAGTGGATATGTCTCGCAGGCAATGATACCCATACTAAGTGTATCCAAGCTAAAGGTAGAACAGCTTATGAAACAAAAGGTGATGCGCAACCTCAAGTGCCACTGGTTTAGAGGGTGACCATAACCGATGAAGCGACGAAGAAATCGGCAAAAATCTAAACACAAACGACACAAAGAAGATGTGTGGCGATGCAATAAAGAGGATGAAATACCTCAGTAAGCCGGGTTTATCGATAGAAGAGGCCGGGGAATTGGCATGACAGCATTACAGAGTCTTAAAGGATTCCAAGCCAAATAAGCGGCAGAGATCTGATGGCAGCACTACTGATAAGAGCTAGGCCAAAAGAGCTAAAGGGCATCAATACGAGCCTAAACCTCAGAGTATGTAGCGAGGTAACGATATTAAAAGGCATTCACAGTCTATGACCAGCTATGTCTCGGCGACATACAGCCAACTGGCCACCTCTGTACAGGTGGGAATCACCTTAAAAGGCTTCCTAGAGAGCTTAATGACAGAGGGACACACATAGTCTGTACAGAAAGCCATTTTACACGCCATAGTCGGCGGAAGGAGCCGAGCTGAAGTAATGCAGGCGGCCGAGACGCCGCATCCGGAAATCTTCATCGGTTACTTTCTAAACAGTTCAGATCCTTGCCCTCATAGAAGGTCAGAATGACCTTAGCACCTCCATGTAGAGGGCTCTACGGAAAAATCCGATAAGCCCAACGGTGGAGGTAACTTTGTCAGTTGGTTCAGGGTCGTCTAACAAAATCAAAGGCAAACGTGAAAAAATCAACTATTGTTTTGGGCAGGTATCTCTGCGAGAGCGAAGCTAGACTCAAGGGCCGCAACAGCCCGAATTATGCACTGCCTCCTCGAATAAAGAAACCCTAACCACGAAGGCGCCGAAAGAGCCCGTGCTGGCTCAGAGGCGGCAAAACTAAAGGACCTAAAGGCTGCAAATAGCCTAAGGCCTAAGGACCACGGTAAGGAAGGAAAAAACATGGTTATAAGGTGCAACCAAATCAACCTCCATCATTCAAACCCGGCATCTAGTGCCCTACATTGGAGCTACAAAAGAGAACAGGTTGGTATATGTTTTTCGCAGGAACCCTGGAACAATAGGGGCCAGATAAAAGGCCTACCAACCGACGGCTGTAAGTTGATCTACGATACTGTCCCAAATCAAGAGCAGCCCTAATGCTCAGAAAAGACATTTTTACCTATTCCAGAATTGTCTACAGGAGACCACGCAGACACCACCCAATTAACATTGCACACCCATATGGTAATAATCGTCAATGTGCTTATGTAGGAAGAATCTCCTTTTAGGCGAAAATGATGATTTAGAAAACATGCCTGAGGAGCAGTCTGTTACGCGGGGCGGGAAGATGGATGATAGGATACCGGGCCCTGCAATCAAATCTGAAGTGTTCATTGTGTATCGTGAGATCAGCACTGTGCATTGCATGGTAGGAAACATGCTAAGATATGGTAAGGGTGGAAGCACTGAGAATGATGTGTAAGTTTGAAAGGGGAGTGAATTAGGGAAGAGACATGAGAGAGGTATTTCACCAGGTGGTAAATGAGAGGGAAAATGGTGGGAGAGATTAAATGGGGACAGGATAAGAGGGAACAATTCGAGGAGCATGTCGAATAGGGAGGTGACAAGAGTGAAGAATGGCGGAAAGAAGCTAGATGAGGTAGTGAAAGAAAGGCTTAGCAAACTGGATGCTCAAGAAAGAAAGATAAAAGCCAGCAGGTATAATAGAATATAAATATAAAGAGTTCCAAGTGCACGGGGGGCTTATCTCAGAAACAGAGAGCAGGAAGGTATCCAAATGATGATTGCAAGATTTAGGTGTGGAAGTGAGGTGAACGCGTACAGATACTGGATAAAGAAGGATATAAATAATATATTTGATACATCCAATAATATCTATATATAGAGGATATCAAAGACTTACATTTTCATTTTTGCAGGGCCTCCTCTGCTGTCTCTCTGGCAATGAAGGGGTTAAATCCTTAATTGTATGTGTTTAACCATATCGTCAGTATTAAAATGTTCCCAAAGCAGTTCATATAATTCAGGGTCAGCTATCACCTAGAAATAAACATGATATCAAATATAAGTTATGAATAATCAAGACAACAGCAACATCAAAAATGTGTACAACAAATACAATTCAAGCAATAAAATACCGTGAAAACATTAACAGAATATTTAAATTAACTAGTTATTATTATTAGTTACAATTTGTGTCAATGTTTACTACAAATTTACTTTTGTAAACAAATACTTATTATATAAATTAACGGTGGGATTTGTCTACACCTATGGCTAGCTTTGTGAAATTGTATTAAGCTTCTAGCAAAAACTAATATAAATAAAGTATCATTTTGAGTTATTTATGTAGATTAATATTAATAATAAAGCTTTTAAGCAAAGTAACGTACAATTACAGGGACAAATTATTACATTTATGATTATTATTTACAATTATGATTATTTTATTGCAATTACTTATTTTGTCATTTAAATGTAAGTATATAATAAATTTTCCCCGTAATTGGATTTTGTTGTCTATTGGGAAATAAAGCTTTATTATAATTATTATTCTACATAAATTTGGACAAACTTATATTTTATAATAGTTTTTTTTGATATAAAAGCTCAATACATTTTCAAAATTATCGCCAAAAGTATACACAAATCCCACCCATAATGTTCATTTTTAATATGATAATAATTATAATATAACATTGAATATGACAAAACAAGTAAAATAAAATTAAAATTAAATAATCACAATATAACATAAAATACAGATACATATAAGGACAAAAAATAGAATATTTTCACAACTAAATGAAGTAAAAGAAAGTACACATTTAATTCTTATTACATTAACTAATATATTAGAAAATGGTACAGTTTAGTTTCTTTGGAACTACCATAACAAATGGTACAGTGGCTGTAGATATTATGAAATCTATACCTGCATATAATATAACTCTTTCTTCCTATATGTCTAATTCATCGACAATAATGTGATATCATGCAATGGCATGAGAATGACTTCAAAGTGACATAGCATAATGCAAAGAGCGTTAGATATTAAGCCTTACACCCGGTGTCAACCCACGCGGAGGGGATGTTGGCGAGGGAGTGCACCCTCTGTAAGGCTTCCGGAGCTGGGAATATCTTGACGCCAACGCAGAATGGGAGACGACCGTACCATGGCGTTGGCGATACCTGTTGTGTCCGATTCCGCAAACTTAACTCAAACGGAGAAGGAAGGCGAGAGAAAGGCCACCACCTCACCGGGACTCGATATGAGCTCGGAGGTGAAAAGGCAAGCAGAGCCCAAGCAAGTTATGAGAGGTTTCGAAAACTGCACCCTCAAGGTTGAGGCAAAGCAGGGATTTATTAAACTTCCAGCGGTCATAGGAAGGCATAGCAAGGCAAAGATCAAGATCAGACAGGAGCAATCAAAGTACTGGCTGGGAGCGGAAAAGAAGATCTCCAATCTGGCCATCGCTCTAAAGCAGGAACAAAGTTTTCAGGCAGGTGGAACTGAAGGTGATGCGAGACATGGTAGCCACCAGAATACCTACACCTACAGGCATAGGAGTCCCACGTGACAGGCAGCCACCTCGACGACGACAGACTTACTTTCATAGCTCGTGCACTGGACGAGGAGAGAAAAGGTAGGCCGCAAGACCAGGCGACAGCTGTCTAACAGATCGACGAGCTACCAAGGAATGTCGCCGAATTGGAGAATAAAATGCCCAGTGAAGTAATATGCTAGCATAGGTAACCAATATTAGGAAGGGTATTACTTTTACGGACAGATTTGGAGGACAAAAGGGTCTCCACCAGCAGTGGTCACGCCGGCAACGTTGCCACACTACTACACAGAAAAGCCGTTCCGCCATGAGTATAATGTGCTGAGAATTATGTTTCCGCAAGGCCCTATCGTATGCCGCGAGGTCCCAGTGCAAACGTCCGACATCGTTCCCCCAATCTCCGTCGAGGAACTCACGGCAGCGGCGCGACGGCTGCCATATCGAAAGATACCAGCACCCGACAGTCTCCGAAACGAGGCGATGAAAGTGGCGCTACCTGGAAACCCAGATGAGGCATGTTTAGTATTAACCACCTGTCTTCAGGATGGTACCTTCTCATCGGAGTGGAAGAAGGCGATGTTGGTCCTCCTATCGAAGCCAGGCAAGCAGCCTACAGACGACCCGACGGACTATATGCCCGTCTGCCTGCTGGATCGAATGGCAAAAATTCTGGAAAGGATACTAGCGAACAGACTAGACGAGGCCATCGGCCGGCGGGTGGCATATCTGAGCTACAGTTCAGAAAGGTTCAGGAAAGGCAGGCAACAGTAGACGCGATTCATGTGGTGCAGGAAGTCGCCGCATCCGCCAACTCGGGCCCGAATGGCAGGAGACTGCTCCGGATGCTGTTGAGCCACATTGGCGACCGGTGGTTACACTACGCAGATAATAACGGCGCCAACACCTTCTCATTCGCCACAGGGGGTGCTAGACAGGGTCGGTCCTCGGGCCTCTTCAGTGAAATGCCACCTACGACGGTGTTCGCGTGTCTGGACTTTGAAGCCGGGGTACAAGGAATAGGCTTCGCTGACGATCTAGCATGGACCGCTGGCAACATGAAACAAAGCCCAGGAGCCGTAGGGGGTATCGGAAAAACAAGGACAATCATCCCCGGCGCCCGAATCCAGGTCGGGAGGAAGTATGGCAACTTGATTGTTTCAGGTCCGGCGTTTGTGACGGGGTTAGAACGCGAGAAGCACTATTCTCCCTAAACGTTCTAACAAAACGCATTTTATAAATTATCACAATGCGTTTGACTGCGTTATACCCGAAATAATGATTGACATACTAAAGTACTAAAGTACATAGACTTGGACAGAAGGCATCTGAACATCATCGGCAATCTCTATTGGAATCGGACGGCTAAAGTGAGAATAAAATAAACAACATCGGAAGCAATAAATATCAAGAAGGGGGTCTACCAACGCACCGTCTAATCACCACTCTTATTCAACATTTACTCGGAAACGATATTCAAAAAAGCACTAGTATCAAGGCGAATGGATCAATTATTAACTTAAGATATACCGATGACACTTTGGTTACATCAAATGGTTTCCTCGAGCTGTAACAGATGTTCCACAACATAGTACAACACAATGAGAGATTTAGCCAACAAATGGACATCTTTCACACCAACTCAATGGTATTCTCCAAATCATCAAGGAATATCCCTCTAAGAGTCAACAGAAAAATCGTCGAACAAGTGACTTAATATAAGTGCATTGGCACCACAGTAAGAAAACAATATATTAAAATTAAAACCAAATCAGGAATCGAACAAGCCAGGAAAACCTTCGTACACATTAAGAAATTCAGGCCAGAGTTAAACTTATGCCCAAGGACTAGGATGCTTAGATGTTTCCGATGCTGTGATACGGGGTGCGATAACTAGACTACAGGCCCGTCCATGACGAAAAGAATCCAAGCTTTCAAAATGTACTTACGTATACTGCGCATATCATGGGCACAGAGACACTAACCTCGAAGCCCTTATCCGCTTGAGAAAGGAGCACGAATTCCTGCTCATAGTTAAGAGAGCAAGATCCAATACGTAGGGCACGTCATTCGGGGAGAACCATACGAAATTCTGAGACGTATCATCGAAGCGAGGAAAAATATCCGGCGGAGGAGCCAAAACTCATGGCTGAAGGATCTGAGAAGATAGCTGGGATAGACATCTTTAGAGCGGCAGTATCGAAGACAATGTTACACCCACATAGATATCTAACATTCGCAAGGAGATGGCGCATTAAGAAGAATAATGTGATATAGTAGTTTCTATATATAAATATCAAAGCATACATTAATATCAATTTATTGCGCTTATGAAATACTTACATCTTAATATTTGCAGGGCCTCCTCTGCTGCCGCTCTAGTCGAGAAGTGGATGCAATTGTGGATGTGTTTTAATTATATCATCAGGATTAATATGTTCCCCAAGTAGTTCATATAATTCTGGATTGGCCATATCAATTCTCAAATGTATCATATATAATTTGGTCACCTAGAAATAAGCATGATATGAAATAAAATAATGAGTAATGAAGACATCAAATTCAAAACCTTGTACAACTCATTTAATTCAAGCAATAAAATACTGTGAAAACTTTAATGGAATCATTAAATTAACTAGTATTATTATTAGTTAGATTTTTTATCAATGTTTGCTACAATTTGGCTTTTGTATAAAAATATCTATTAACTTATTCAATAGTTATTTATTTGCAGTGTTTGGTGTGCATGCTCCTGTAAAAAGACTCAATATAAACCCTAATAAGAATAACAAACTCTGGATAACAAGTGTCATTAACGAAATGATAATCATTAGAGACAGAGCTTTTAAAGCATACAAGGAATCTAAATGTAAAAATAACTTGCAACACAAATGCTTGGAAATTATACCCGAAGTGCAATCTACAGGGAGAAAAAAGCTTTGCTAAAACACTGCATACATAATAGTACTGATAAACCATTATGGTATAGAATTCGGATTATAGATTAACAAAAAACATGAAATTATTGTATTTTCAGAACGGTTTAATGTAAATAAGATGAACCTATTATTTCTTAACTCGGTAAAAGATAAAGTGCAAGATATTGATGACAATCTTCTTGTTACTTATCAGTACACATTAGTTTGAGGATGATACTGCTTTGTCGTCCGTTTATATTCCATTCAACTATAACCGACCTATGCAATCATTGTTTAATGTATTCGGTATTTCCTAAGTTGGAAAACCGATTATACCTCTACCTAAAGTAGAAAAGCCGACAAGTTATCAAGATTACAGACCAATTAATATACTGCCTGCTATGTCTAAGATACTAGAAAAGATAATAGAAATTCAAATTAGTAGATTCTCAATCCGTATTTCGAAAAAAAAATCTACAGCTGTGCAACTACAATCACAAATTTAACTGATACTTTAATTAATGCAATTGACAAAGGGCATGTTGGAACTTTAGGTCAATTGGACTATACTAAAGCGTTTAACCTCATTAATAATAATTTACGATTTTCTATAATGCACTTCATATGATGTCATTAATCGGTCATCAATGTTTCAAACAATGTGAAATATTATGAAATATTGTCAAATATTGCCAAATAGTGTAAATTATATCAAATATTGTCAAATATTATCACATATTGTTAAATAGTGTCAAACAATGTCAATTATTATCAACTAATGTCAAATAGTGTAAATATTTAATTGGTATTGCCTAAAATATATTTTCAAAATATCTTATGTGGTCGGACACACAGAGGATCACTATCCTAAACCAAGTCCTTTACCGCTTGAGAAGGAAGTTCCTGCTCACAGTTGAAGGGAGAAAGATTCGGTACTTGGGGCACATCATGCGGCAGAATGATACGAAATTCTAATTCTATCATTATTCAAGGAAAAATACAAGGAAGACTAAACATGCATAGCTGAAGGATGTTGGAAGATAGCTAGGGACACCTTTAGAGCGGCTGTATCGAAGAAAATACGTACATAGATCGCCAACATTCTTAAGGAGGTGGTGATATAGTAAAGTTTCTATAGACCTACATCTTAATGTTCGCAGGGCCTCCTCTGCTGCCTCTCTGGTAGAGATGTGGATAAATGCAAATGTTGAGGTGTTTTAACTATATCATCAGCATTAATGTTCCCCAAGCAGCTCATATAATTCATGATGGGCCATCTCAATTCTCAAATTTCTCATATAATTTGGTCACCTAGAAATAAACATATCAAATAAAATTATCAAAACAACAGAAATATGAACAATTTGTACAACTAATTTTATTGAAGCAATAAAATACTGTGAAAAAATTAATGAAATCGTTCAATTAACTAGTATTAGTTACATGTTGTATAAATGTTTGCTACAACTTGACTTTTGTATATCTATACCTACTATGTTATTAAAGGTGGAATTTGTCTATACTAATGCTTCGAATTGTAGAATTGTATTTGACAAAAACTATTATAAATAATGGATTATTTTTAGCAATTTATGTAGATTAATATTAATAATAATGCCTTTCTCAGTAGGGAACATGACATACAATTACAGGCACAAATTATGATATTTATGATTATTATTTACAATTATGATTAATTATTCAATTATATTGCAAAATCATATTACAGATATTTAATTATGTAATATTATATACCAATATATTAGAAAATAGTAAATTAAAATTTATTTTTTATTTCGGCATTATTAAATATTTATATTATTAAAATAAAGTTTGGTTTTATTTTACATCGCAGATCAATAAAAATACATATTTATTTGTAATAGGTCTTTAATGGAACAAAATTGTAGGACAGTAGGCAAACTGCAGACTATTTATGAAGCCAAGCAATAATAAGTCTGCATTTTACGTAGTGACCTACAATTTTGTTCTATATAATATATACAGATTAAAAAATACTGAACACAACAAACAAAGATAGCTGTCACACAACTATAGAAATCAGTAAATCACACAACAACAATCAGCCATACATCAATTATTTTGATGAAAACTAGTAATTTCTATTGATTTTCAAGAAATGTATACAATTTTGGGGCATAGTCTTTGCTAAAAGCTTACTACAATTACACAATGACCAGAACAAAAGTTAGTCCTTAAGATCATAATTAATAATTTGAAAACAGCATGTCACTATTTGCTTGTAATGTGGCTGTGGATTTATAACTGTATATAATAGTCTTTCTTCCTATATGTCTATTCATCAACATTTCAACAGAATGTGATCTGGAAGGACGGCCAAATATGTCGAAATATAATGGAAGGCTGCAGTTCCATCATTATTATACAATTATATGAGAAGAATGACTTCAAAGTTGCATAGCATAGAACGAAGAGCGTTAGACATTGGGCCTTAGACCCGGTATCAACCCACGCGGATCGGGATGTGGAGGGCACGTTCCGTACAGGAATATCTTGATGCCAACGCATTATGGAGACGACCGTATCATGAGGTTGGCGGTACCTGTTGCGCTCGATTCAGAAAACTTGGCCCAGATGGAGAAGAAAGACCAAGAGACAGTGGTTGGCAGAACCGCGTGGTCGCGATCCCTAGGGTAAGTGAGGGATCTTTAAGAAAATGGTAGAATTCACTGCATCGTGCTCCGGAGTTCGAATAGCAGTGTTAAGGCAAGGGTAGTCCGCTTCCCCAGACAAAAACCTTCAAGCTGACGCCTCGACAGCGGAGCAAGCTACACCAGGAGGCCATCTCATAACGGGTCGGGAGATGGCAACCAGTAGCTGGGCAATGGCGGTGATACAGAGAGGCTTCAAGAAGAGTAGGTCTGCAGGGACCCAAAACCAGAGCGTTGAACCAGGGCAGCGTTCGCAGGCGATATAAGTTCAGAACTCCCGAGAACAGAACTACTCGAAGAGAGCATCGGCCAGCCAGCCGTTGAGGGAGCAACTGTCCGATGGACAAGGGGCTATGGCCTTCATGTTAGAATCGCTATGTTTTCGCTGTCCCTTCGCTTGTTGCAGCAATATACGGTATGTCTTCTTGTTGAAGGTTCTTCAAGTTAAACTTGTTAACCGATGCCGTGCGGCACACGACGTCCTGTCAGGAACATTGACTATATAGCATGCTACATAGTAATGGTTGGTGGCCACGGTAGACCAACAGGGCACTACGGGTAGGGGCTTCGTATCGACTGAGGTAAGTGGGTCGATTTTGTATTCTGTTACACCTTTCCCAATATCGGGCCGACCCAGTTCGGCGAATGGCTGACGACCTTCGAGAATTGCATCAGGGCGGAATCCGGACCAGTCGTCATCGGTGGCTACCTGAACGCGAAGGCGGTGGAGTGGAACTCGGTTCGCACGAATCGAAGAGGTCGCGAAACCCTTGAACTGATGGCATCCCTGGACCTGACAGGCGAATATGGGTACCTCCCCGACCGTCCAGTGGTGAGTAAATTCGTCGTTGATATCACGGTGACGTCGACGAGTATCAGTTTCTGAGACAGGGAAGAGGTGATAAACTCCAGACGCACGTGCCCAGCGGCGAGGGTGAGGCTAACTCATGTTTGCTGGCCTAAGTTGCTCGAAGGACTCGACAACAACCCTTGAAGCTTGTTATATAGAATGGTGAGAAAGCGCTTCAGCTACAGACCGAATCGGCAAGTGACCGTTCCAGTAGGTGTGGCCGCATTCACGGGGTCACAGCCGCCTCCAATCTCCAATCACTGTCGCGGAACTCACGGCAGCGGCGCGACGTCGGACATCCCGAAAGGCACGCGGACCTGACAGCTTCCCAAACGAGTTGACAAAACTGGCGCTACTTGGAAACCCAGATGAGGCGTGTTTATAAATAAACCCCTGATGAGGCGTCTTTAGTAATAAACGCCTGCTTTTAGGGCGGTATGTTTCTACCGGAGTGGAAGAAGACGAGGTTGGTCCTGCTGCCGAAGCCAAGCAAGTCTACTGGCGACGTGTCGGCATCCAGGCACATCTGCCTGCTGCAGGGAATGGCCAACATTCTGAAAAAATACTAGTTAACAGACTAGAGGAGCACGTCGACCGGGCGGATAGCATGACTGAACTACAGATTTAGAAATGGCAGGTCAACAGTAGACGCGTTTCGTGCGTTGAAGGAGATCGCCGCATCCGCGAACTAGGGTCCATATAGCAGGATGCGACATTGCGACATAATGGCGCCAATACGTACACCATCCAGGCCACAGAGGGTGTTCCGCAGGGTTCGCTGTTCAGGTGTATTTTGTGGAATGCCACCTGACAGTCCTTGTCTGCAATTTGAAGCCGGGGTACAAATTCGCCGAGAATCTGGTAGTGTTAGGACCGCTGCCCACATGAAACAATACACAAATCAAACAGAGCCGTAATGGAGGTAGTAGACTGGCTAGACTACTCAGGACTAGGCCTAGCCGCCGCAACACAACGGCGGCTTGGCTCTTAACACGCCGTTCCGGCAGAGATAGTCTCCGGGTTCATCTCACGGTCTATGGGACTGGCATTACGGAGGGTAACCACCTGGTCTCTCTGGGAGAGGTTATGGACACCAGCAGGAATCACAGCCGCCATATCCAACGGGCGGTCGAGGGTACAGCCAGAACGATACGCGCAGTTTCCAGACTGCTGTCAATCACTCGCGGGCCAGGGTATGGAACGCGGAAATTATTCGCTGGGGTTGCAACCGCGAAGTTATATATTATACGGAGCACCTGTAGAAGTTGGGGGTATAGATCTGACTTGAAAACGCGACAGGGTGCGTTCAGCGCTGCCACGCCGTCGCCAAGAAAGCAGCGGAAGTGCTCGCGTCATCGATTCCAGAAAACCTACTGGTATGCGAGAGAGCCAAAATCCACAAAAGAGAGTGGAGTATATGGGCAAACAAGAGGCGAAGCGGGTTGTTCAGATTTCCGTATGGCTGGAGAGCTGGGTTCCGGGGAATTGGGCGTCTGGACAAGTTCCCTACGTCCGGCTCTGGGTCGGGAAGAAGCACGGCAACATAACATAGCATCTCACCCAAATACTGAGGGGACATGCGTTGGTCCAGGTCCTTCCTACACCGCATCGGTAAGGAGGCAATCGCCCTATACGATCATTGCGAGTCTAGTGCAGTCGACGACGCCAGCCATAACCTCATCGACTGCAGAGTGTGGGAGGCAAAACAGGGCTGTCGGAGGGGAAAGCCTCACCACTCAGCTCCTGGTATCGTTGATCCCAGTGGACCTTAGCGTATTTCACGTTCTCCAAACGTTAGCCACGGAGGTACTTCGGGTAAAAGGGAGAAAAACAAGGTAGGCCCTGGAGCCAGACAGCTAAGTGTAAGGTAAATAGTGCATAACCCCCGCCCGTTTTCCCCCGGCATCCTTTTCCTTTGTCAGCACGGGTTTTCTCCTGTCTCCATGCAGCACGCGGCCCAGTGGTACGGCAAGGGCTGGGCATACTTTTTTTTTGTTATTGTAATACGGCCTTATGTTTCATTTTCAAGTTACCTTTTAGCTACTCTCCGGCATAAATTTTCGGTTCGCTTTCAGCAGTTTTTTGGGTTTCCTCGTTAATTCTTAGTTCTTTAGTTTACACGGCATTGTTTGATGCTTTTTAGTTTAGGCTTCATTAATATTAGTTTGGAGCAGGAATTTCTTATTTTCTTTTCTTTTGATTTGATTTTTTCATAGATATTTTTCTCGGTTAACCATTGACAAAGTTGTACCGCGAGGTGATCCAGCCATGGCTTGGTGTCAGGAGGGCCACTGGTTTCTGACTCTTCAGTCGGCCACGGCCACCATAAAAATAAGAACGAAGAGCGCAGATGAAACAGCGTAAACGGTTCTTGTACTGCAGTATCGAAAGAAAACGGAGCTTCTACTGTACAACACCTTTTCCAAAATTTTAATGGCAGAACAAAATATTAATATGGCCCTGGAGTAATAAAAATAAAAACTAAAAACGAATGAAAAAAAAAGATAAAAGGATACAACACAGTAGCCCGCATAGCCATATGGAACGTAAGAAGTCTTTGGACTCATGGAAAACTCGCAAACGTCGAAGCGGAAATGAAAAGACGAAATGTAAACATCCGAAGAAACAATCAGGCCAGTGGCAGTGCTTGTGACGCCAGAAATCACAAAATCGGTCATATACTTCATTCCTCTGAACGAGCTCGCCATGCTACTGAGACTGCAAACAACGCACCGAATAATGAACATAAACTATCTATATGTTTCTACAACCGACAAGCCCGATGAAGAAGTCGAGAAGTTAGTTATACGACAACATAAATGAACTTATAGTATAAATATATTATAATAACCAAATAAGTGTCGCAGCGAACAAGATGAATATACCCAGCGTGGAAAGCAATCGAAGTGGTACTAACAAATATAAGAGAAAATCATACGAAGATAGAGTAGAGAGCTAAAAAACACTGGACAGCCAAGAAAGGAAATAGAAGTATTACAGGAGAAAAATGCAGTACTGGTATCATACCCTCCGAATGGCTGAAATCAACTTTCTTAACAGCACCAAAGAAGAACAACTCCTCAAGCTGCGACGACTATGGGATGATAAGCCTTACACCTCATTTACTAAAAATATTTCTCAAAATAATACACACAAGAATTATCAGAAAATGTGAGGATTAACTAGAGCACACACAATTCGGCTTTCGTAAGGGGGTTAGAACGCGAGAGGCATTATTCTCCCGAAACGCTCTAACACACCGATGTCAAGATATGAATGTCGACATTTACGCATGCTTTATAGATTATTTACGAAAAGAAGATTTAATTACTGAAGTACAGAAGACACCTGAATATCATCGGAAATCTCTATTGGAATGAGACAGATTAAGTAAAAATAAAACAAACAATATCGGAAGCAATAAATACCAAGTAAGGGGTCCGGCAACGTCTTATCACCACTCTTATTCAACATTTACTAAGAAGCGATATTCAGAGAGACACTCGAAGATCAATTATCAAGGTGAATGGGAAGAGAATTGCCAACTTAAGATATGTCGATGACACTGTGGTTAAAGCAATTGGTCTTCTTCCAAACTGCAGCAGATGATTGACAGCATAGTACAACACAGCGAGAGATTTGGCCTACAAATGAACATCTTTAAGACCAACTCAAATGTATTCTCCAAACCAACTATCACTCTAAGTATCAACGGTAACATAGCCGAACAAGTGACTTCAAATACGTACCTTGGCACCACAGTAAGCTAAGAATGTGATATTAAAAAATAATTCAAATCACGAATCGAACAAGCCAGGAAAACATTCGTGGACACTGAAATTTTATCAGACCTGGGTTGAACTTATGCTTACGGACTAGAATGCTGAGATATTATGTGTTCCCGGTGCTGTCATACGGGTGCGAAAGGTGAACTATAGACCCGTCCATGGAGAAAAGAATCGCACCTTTTGAAATGTACCTACATACGTATTCTGCGCATATCATGGGTACAGAGGGTCACTAACCGCTTGAGAGAGGAGCCCGAACTCCCGTTCACAGTTAAAGAGGGAAAGTTCCACTACTTGAGGAATGTCATGCGGAGAGAATGATACGAAATTGATATGGGAAAGACAACTTTAGAGCGGCAGTATCAAAGACAATATTAGCCACACGGATCCCCAACCTTCGCAAGGAGACATTAGAAGAAGGATGTGTTATAGCAAAGTTTGTATATATCTGGGCGACCTGATAAGAAAAGTAGTAAAGCCAAAACAAGTGTTTAAATTTAAAATAAGCATAGATAATACTAATACATATTCAATATTAGTTCTTTAATAACGGAAAATAATTATTTCTTCTAAAAAACTAATTAGGTTATAAATAAAACAATACGTTCTATTATTTTGGTCCGGCGGGCGATTGTTTAGGAATAGTTACGGTCGACGCTTTGGCCACCCCTGGTATTTATAAACCTCAAGACTCAATTAATATCAATATATAGAGGTTATGGAAGACTTACGTCTTGGTGTTCGTAGGGCCTCCTATACTGCCTCCCCCCAAGTAGAGAAGTGGATAAATGGAAAAATTCATGTGTTTTGACTATATCACCAGTATTAGTATATTACTCAAGCCATCTCAATTCTCAAATTTCTCATATATTTTTTTTTTTTTTTTTTTTTTTTTTAATATTTTATTTAATAATCATAATAAAAATAATACAATCTATCGAATCAATTTGATATTATATACAAAAGTAAAAAAAAATAATAAAAATAAGGTGATTCTCTCTGCAGGAACTCGCGAGGATACCCCACTTGTCCTGGTATCGAGAGATGCTGGTAGTCGTGGTATGGTGGTGGTTTGTGGTTTGGATCTCGGTGTTATTTGTCTCTATATTGTATTATTTCTCTTTTCAGATTTTCTCTGAATTTTTTTAACGTTGGTGAAACTCTTTGTTACTTTAGATATTTTGTTGTATGCTATTGTATCTGCTATTAGTATACTTTTATTTAGGGTGTTGGTTTTGTTTTTTGTTAGGTGCATGTCACTTTTTCGTCGCGTGTTGTATTTGTGCAGTTCCTTGTTCGTTTTGATGTTTATGTTTGTTTTTATATTTCCTGTTTTAATTTTATGTATATGAGTACTTTTATTTAGTTGGATTAGTTCTTCTATTTTTAGTTCATTTGTTAGGTTGTACAGTTTTGTGGTGGGTGTTAATTTGGGTAGATTATTAATTAATTTTAATATTTTATTTTGTTGACGTTGCAGTGTGTTTAAGTTTGACACTGTTGTGCATCCCCAAATATTACTTAGATAGCTAATCTTTGATAGATAAAGCGAATGATATATTGACTTTTTTGTTTCCTCTGGTAAATGTTGGTTTGCTCTATATATGGCTCCTATTATTGCAGCAGCGTTGTTTCTTATTGTGTCTATGTGTTGGTTCCACTTCAGTTCGTTTGTTATTGTGAGTCCTAAGTATTTGTAATTTGTTGTACATTCAATTTCCGTTTGGTTTATTTTAATGTATGTCTGTATTTTGTTTTTATTTTTATTTGATATGTTCATAATTTTTGTTTTTGTTTCGTTGATGGTTAATAGATTGTTACTGAACCATTGTAGAAGATTGTTCATATCTCTATTTATTTTGTTTTCGATTTCATGCACATTTGCTCCATTATAAATCAGACACGTATCATCTGCGTAAAGATATATGTTACCAAGTAGTTGTATATTTTCTATATCATTTATATACAGTAGGTATAGAGTGGGCGCAAGAACTCCGCCTTGTGGTATGCCGTATTCTGGCATATTCGTGTCACTGAGTGTATCTCCAATTCGTGTCTGTTGTTTTCTGTTGTATAGATACGTCTTTAATAATTCCAGTTCTGTACCTTGAATTCCATTGTTTTTTAATTTTGTTATTAGTCTTTCTTTTGATATCGTATCAAAAGCCTTTTTTAGATCAATGAACAGTACTGTGGCGTATTCATTATTGTCTGTTATCTTTTGAATCTCTAGAATCATATCTGTTGTGGCTGCCGTTGTTCCGGATCTTTTTTGATAGGCGTATTGTTTTCTGGTTACAATTTTTTCATTTTCAAGGTAGTGGCTCAATCGGGTGTGTATTATTTTTTCTACAATTTTTGCGAACACTGACAGTAGCGCTATTGGACGATAATTTTCTGCTTGTTTTTTTGATCCTGTTTTGTGTATTGGGATTATTATTGTTTCCTTTAAGCAGTCTGGAAATTCACCAGTTTTTAAAATTTCATTTATGAGTCTTTTGAGTATTGGAGATAGCTCAGTTTCTAAGTGTTTCACTAATTTATTTGTTATTTTATCTTTTCCAGGTGCCGAGAACTCTTTTAGGTCTTTTATTATTTTCTTTATCTCCGATTCCGTTGTTGAATCAAATTTTGCTTTTGTTAAGTTTTGTGTTAAATCCATTTGATTATTACTGTGTTCAGTTATGTTTGTGTGGTTTTCTGCTAGTTTTTTTCCTATTTCTGAAAAGTATTTGTTTATTTCGTTTGAGATTTCTTTCTCATCATGTGTTGTGGTTAAATCTTCTTTTTCCAATTCTGTTATTCCTCTTTTACATTTGTTTTTACTTCTATTTAGCATATTGTTTATTTCATGCCAGGTTTTTGAAGAATTTCCTTTTGCATTATTTATCTTGTTTCTGTAGTAGTTTATTTTCCGGTCTTTAATTATTTGCTTGGTATTTTCTCTGGTCTCTTCATATCTTCGTTTCAGGAACTGGTTTGTGGGATTATTTTTGTATCGTTGACAATAATAATTCCGTTCTTTAATTTTTGTAATTACTTCTACGTTGACCCAGTCGTTGTGCTCTTTTCTTTTAAATGTCGTTCGTCTGGTATTGTTTTGTATTAAGTTCTTCAATATTCGTATGACTTCATCAAAGGTTTCGATCGTTTTGATTTCTTTTTTAAATTTGTTTTTAATTGTCTCATATTTGATTTTAACTTTTGTTGTTTTTACAAAAATGGGTTTTTCTTTTTTATTTAGTGACCACTCTGTTACTATTGCTTTATGGTCAGATAGGTTTAGTTCGTCTATTTGTATGTTACGTAATAGATTTTTATCGTTGGTTATTACATGATCGATTGTTGATTTGATTTTACTGTTTTTATCACTTCTTGTGTGGCTCAAGTCTCTGTTCATTATTGTGTAATCTTGTTCCGCAATTATCTCGTTGTATTTTTGTGTGGTTTTGTTTGTGCTGGCAATATTTATGTTGAAGTCTCCTAATACAATGTGGTTCTTTTTTTCATTTAGTATTGTTTGTTCGAGAGTTTTCAGAAAAGTGTCATTTTGTACATGTGGTGGTTTGTAGACTAATGTAACGTACGTATTGTGTTTTTGGAGTAATATTTTAATTATTTCGATATTGTTTATAGTTGTGTTCAGAATTATATGAAATTGTATGTTGTTGCTTAAATATAATGATATACCTCCTCCTCGTGTTTTCCTACAGTTATGTATGTGTGTGTAATTTGTGATTTGATAGTTTATGGTTTCATTACTAAAAAGCCATGTTTCAGTAAAAGCCATGACGTCTAGATTTTTATATAATTTTGGTAGTAGAATTATTTCGTCAAATTTCGTTCGTATACTTCGTATGTTTTGCAATAATATGTTAGTTGTTGTAGAATTCATTATTTTTTTTTAAAATCTTGTATTGTTAAATTTATTTGTTTTATTGTGTTTTATTTTTTTTCAGTTTTTCAATATCAGAGTTTGAAGAAATTGCAATTGCTTTTCCTTCTTCTGATTTTCTTACATATATTCTTCCTTCTTTTATCCATACAAATTTATATCCATCCGTATTTTTTAGCTGTCTTGCTTCATAAAACAGACTTCTGTTTTTGTTGGTTAGTTCGTCGCTAATATATATTGCTTTATTTATTCCTTTCAAGCCGCATTCCTCTGTTTTTATTGATTTTATTTCCTTTCTTTTTTCTACTATCTTGGTTTTTGTGTCGACATTTAT
The DNA here is from genome assembly GCA_963942505.1 of Lordithon lunulatus. Classification (NCBI taxonomy): domain Eukaryota; kingdom Metazoa; phylum Arthropoda; class Insecta; order Coleoptera; family Staphylinidae; genus Lordithon; species Lordithon lunulatus. Next base: position 39,153,832 of record OZ012674.1, on the reverse strand, counting down.
TAACTTTACAATTATCAGTCCTGCATTCGTTTTGTTAGGTTTTCTATAAGCTTCTATTATATTTTTTGATGGAATGTCTACTCCCATACCTTTTGTGATTTTTTGAATTACGTCCATGACGTTTTCATCTTTCCCTTGGTTGGGAACTCCAGATATCACGATGTTATTTTTTATTTGCTGTTGTTCTAGACTGTTGCACCTACTATCCATGTCTTCCAGTTTTTCTTTTAATTCCGCATTTTCTTTTTTTGTTTCTTTTAATAGTTTTATAAGATTTTTGTTTTGTTCTTGTGTCTCTTCAAATTGTTCTGACATATAATCCATTGCCTTCTTAATTTCTTTCATCGAGTTTTGTAACTCTTTTAACGCTCCTGATCTTAATGTGTTCTTGATTTCATCTTCCGTGTCGCTCTCCGATATTGCGGCTTTTGTACTTTTTGTTTTCTTGGGTGGCATCTTTACTTCAATCGGCTCTGTCCGTTCGGGATTTGTTTAAGAGGTGGATTGATTGCGCACGCACTTTTGTGTTATTGTTCACTTTTGTGGTTAATTTGCTCTAGTTTAAGTAAAATCTTATTAGAACTTGGCTTTAATGCGCCTTATCAGCTTCTTTATTTTTATTCACTTTTTTGTTAGTTGTTATTGATTATTTGGATTGTTTTTTTTTTTTAATTTTCTCTATTTACGTTGTGTTTTAACGATTTAAAAATACACGTTCGTCTTCACCGTCGCAACGACCGTTTATTAATTTGGTAACCTAGAAATAATCATGATGAAACAAGACAACGCCAATATCAAAAACTTGAACAACTAATTTCATTGAAGCAATATCATACTGTGAAATCATTAATGGAATCTTTAAATAAACTAGTATGATTATTATTAGTTTGATTTTGTATCAATGTTTACTACAACCTGGCTTTTGTATATAAATACCTAATAAATTATTAAATGTGGGATTTGTCTATACTTATGCTTAGAATTGTTAACCCTTTCTATGCATGCCAAGTAACATACAATTACAGGGACAAATGGCATTTATGGTTGTTATTTACTATTATGATTATTTTATTTTGTAAATGTAACTATGTCATTGCATGAATGATTTGTCTATTGGGAAATAATTTATTATTTTTCTACATAAATAGCTGAAAATATTTCATTATTTATAATAGATTTTTTTTATAAAAGCTCAAGAAATTTCATAATTCTCCCCAGAAGTATAGACAAACCCCACCCTTAATGTTAATTTTTGTTGATAATATAATATGCATTTATTTTACATTATAAAAGAAGTAATATCAATAAAATAATCATAGAATAAAATAAAATACATTATACATACTATGACAAAATCAAAAAAATGGAATATTATCACATCTAATAAGAATTAAAACCCAAGTCCATTAATGGAGGCAGGCTATACTTAACAGATTGAGAAACTGTTTTATGTAACATATGAATTACTGAATAGTATGATAGCTATGTAGCATAGTTTTTGCTCAAATCTAATACAATTACACAATGACCATAACAAAAGGTATAAATGAGTCCTACTCGTAATATGCATTTTTGATATAATTATAACAATAGGTATTTATTTACCAAGGTATTTATTAGCCAAGAAATAATAAAATACCAGTTTCGTTCAGAAATTCCCATTGTGCAGCGGATAATAAATAAATAATTTTTTAATAGGTAAAAAACAAACTCTTTATTAAAAAGAAAGCTATTCATTCAAATCACTTAATGCTCCAACTAAGTATTGGATCAAAAAAACATAAAAAATATCACCATCCACGGGATTCGAACCTGGGATCCCCACGTTTGCACTGGCATATATATATATATATATATATATATATATATATATATATATATATACATATATATATATATATATATATATATATATATATATATATAAAAATTACACATTAATTATCGCATCTTAAATGTATTAAGGTATTGCAAATATAGATTAATAATTACATTACATTAAAAAAAACAAAAATGTCATAAAAAATCAAAAAAAGTATTTTTTTAAATAATCAAAAAAAGTCAAAAGTCAAAAAAAAGTCAAAAATTGTCAAAAAAGTAAAAAATGTCGTAAAAGTAAATAAAAGTCAAAAATATCAAAAAATCCAAAAAAAAAAAAAAACAAAAAAAAGGAAAAAAATCATCATCAAAGTCAAAATGTCAACAAAATTTGAATATGTCGAAAATATTATACAAAATTAAATAGGTCATGTAATTCGGAAAGTCGTGAGGTGCCCGCACCAGATATTTTTTAGCATAGGCTGCTTTAAGGGTGGGATCACAACTATACATTTCTTATGGTACAAATTGTGAAATTTTATTGAGCTTGTACCAAATACTATGCACTCATACATGTTTTACTACTTAATAAAATCACTTTGTTGAATATGAAACTTATTTGGTAAGTATTGATGACTGAAATTGATAGTTAGAATGTGAAAAAGTACAGCTGATGTAATTAAAAATGGTGTTCAGACAAGATCAGCTGATCATTAAACACACAACAAATATCAGATGTTTGCCCACTAGTTTAAAGATAATTAGTCTTTTAATATCTATTATTTTTACAAAAAATCTGCGGTGGACACCACATGACTTTCCGAATAATTTGCTAGCCCCAGCAATGTAATTTTTCGCAAAACTAATTTTAATAAAAGTTGTTTAGAATAAAATAATACACTATAAGATTTTCGTACAAAGTACAAAGGTAAAAAGTTATACACAAAACAAAATTTCAGATGCAGATAACGCTCACGGCATCACCCCCGCTCGACTTCTCAGCCGATATCTAAATTAGGTGGTGATCCATTGGGCTGTTTTACCGAAATTATGATATACACACACATATACAGAGACATTTTCCAAAAACAGTCTATTTTGACTATATTAGTCATGAAACGTAAATAAAAATAAAAATTGGCAATTCAAATTTGTTCGAATCAAATTTCCCGATAACAACTTCCCTTAACCTTACTTCTTACTGCTTCAGTGCTTTAGTCGGAAAGTAAAAGTCAACTTGGTCATAAAGTGACGATAATAGAAACTTACGCGTAGTGATAACTCCCAGGAAATAGTAAAGGACCTATGAGTTCATACACTAAATGGTCTAAAAACGATATAGGAGATCAAAGAGAAATTATTCTTATAGGGGATCTAAATATGATAACAGGAAAGCGGAGGGAATCCCCAGTAGTAGGAAATCATGGAGGAAGCCACGGTAAATAACATGGGCGACAGGCTGGTGTGCAAAACGTAAGTCTGTAAGTTCAGACCGGTCTTGTAAAAAGCAGTTTAATCTGTTACCCACGGCAACAAAATAAACAACTTTTACAGCATTGGCATACTCTACGCTTCGAGAAAGCTAGTGTAATACTTGCTTATGTCAAATGTCACAAATATGTCATGTCATGTGATAGGATAATAACCTTTCATTATCTTAACGTCACTTTTGACAAATTTGTGACATTTGACATAAGGCAGTATTACACTAGCGTTCGCGGAACCTGGGGCATACCAACGATGAATCAGTTGTTTATTTAGTGGCCATGGATAACAGGCCAGTCAGCTTTTTTACAAGACCATCGTCAAAAGCATAATGACCTACGAAACAAAGATGAGTCAGCTGAACGAAAACCAGAAAACCCCGCTGCTAGTAGCAAGTGGACATCTGGAGACAATCGGCCAGAGTCTGCTGTCTAGATAGGATCAGGAACGAGATTATAAGAGATAAGATAAGAGTGCAAAATGACATTATAATAGAAATACAAGAAAACATCTCTACATGTACAAAGACTGTCCGTCTAAACTAAACTAAATATTGAAATGGACACCCCTGGAGAGACGAAAACGAGAGAGGCAATGTGCACCTGGAAGATGAGAATTGAAAGTAAGTCTGCCAGTTCAGAGTCGAAGAGAAATTTACAACCTAGAGATTCGAACGAAAGACGTGATATTTCGAAATGGAGACAATTTTCCGACGAGATCGTGCGATTAACACCATTAGACTTGTTCCCTTGGGGCTATATTAAAGTTAAAGGGCTGTGTTAAACTCTACGACAATGCTCTACCAAATATTCAAGCACTCACATAAAATATATGAGCTGTTTGAGAAACCCTGATGAAATCAAAAGAATTAAGGCAGAGCCGAGGAGTACATTTAACACATTTTGTATTTCATTACTAAACTGAAAGTTTGTACCAAAATTGCTTGTAAACGTTAATCGACAGTTAAAGTACCAATTAACTAATGGCCCGTTTAGGGACATAATCTTAATATCAATTGTCAAAATATGACTATTTTTGCATTTAATGAAGCCTTATTTTTGAACAGATGTTTATGAATATGGACATGCATTTATAAACGCTAACTTATCGTTTGTTTATTTCTTCTGCTGTCTTTATAAAAGTCAGAGTCGCTGGTTCGAATTCCCGTCGAGGGTGTAGCCTTTTTAGATATTGTAACTCATAATACTATTGGTGTAATAAGTATTTTGAATGAATTGTATTCTTTATAGTAGGGAGTTGTTTTATAAGTAATAATAATCCCAATCGGACATGATAATCTCGCGTAGCCATAGAAATTATCAAACCACGTAAAAGGCCTGCAAAAATATACGAAAATATGTCTGATGATTGTTGTTAAATTCTACACAATATTTTGAGAGTTACAAAAAAATCGTGGGCGGAACTTTAATCAAAACTGCAATTTGTTTTGTTGCAAATATTATTCAATGACAGCCTTATAAAAAATACTTGTCAACTTTTTTAACTGTTCTTTATAGAAACCACTAGTTTTAAGTCATGTTTTAGCAACAATATGGTTTGATTTAATCAAAGGTTTGTATTCACATCAATCTGTAAATAACCATCCACGTATATGGTTTAATTAATTAAAAATCGATATAAAAAAATGTATCCCTTCCAATCTAAAAAAAAAATACGTTTTGTAACCACTTGGGTTAGCAACAAATGGTGAACATTTGAAGAAAAAATCTCCGTGGGCAATGATGGAAAATTAAATAATTTTAATTTTGACTACCGCCAAAAAATAGAAGGGAGTAATTTTAAAATGTTTTATTCCAACCTATGCAGATCTTGATCTCAGCTGAACAGTTAATCATTACAGAAAATATAAACACATTACTTAGTTTCTAATCGATTTTATTGATTTTTACCACGCAGTATAGTAACAAGTTTAAGTTCAAAATAAATTTAAAAAAAAAACTAAGGCCAGTGCACACTTAAATATATATATATATATATATATATATATATATATATATATATATATATATATATATATATTATTTCTAAACAAAACATGAACATTGTGAAAAAACTAAATCAACTTAATTTTTTTAAATTCTTATATTACGGTTACCAAGACATGAGTAAACAATTGTACCAAAAATCAATTTTTTTTAATGCTCCACTACTGGAGAATCAATCGTCGCGACCCTGCACGGCCGCCGGGTTTATCGGAAATGGATATCTTCACACCGGTAAATTATTTAACATGTCTTGCCCCTGTATTCACCAACGTTCCAAAAATGTATTAATAGCTATTCAACTCATAAGTATTCGTTTGTTATAACAACAGTAAGTACATTATCTGAGGAAAGTAGTTACTAGATTTCTCCATTAGAAACACTCCATAAGTAAACAAAAGGTGTCATCAAATTACAAGCGCTATTCAAGGTGTTTGACATTTGTTTTGGCAATTTCTTTCACAATGACGTTTTTAATGTATCCATTCAATAGCTCATGGGACCTATAAAGTTTATGGGATCTTGATGAATACGGGAATTATTGTCTATGATTAGAACCACCTATAATGAAAACATATTCGTTGCCTTTTCTGGTATGAAGATGGGCTTTGACATTTATAAAGTCAATTTAACCTAATATAATCGATAAACAAATTACCTCAATATTTTCACCTTGTCGAAATACGTTGTCTAAATCGTTATAAATCTTTTATAAATAATTATTTTGAGTTAAAGTCCATCTTTATAGATGAAAAGGCAAAAGAAAATATTTCCGTCATAGGTGATTCCAAATTCGTATTTAGAACCTTCTGTCGGTTTTAAGTAACATGTCCACATCACATTCTCGTATATCTTACAAAATAGGAGTAGTCTACTCTTGAACCGTTTTATAATTTTTGGTTATACCTCGTATACACAAGCAGATAATTTTACTTCTTCGATGATTGCTTATTAAGTTTAAAATAATGCAGAAAGAGAAGTTAATAATAAAAAAAATTCAAATGTGTCCCACTTTCTGACAGACGCTGTATAGTTTAAAATTTAATTACGTACAAACGAATAAAAATTAAAAATTAAAAATTAAAATGAAACAAAAAGACAAATATTATCAAATATTGACGAATAATGATGAATATTGACAAAGAATGACAAATATTAACAAACATTGTGAAAATGTCAAAAAAAAGACATGTAAGAAGAAAAATGTCAATGTAATTCGGAAAGCCTCACCACATATTTATTTTAAAATTGGCACATGTAAAGTGTCATTTCTATCAGAGATACAATTATTTAACAAAATACTCAAAATAATTAATAAGAATGTTTGTCACGTAACCATTTTTTTTTCTCCAAAATTGGAAAAATAAATAACGGTTGGTAAACAAGCAGTGAATTTCCACACTCATTTAGCGTGTCAGGGAACGACCTCTACAGCTATTCTCCAATTGGTGAAGAACATATTAAGGCTTGAATTATTTGTATGCTTGTAATATAAAAGCAAACTAACTACCTAAATGTCATTAATGTGTTTTGTGCTGTCATTACAAGATTAGTTCGTATGCAAACTATTTGTAAACTTTTTGGGGTGTTAAACTCGAAAATTACTATAACAAACAATTGTAGGGTGACAAAATGGTGCTTAAATTTCCTTTATAGTTTACTTGAATGCCTAAATAAATAATCATATTTAGAGTTTTATGCTGTCATTATAAGATTTGTGAGTTTGAATTCCAATCGAGGGTGGTCTCTATTTATATTATTAAACTCAAAATTTAATTGATGTTTTAATTATTTTGAATTTATTGTAATCCGTAAAGCAAGAATTTGTTTTTACAAAAGTATTACTGTTAACTTTATTTTTGCTGTAATTTACTTCTTATTGCCATAATAGTAATGTATTGATGTTTATATATATAAAACTAGCACTGTATACAATTTAGGCTGAGTTTATGTTGACATAAAATAATAAATATTCAATTAAATGAACGAATCAGTGGAAATAAGGAATATTTTGTATATTTATGCTCACACAACAAAAATATTCACTTGCTAATTAGTTACATATTTTGTCAGTATAAATACCAGTATGGGAAATAATGCGCTTTGAAAATGATGTATTTATTATTTGGCATTATATTATTTATAGTGAAAAAATATGTACAAACTACTAATTAACAAATGAATATTGTTGTTTTGTTAGCATAAATAATACTAAAGGTTTCTTATTTTCACTGATCCTCCCTAATTTATTATTTTATGTCAGTATACACCGGCCATTAACTATTAACTTTATGTTTGCTGTAATTTACTACTTATTACCATAATAATAATAATGTATTGATTTGTGTATACATAAAAGAAGTAGCACTGTATACAATTTCGATGTCATTTACAAAAACTCCAAGCAGACACAAAATAACCCCACAATGTTGACACACAATTTTCGTTTAACCATATCGTGGTTTTTATATATTAAATCTCGTACAGTGTAGCAACTTATATCATTACAAATCTAGCAAAAAGTTATATAGTTTTAATATACGCCGCACAGAAACTGCATTATTATACGATAATGTAATTCGCCAACAAAAAATCGCGTTGTTTAGCGCCTACAATTCATCAAGTAACGTGATATCTCCCAGAAAAATTAAGTTACAGCGGCGTGAGTTATCTCATTGGAAATCGCGTGTAATAAGGAACAGTTTGACGGTAATTTAATAATTTTATTGATTGTTTTTACCTTATTTTCAGTCGTGAGAAATTAGCAGTAGAAACTACGAGCGTTTTTTCTATCATATCCACAATTAAACTGGTGTAGCCCGCACGCATCCACCTGACATGCCGGCTTGCCAGTGGCGTATCGTAGGGTTTTCAATAAACCCCTATTTACTATTACGTGTGCCCACGCCAGATTATTTTATTTTGTTAGCAATAGCGCTGATTTTACAATTTTCCACTGATATACGACCATAATTCCTATTCAACAAGCTACATATTAAAAATATATAATTTTCATAAATACCTAAAATATGACAACGGGGTCCATGGCGGCCCACAATCAGCACAGTCAATATGGGCACCATAGACAATGTATGGGCACCCCCCTCATGAGCAACGCCACAGCAGAAATTATGTGCCGCAATTGAAAAGAGGGTTATCGTGCGATTTAACATACTAATCTTCTGGATGCCGTCCACGTATTTGGGCCCGTTCCGACTTCGCACTTGTTCTACTCCACGATAATCCGCTAACAACAAGCGACAATTGTCCTTTATTTGTCAATTTGGACAGCTTCTTTTTCGACGAAGGATTGAATAAATACGCTGACCACTCACTTATAACACTAAAACATTAACACCTTATTTAATCGTTCGTGCACGGAAGGCACTTAATTAAACACAAACACATAATTACACTGGTGGTTAATTTTCAACGCAGAATGCTACCACAGCCCGACCCGCCCGACACGTTGCAACTGGCCGGCCAAATAATGGCCCGAGAACGCCATGGTAGCACGCACAAAACATACGCGCACGTGCGATTTTCTCCCACTCCCGGATTCGTTTTTTTTTTGTAAAGTTTCAAAGATAACGCTATCGCATAAAAACCGGACTGGTCACTTACACATAAGAATAGGATAACATCAACATTTTTTAATTAATATTTTTCTAGTTTTTATGTTATCGGGTAGATATTTGTGTACAGTTTTCAGTGCTCCTATTATGTTTGCATTTTTTCCCTTAATTGTCGTATTTGTTCATCCCATTTGAGGTCGGGTGATATAATAAGTCACAAGTATTTTATAAATGGTTTTGTTTCTATTCTTGTTTCGTTTATTGTTACATTAATATTTATTGTTTTTTTGTTCTTATGTGATAGAATCAGCATGCTAGTTTTGGTTTCATTGATAGTTAGAAGATTTCTGTTGAACCATTCTTTTAACTTGTTTATGTCACTACTGATTTTTGATTATATTTCAGTTTCACTCGTTCCACTATATATAATCGATGTATCGTCTGCGAATAGGTATAGGTTTTTGTAGTTCTTCAATATCATTTATATATATTAAATAGAGGATTGGCCCTAGTACTCCACCTTGCGGAATTCTATATTCTGTATTGGCAGTGTCACTTAGAATGTTTCCTATTCGTGTTTGTTGGGTTCTGTTTTTCAGATACGTTTCAAATATTTTTATTTCTATGTTAGCTCTCCCTGCGTTACTTTTCTGAATTAATATTATTTTAGAGACTGTGTCAAACGCTTTCTTCATATCCACGAATAGGGCTGTGGCATAATTTCCCTCATCCACATTTTTTTGTATATTCAAATATCAGTTGCGGCGAATGTAGTACTTGACTGGTTTTGGTATGCGTACTGATGTTTACAGACCAAATAGTATTTATTTATATTTAGATATCTATCAGTCTTCTGCGTAATATTTTCGGTGATCTTTGAAAATATTGGTAGTAGGGCGATGGGTCTATAATTATCCGGTAAGCATTTGTCTCCATGTCTCCATAATTCATTTTAAAGGATAAATAAAACGGTTTTTACTTTGTTTATATATATATATATATATATATATATATATATATATATAATGGGAAACACTTTTTAGGTGCAAATGTAGAACTTAAAGATTTATCTAAATTTCTAATTAAAAATAAGAATAAGATTGAAGTAGCTACGGCACAGGAAGAAATTGAATGGCACTTCATCCCACCCCAATCTCCACATTTTGGTGGGTTATGGGAAGCAGGTGTACATAGCAATAAATATCACATGGCACGGATACTGATTCAAAATTCACACATGTCCCGAATCCCGAATTCATATGATATGAAGAGTGTAATTCGGGATTAATTCAAATTGAGAGTATCTTGAATTCACATCCCTTGACTTCCATATACGAGCGATATAGAAGCGCTAACCCCAGCGCACTTTTTAATTGTTCAAAAGCTCAATGCTGTTTGTTCCCAATCCGTCGGTGATACACATCCCAAAAATAGGATGTCCCACTCAAAGAAGCTGTAATACAGTAAGTACAGTATTCTATATTTTATAAGTAAGATATAATCATTATTTGTTAAAAAATAAGTTTCTGGGCCTACAAGACAGTAGTTTGTATTACCTTGCATACATAGTGTACCCTTACGGTTACGGTAGTATAAGGAAAGTAAGCATATATTAATTACTAATAAGTCTCATCACATACATAAACAATGTAAAACAGTGGTTTATATTCGGGCTTATGATAATTTAGTTTCTTTTTTAATCGTTTCCTCTTGTACCGTTGATATGTCGAGATTCATAGTTTTTTATAGTTATATATTTCACAGGTAAACATTGGTATTACAATGTTCATATACTGTCTATTGTGTAAAAAAGTTAGTTATTTAGCTATTGTGTTATTTTACTTATTAATTTTAAAATAAGAATTACTTTTCAATGAGAACTATCAAGAGAAAACAATCCACGGACTTTTCAAACATATAGAAATTATAAAAGAATTGCTAACAATAACTTTATAACAACATTACCTAAATTCCCATAATCTACCAGAGAGATTAAAGCATGAACTAGTGTTAAACAATAAATTTACTCCTATAAAAGCAATGGCATAAATAATACATTTGCCAGACCAGAACAGATATTTTTTAATTTAAATTATATTCTATATGTTAATTTATTATGCAAACAAGTTTGAATATTATGTTCATGTTTATTTTTTTAAATTAAGTAATTATTAATTTATTTACAATATTTAAAATAAAGGGTAATTCCTAATTATTATCAATATTTATATACTAATACTCATAGAAAATGCTTGAGGTGACATATAACAATGGTTCGCACCATACTGTGAGCACTAAAGAAAGAAATTATTGAAAGCCATAAATGTTATTGCTTTACAATAATATAATACGGTCTTTGGATGGGAATTACCAATGAGGTAGCCTGTCTTAAAGAAAATTTACCCACATAATCTGTTTATGGCATTCAAGGATTATAAAATGGACAACGGGATATTTATATAATTCATATCCGATACTGTGGAATACAAAAGTATTTAAAACAGCTGTAGTATAATAAAACAAAAATGCGTGGATACCAACAGGTAGGAAAAGAAAAGAAATTACTTTTTAGAGTGGCAACACTTTAGACAATAATAGGGACTAGAAACGAAAAATATTTTTGCGTTTCTGATCGGAACGAACATTTTCCCTTTTTTCTTTACCTATATAACTGGTAATAATGTACATCCGTTTCAAAATAACTACTTATATAAATTGTATTGAATTTAGTACTATATTAATAGTTATATATGGGATTCTATGCATATCTCCCGCACACTATGTTTTATTAGTGTAAGGTCTACTATAAGTTTCTTCATTTTATGATTGTCAACTGCCATTGAAGCATGGACAAAGTTGATATATTAAAAACTGACCAAGTAAAAGCATCTAAAGCGCAATATCGAAGACATCAAATGAGAAAAGAAGCGTTATGGTGGCAAAAAGTTAAAAGTCAAGTAGGACCTTCAACGTAAGTTTTTAAATCTATAATAATACATTCTCTTTACTATGATAAATAATGAAGAAAATTGATTTAGTTAAATTTTTAAATCCATTACTGATATATTATATAGTACAACAAAATTTTGGTTCGAAGTTGATGAACCATCAGAATTGCCGAAACTCCTACAAGGCGTCAATGATTGAATATCTTTATAATCTTCTTCATCCGCAATCCCAAGATGCCTTACACTCGGTACATGTAGTAATTATACATATTTCTATTCTTTCAATAATAAATAATATTGGTATGTATCGATCATTTATACGTAAAATTGTATTTATTTCCAGATTACAACAGTAAAAATTAAAAAGATTTCAACGGAAACAGTTGGTCAATTTAACAATATGACTTATATAATAAAATAATAATAAAAATCACCGCCATAATAGACGGCATCAATGTTTGGTTCAGTATGCAGAAGAAAATATACTATACCCATCTTATTTGTCTACCAATTCTGTTAAATATGACAAAATATACGACTCTGTGGCAAAAAGAATTTTCGAAGCAAAATTAATATAAAAGTCAACGATGCTGGACTTTTCATTCATGTTCAATATAATTGTTCGCCTGATACTAATATAATAATTTATATTGATTATTTATAGTATTTTTTAAATTTTAGGATTGGTAGGAGAAAATTGAATAATTGAAATAAAATGTAATCGAGCGGAAATGCATCAAAATGCAAACACATTTTGTAAATAATATTTTTGCGAAAAATTTATAATTAAAAATACAATGGGTTATTGGTGATTTTAAATTGTTATTGACGGTTTACCAACTGTTGTGGCCTCTTTCGGAAATCACGCCCTGGAGGTATGCTTGACCCGTGTTGTTACAACCGTGTCAAGACTTTTGGTGTAGGAAAGGTGCACTTTTGACTAACACTGGGAGACTCAAGGATTTGCAAGTGGTAAATTCTTGTTTATTTTTCAAAGTGGTAACTTATTACAATTAGACGAGCGCGTATGTTACTTAATCGTGTCGGGAAGAGAGGCGCGTATGTTACTTAATCATAACGGGAAGAGAAGAAAGCGTTTTTGAGCTTGTCTGTTTTTAATAATTTTTCTGTTTTAGGATGGGTCGCATTCGATTTTCTGCCGCCCCGAGATTTTCTCTCGACCTATCTGCTGATCCGTTTTGAGGGTGGTTGGGCGGAGTCATCTAAAGTCGTCTGCGTCCTAGGTTCTTGGAAAAGCGCCCTCGCATGTGGCCTCGTGTTTGTAGGTGGTTTTCAGGGGTGAATTTGGGCTACATTTTAATGTCGGGCTTAAAATGACATACAAACTAATCTGCAAGGAGTGCGCGCGGCATGTGTTTCTAACAGGACATTAGGGGTGCATTTTTATGAGGGTCAAAGTTTTCAAATATATCCTGAAATAACATATCTGCACGGGTAATATTATATTACATTACTTATGCGCGTCTATATGCTGAGAAGCAATGCAACGGACAGGTTTAAAAATTGTTGCACGGATCAGATACGGTACAAAAGTGAGACCAATTTTTGGACGTAGTTGTTTAGCAACGCATCTTCTGTTATGTTTGTGAAATATTCCCCAAATTTCTGTGCTATAATAATTGAATCTGATTTTTCTGTGCCTTCTTTTTCAAGTATAATGCTATTATATGCTTATTACGTCCTAGATTTGTATTAACGATATGCCATATGTTTTTGGGTTTCTTGTCGGCTATAAAAATAATATTACAATAGTTTAATTATCTTTTATTGTTTAGCGTTATTTTATATTAATTTTTCTTAATTTTATATTAATAACCGTGTTTCTAGTATTAGAAGCCAGAAACATTCCTTTAGCTGTTAGTATATATGATTTTATTATCAAACCATGTATTATCTGTTCTTAGTTTGTTGTCTTTGTTGGTATTTGTTTTCAATGGACAGTTGTTTAGAATTGCCTAAAAGATAGTTGACATGAGCTCTTCTAGTGCTATATTTACTTTATTGCTTTTGGTATAATTGTTATTTTTGATAAGAAACGGTTTAACATATTAATGGCAGACCTATAAACAGTCAAGATGTAATATTTACCGATATTGTGATGGCGCAGCATCACAGTAGGATTCTTCAACTTTTGTTTTTATAAGTTGTTGAATGCACAGAGATTCAAATACGAAGATAATGTTTTCAAAAAATACCTTCTATCTAGTTTATTACCCATTGCACGTTAATTTGCATAACGTTTGTACTACGAACAATACGTTTATATTCGTATTTATGAATGTATGTTTTTTGCGCGGGTGAAAAAATCTCGATATGTACTTGAGAGCAATATAGCTGGATTCTTTATGTCAGTTCTTTGTCACTGTCACTCGCAAGTTGGTTATCACAACACGATTTTATTCACCTCGAGCAAACTGTGTGATATACATTTTCACAAGATGGGCGCAGCACTTTTTGATTTTGAATAGGTCCCACAGGGTTATTTTGATTTTGAATTTTCGATTATATTTTAATAGGATCCTCGTTGACAGGATATATTTCCGCCATCTTGAATCGAAATATCTAGACAATTCTTACTTTTCTTTAAATTTTTATTCTATCCAGGGATTATCTCGTATATCCCTGATTAAAGCGTCCAAGATATATTTTACGGCCTAAAATTGTTTTCTATGGGTAAAGACGATGAAGGTAGTTCTTCTTTGTATAATAATTAAGAATTCACTGTTTCCTTTATAATTATAAAATATTATGACTAATTTATTCAATATATGTAATTAATTGAGATTATTAATGATATAAGTTAATATGTGCCGGCGGTTTGCGTTTTTTGCGAAACACTGTATGATGCAGTTTTATTGAATTAGGATTATTCTATATTTAAATCAGAAACTAACTAAAGACAACCTATCGCAAATTGACTTAAAACGATTCAGTTTTTGATTCAGCCGAAACTAAAATAAAAGGTCAATAGTCACAATGGTGTACCAATACAATGTGGACTACTCGGGTATATTGTTACACATGTACAAACAAACCATTTGTTTGGGGTAAGAATAAATCCTAAACATTCTAACCTATATAACAAATTTATTCTTTTTAACATTTTTAAATTATTTTCGCTACTCTGTTTTGCAATTGTTGCAACCTATCTAGATATCCTTGAATAATCTAGCCAATTCTTAATTTTGTTTAAATTTTGATTCTTCCCAGGTGTCCCCCAAACATAAAATACCGTGTCATCACCATTTGACGTCAAATATCTGTTTTCTAATTCGAGGCAGAACAAATCATTGATATATAGAATGAAACGGAAAGGTCCAAGAACAGAAGCTTGGGGAGGCCTCATTTCAGTATCGTATAATCACCATTTATAACAATATCCTGCCTCGTATATCATATTCTTTTAATTTCACTGATGTCATCTAATGCGTTTGCTAAATCCAAAACTATTGCAATTGCTGGTGTAGAATTGGCCAAATTATTATATATTCTAGTAGTTACGTCTGTTAGTGCATTTTGTGTGCATTTCCCTTCTCTAAATTCGTACTGATCCGTTGGTAATATATCTTGAGAATTTATAAAGTGATTTAACCGATCTTTTATAATCTTTTGTAGTATTTTCGACAGGCAAGAAGTAATTACAATGGGTCTATAAATAGAGACAACCTTTCTATTACCACTCTTTATAAAGCTGTTATAACTCTAATTTACAGTGTATCGGGAAATGTACCAGTCACTAAATATTTATTAAATAGGTTTGCGAGAGGTTTTGATACACATGGTACAATCTTTTTAAAAAAATATGGTGGCAAATTATCTTCTCCTCGGCCATTGCTATTTTTAAATTTTTAATTGGTCTTCATAATAGTTGGTATTGATTTTACGTATTATTAAAAACAATATTTCCATGTCTTTTGTATTCCGCGTTAATTAGATTGGAGAATATGAGGAACGCACATTGAATAGTTAATATTTAGTTAATCTTGACCATTATTTATGATTATATATTATTTTAACACATAAATTAAATTCAAGCTCCTTTATAGATTTAGATAAGTTATTAAAGTCCCTTCTGCGCCTCGGCCTTTGATAGGTTAAATATTTCTTTACATAATATATGTTTATTTGGCTGCAACCGCCTGCAGATATGATTTTTTAGATAATCGATTTGTAACAAGTCGAGAACTGTACGAACTGCGAATGAACTCTGGCAGGGACGCCACTAATGTTTGTCGCCAGAATCCCGAGAGAGTTTATGCAACTACATTGTAAAAAGCGGAAACTGTTAATTAAGTGTTAAAAGATATTATTAAGGAATTTTCAAACAAAATGTTTCGAAGATGGGCAGCGAGTTACGGAATAGTTTCTCGGTTTGAAATACCGAATCGAATGATTCTCCAGGCCGTCCATGTAAACAATTTGAAGAATAAAGTAACAGAAACAAAATTTCAAAATTGGCGAGGAACTACAGCATAAATGAACTAGCATATGCAACACAAAGACATACTTGTATCCTTCTTAGTACATTTTAAAGTCAGAAAGGGAATCTTGCTACCTACCAAATACCTTTACTTCAAGTATTACAGATAGGTCTGCAGAAATTAAAGCAAGTCAGAGATTCAAACGACAAAACAAATATGGCAGCTAGAAAAGAAAACATAATCGAGCGTTTTCGTAGAGAAATCGGTCTCTTAATAGATAAACTAACACAGGGCACTGGCTCAACAAACGACGGTAATAATACTCGTATATTTTAAAAAAAAATCAGCGTTGTCTGCTAACATAACAGGATTGGATAAAAATTGAATAGTTAGATTCAGTACTATTTTACAGTCTCTTTCAAGTCATTATCATATTGATGTTGTAACATTTGATAACTATGCTAAAGTAACAGCAGATTTGTATATCTCCTTATATAATTAGTACTATATGCCGGCTTCAGTCCATTAAATACTTGGCTCATTTCATGGTTTGGTAATTATAAAACATGTCTACTGCCAATAGCAATTGAGAGGAAGCTTAAGAAGCTAAAAATATAGATTTTAAGAATTTCCGTGCTCATCATAATTTTAGAATCAAAACAAATCAAGATCTTCTTAATCGCCTACTATTATCGTCCGTTTTCCTTGATTGATGTATAGAGCTTTTCAACTATATCGTCATACTTTTTGTCGGATGTTGGCATTTTCGGTATGCGGTACAATCAATACATAGCATAATTCAAGTTTTATAGTAATTCTGTCTTGTGTGTTTCTCTATAAATTGCTATGTTAATTTATCAAATTATCAATCGTTAGCGAGTTACCATGATTATTATACACCCAGTGATAACGTATTAGCAGTATAAATACATAAAACGGCAATATGCGAACGCGCCCATGGGCAGTAAACTTTAAAATACACTGGTCAATGAAATAATAACTCTGCCTTATAGGTAATTAAAATCAAAATTGAAATCGTTCCGAATGTCAAATGTATGTTATTCAACAAATGACTTCAGCCATTAAAATAACTACAGGATTTAATATATTTTTTCATAAATTAACAAGACTTGGTCATGTAAACCTACTACTAAATGTGAATGTACATGCTTCCCGTCCAATTTTAGGCTTACATATATTTTTATTTAGATGCATGTTGTTTTTAGCTTTTAAAATACTCAATACTAGATTAATTTTTACATTTTAACTTTTAACTTTATATAAAATTTGATTTGTTAGTATGTTATTAATTGTATATTTTCCAAATTTGTTGACATTTACACCCAAACATATTTTGGCTAAATAAAAAGTTATCAATCACGCATATACTTTTCGTTTCTACGATTAATTGATCGACGATATCGATATCGAACTTCCATTGACTTCAAAGAGTTGCAGCGACCTCTAGACATCGAGTACCCGCTACAATCTCGAAGCCGCAGTTCACACACACATATATCCAGTCCAATCGTCCATCGAGGATACATGGAAGCAGGATATTTCTACTGTAAGTATTTTTAACAAGTTTTTTTGCAGAATCTTTATATTTAATGAACATAAATACGAGGAAATCAAACGTTGATTCAGATTCAGACTCAAATCCAAATTCCCCCACAAAATCCCGTTCTAGATGAAGATCACCTATATACCAACCCAACCAACAACGATCTAAGCGGAAATTGATAATTATTAATTACGCGTCTTATTTATACGAATACGACGTCAGGAGTTCTTATCGGTGGCGCGTTCCCGGTTTCCATTCGGAAGCGGTGTTCCCGCATTCGAAGGCCTCGCACGCGTGTTCTAAAAGCGTCATACTGCACAAGAAAAACATCAGAATTTCCCGAGTATAAATACTGAGACCAAGCCCTAAATCAGTAGTCAGCCGAGAGTCTGCAGTCAACATAAGCCCAATAGCCACCCACAACCAAGCTCGAGCCATTCTCAACTTAGTCACATGTTAAGTAATTTTTCGTAAGACGTATTAAACCTTTGGTAAGAATAAACTATATTATTTGTAATAAGTGCTGTATCATAATTGTAATAAACATAGAACTTGTATGTAGACGTGGTGGACTTAATAAGTAATTATCTTGTATTTCTAACTAACATCCCGGTGTGTATGACTCGTCACGACTCGCAGTCAAAGTGATCTCTTACCGCTTACGCTACCCCAATAGTTATTCGGTAATGCAGTAACAAGCATAAATGATATAATTTCTAATCTAAAATCATACACAAAACCCCGTAGTCGTGACATTATAAATTCATACGATGATAAACGAGATCATTATAGTTTAAATCATGAGATTACTAATTTAAAGCAAAACGCAAATGAATCACCATTTGACTATTTTAATAAGGTACATTTACTTAATTTACAAATTTCATATATTAGTAATCATATTGTTGTTGCCGAAGAGAAACACTATCTCGCACAATTTTTCAGAAATAATGCGTTGCGCGTTTTATTAAGAGGGTTGAGAGATGCAATAGGTCCACAAATTCGTGTGAAAAATCCACGTGATATAAATGCGGCTCTCAACATGCTAACGAACGATTTCCAATTAGGATTAGTTAAAAACCAAATGTGTTCTGTTAAACTAAACCCAACAGCATCTACGTCTACACCTAGTACATCAGTACATAAAGTAAATAATAATAATGTTAACAATCATAATCAAAGATTACATTATAATAAGGCAAATTTTAAGAGACCGCTTTTTAATTATCAAAAATATAAATCTTACAATAAAGGTGTACCTAGAAATAAGGGTGGTGGATCGAATTTTAACAGTAGCAATCAAAATATTTCTAACCCTGGTAATAATAATACGAATAGCCGACACCAATGTGGACAACGACGCGTTTGACTATGAATGAAGGGAATCCAAATTTTAACCCTAGCGCATTATATACACTCGAGTCAAATGATGATCATAGAAATAATTTTTTAGACGACGGAGCCTCGGAAAATTAATTGAAATGATGAATGTTGATAATAACAATAAGAGCTGATTACCATATATAATCGACCCACAATATAATTTAAAAATACTTATAGATACAGCGAGCTCACCACGTTCGTTCATTAATTCTAAAATTGCTCATGAATTATTTAAAAAGGATATAAAAAATTATCGACTTCAAGTTACCACCGCACATGGTAATTCTATATATAAATATAGTACATTAATTTCATTTAACAAATTATTTAAATTAAAGAAAGGAATAGCAATGACATACCATTTATTTAACTTCCATTATAGCTTTGACGTCCTATTAGGATTAGATAATTTAAAATTGCTAAAAGCAATTATTGATTAGGGAACGACATGTTAGTTTCGCCTACTTTTCAAATAGAACTCAATACAAAAAAATGAATAAAAAAATTAAGTCAGTCAAAAAGGTTATTAAACATATATAGAAAAAAACACAATACACAGAAATATGCTTGGCTGGGCATGGCAAGAAAAATGATGGGCGTGAAGCGTTGAATGAAATTTAAAGAAATAAGAGCAATTAAAAGAAAAGTCGCGTATTTAGAGCACATTGTAACGCCAGAAGGGGTCAGACCAAACCGTGACAAGATTAAAGCCATTCAAAATTATGCCATTCTCAAAACAACCAAGCAAATAAAAGGATTTCTAGGCCTTCTCGGATATTACCGAAAAAAGGAAAAAAAATAGCAAAACCTCTTAATAAATGCCTTAAGAAAGATGCTATTATCAATATAGAAAATGTTGACTATAAAAGTAATTTTAATTTATGTAAAATGTTTAATAAAGAATTTAACTTAACAACAGATGCTAGCAATTACGCTATTGGCGCTGTTTTGTCTCAAGGTAAAATAGGTTTAGATTTACCTATTGCTTATGCGAGTCATACGTTAAATGTATAAAAAACAAACTATTCTACTACTTGCAATTGTTTGGGCTGTGAAATATTTCAGACCCTATTTATTCGGTAGAACATTTACGATTATTTGTGATCATAAACCACTTGAATGATTATTTAATATAAAAGACCCCAATTCTAAAATGATTAGATGGCGTCTAAAACTTGCCGAATATGATTCTAAAATTGTATATACAAAAGGAATTTTAAATAGGAACGCGGATGCTTTATCGCGTATTGAATTAAATGTAAATGAATATAATGATAATCATGATAATGCTTATTTGAAAAATGTATTCGAACAATTAGTAGATGGTCACTCTTTAGTTGTAGAGTCAGGCGACTCAATTGATTTAAATGTAGAGGAACATAATGAAACCATACTGACCATACATTCCAATATACAAGATCATATATTTAGTATCCCTATCATAGAAAAACCTGTGAATATCGGAGCGAATCAAATAATCATTTCCGAAGTTAATTATTACCTTGTGAACCAAAAATTAAATCATTATTTAATAATAAAAAGCAACGAATACTTACAGATTTTGAATACGATATTTTAAAATTTATTAAGGAATACATTACTTCTAAAATAAAATATCATTTATACTTCCAAAGTGACGTATACGAAAAATTATGTACGATTTTACAACACCATTGTAAAAATTCTGAAATTAATTTTGTAAAATGTACAAGGGTATTAATGGATATTGAAAATGAAGAAGATATTGATAATACTATCCAAATGTATCATGAAGGTAAAATCAACCATCGTGGCATCGATGACACTGATGCACATATCAAACGTAAATTCTATTGGCGGGATCAACGGCGTAACATCCAGAAATATATTAATGAATGTGAAATTTGCCATGTAAGCAAATACGATAAGAGTCCATTAAAATAAAAATATAATATAACCCCAACTCCTACTCGCCCTTTCGAAATTATACATATCGATAGTATATCGTTAGAAGGTGTAAAATTTCTAACAATAATTGATGCGTTTTCCAAATACACACAATTATATAGATTAAATTCGCAGCAAGCGATCGAAATTGTAAATAAAATGATTATATTCTTTAGCCACCATAGCATACCCGAACAAGTTATCGCGGATAATCATTTAGAATTCAAAAACTCTGTTTTAAAAGAATTATTTGAATTACATAAGAGGAAGTTACATTAAATCAGCTCTTAGCATCACGAATCAAACGGTACGGTTGAACGTGTTCATTCCACACTAACACATACGTTTATTAAATAATCAATCGGTCTATGAAAAAGAACACACTGTAAAAATAAATTACGCAATTATGGCTTATAATAATACAATACATTCTGTAACTAAAACCTATTGAAATAATATCTGGACATATTAATACAGATAATAATAGTGCATTTAATATTGATATTAAAACTCTATAATATCGCTAATAATTATGTAATTAATCATAAAGATAAAGTAAAAATGTTATATCAAAATCTAAATGAAGAAATGTAGGCAAATAAAGAAAAAAATATGAATAAACGAAATAAGTATTGCGAAGACACGCCTGAATTAGCTTGTAATGTTTTTTTAAAAAATAAGCAGAAACGATCAAAAACTAAGAATAAGTTTAAACCAGAAATTGATTGTCATTTGATCATCATATGAAAACTGCAAATATAAAAACAAAACATCACCATACGGTCGATAAAATTCACTTATCAAATATAGGAAGACCACCTGTAACACGTGATAAACCGATTACAATTAATAGTTACGAAATATATAAAAGTTACTTGAATACACATGCTAATATAATTAATGACAATTTTAGTGAAACAAGAGAAAATATATTTCGCGCACCAGAAGACTTTTCTTTCGCGTACTGTCAGTTCCGACTTAAAAATTAATGCTGGAGTAGCATTAGAACGTTTCGGTAGATTGAAATCACTTAAGAATCAGAATGTAAAATTACATTCTCTATGTTATTTAAAGAAAAATAACCGTTATATAATTTATTTAATAACAAAGAATAATTATTATGATAAACCATCACTCAAAGATTTATTTAAAACACTAATTTCTTTGAAAGAATTTTGCATTAAAAATTAAATAAAAAATCTTAATCCTCCCCTTAGGTTGTGGTTCTGACAAATTAAATTATGAAAATGTTAAAAAAATGATTTAATATATTTTTAACGAAACAAGTATCATTGTACATATGTATAACAATGAAAATTAAAACGATAATCGCTTTGCAGGTTCCTCATCATCACGATGACATACGGTGTAAAAATAAAAAACATAACTACAAATTTAGGAATATTTCCAATTAATTTAGGACTAGCAAAGTTACAGAAAACGCAACATACATTTATGAGTGTTAACGTTTCTTTACGACGAACTAAAAGATTTAGACATACAATATAAGAACTTGAAAATAACAGTTCAAAATAACTATATATATATTCGTGAGTTCGATAATTATAATATAATAAATTATACACGTGAAAAAATTGATGATAAAATCAATAATATAAAGCTTCAAGAAAAAGCAAATCTAAAAGAGGATTAATAGACGGACTTGGAATAATTATAAAAACCATGAAAGAATTAATAGAATTTTAAATCATTTACAAAGTAATCAAAAGATTATTGAAAATCAATTAAAAATGGAATACAGTTTAAATACTGACGTTATAAAGAAATTTAACGAAACATTAAATGTATAGAGCATAGTGAATTAATACCAAAATCACGAATATTGCAATTGTATGAAATATTAAAAGGTGAAATTGAACACCAAAATATATTACTTGCTAAGGATTTATTTAATCAATTGATTATCTTTTATAATATAATCCTGAGTATTATCCAAGATATCGAAAACTCTATTCTGTACTGTAAATGATAAGTATTACACCCAACTATTATAAAATCAAATCACCTGTATGCTGAATTGCAGAAAATATCAATTCATTATAATGAACAATTCCCGTTTGAATTGAAATTGGAAAATATTATGGATTTTGAATTAGTCACGAGAGTGAATTGTAAAGTTGAAAGGACAAAAAGTAATTACATCCTCTCTGCCCTATAAGTTACGAACATGATTTTGAAATGTACCATTTACACCCAATTCCTACAAGGTATGTATCTGAATACGTGACAATTATTCCGAATATAAAATATTTACTTAAATAAATTATTGATAAAAATATATGGTCTCTAAATCACGTATGCACTGAAGGTAACAAATACTTCCAATGCTTGGATTATGAATTAATAAGCAATAAAGCTGAATGCGAAAATCATTTTTTATTGAATGAAAATAGAAATAATTGTCAATATACAAAAGTAGACATTGCCGAGAATCATTTAGAAATAATTCCGGAAATAAATCAATACCTTGCAGTATTTCCAAATCAAGAGGAAATTAAATTAACATGTCAAGATGAGACAGAAACCCAAACACACATTGGAATTTATTAAATTAAACAAGATAATTCTAAAGTATATTTCCGAAATCGTGAAATTTCATACCATCAAGCTACAATCGGAAACCCGTTATTGATCAGCAGCCTAATTAAACTTCATAAATTTTTTTTTACTAATTTTAACATTGAGTTAAAGAAGCTCAATCTGCAAGAAATCCCTGCTGTTCGTCATGGTGTTGTTCTCAACGATACACCAACCATCTTCATCCCGAGCTTGTGGACAACGACCCTGTATCTGCATCTTTATCTACGCCCTCATCAAATATCGCTTGTTATTATACGCTTTATTGTCCAGCTGCTTAGATATAGAATAATAAGATATAAAATAATACTAATAATAATAACATAATAAATACCGTGATAATACAAAATATTCTGGGAATGACGTGTACAAACAATCTATTATCTACGCATATTTTTATTATAAATTAATTTCTGAAGTGATTTTCAAAAATAAATTTCTGACACTTAGATTTAAATGTTTTGGTTTTCTTGGTGTTATTTATTTCTGGAGACAACAGGTTATAACATTTTGAAGCGATATAATTAAAAGATATGTTAATGTTTTTTTTATTATTTGGCATCTTAATGTTTTCGTTATATTAGGTTTTTTTCATATATATATGGGATATATGTTGTTGTAGGGTTTTAGTTTCATGTATGTATACACTTTGTATCGGATAGATAAATTTTAGAGTATTTATATATTATTTTCAAAATAAATGTTTGTACTGTGCTTAGTAGATAAACAAGGAGAGTTCTGGACCACTTCAACTTTTCTAAGTCCGAAAATGAGTGTGTTGCGCACGCGCAAGGGGGCGCTGTTCCGGGTCAGGGTTGACTGACCTTTTAATTTGACCTTGTAATTTGACCTTGTAATTTTACCTTGTAATTTGTCCTTGACCTTGGAATTTTACCCTGACCTTGAAATTTAAACATGACCTTGACCTTGGAATTTGACTCTGACCTTGGAATTTAAACATGGCCTTGACCTTGTAATTTGTCCTTGACCTTGGAATTTGACCCTGACCTTGAAATTTAAACATGACCTTGACCTTGGAATTTGACTCTGACCTTGGAATTTAAACATGGCCTTGACCTTGGAATTTGGCCTTGACCTTGGACTGTTAATTTGACCTTGACCTTGGAATTTGACCTTGACCTTGGATTGTGACCATGACCTTGAAAATTGCTACGACACCTGACCTTGTAATTTGTCTTGACCTTGTAATTTGTCTTGACCTTGGAATTTGACCTTGACCTTGGAATGTGACCATGACCTTGAAAATTGCTACGACATGTTGAAGCAAAACCAGACGAAAAAAAATACGGGCGATAAATGCGAAGGTTGCCAATAATTCATGTGAAGAACGTTGACCTCCATTGGATAGCCAGACATGTTGAAGCAAAACCAGACATGTTGAAGCAAAACCAGACGAAAAAAATACGGGTGATAAATGCGAAGGTTGCCAATAATTCATGTGAAGAACGTTGACCTCCATTGGATAGCCAGACATGTTGAAGCAAAACCAGACGAAAAAAATACGGGCGATAAATGCGAAGGTTGCCAATAATTCATGTGAAGAACATTGACCTCCATTGGATAGCCAGACATACAGTGAAAGTCAGACAAAATGATAGTAATCCATGTGAAGGATACCACGGTTATTTCCCCAGACAAGCAACAACCTGTATCCAAACAAAAAATATGTAAATAGTGAAGGTAATCAATGTGAATATGACAAAACAAAAAAGTTTTCGAGGAGTATAAATGCAGACAACTTCTGCTCACAGGTCAGTTCTCTTCGAGCATCGCACAACATGAGTTTCTTAAATAAATTAAACAACGTTGGTGAATTGAAACCGTTTGTCAAGATAACAAACTTGACTGTGGGGAAAAATTACCTCGTTCATTGTGTTAAGAAAGTAAACTCAAGATATGGTGAGATGGTTGTCTGCACAATCGATGAAGGCGACTTAATTCTTCCAAAACGATTTTACGAAATTGATATCCAGGAATTCAACGCGGAGGTTGTGTCGGGTATTTTCATCTGCAGGAAAGAAGGTGTTGCAGGATCCATCAGCTTTATTAAGACTTAAACAAATTCAACTTGTTTTATATATATTATTGTAATAATGAAAACTTGTTCTTGATGTATTTTTATTAAAGCATTTAAAAAAAAAAATAACATATTGTGTGTATATTATTTATTGAAAATCAGACTTATTAATCCAACTGTTGTGTGAAGCATCGAAACCAAGCCATTTAACAAGCATCATATTTCCTTTTCTTCTAATCACCTTTTCAACTAAGTTTATGTCAGGATATTTCGATAGTTGTAGTTCCATTTCATAAAATCCCCCTAGTATTGGTTGCTTTGATGCATCCTCTAGCAAGTATGTCACAGGGTTAGTATATTTAACATCTCGTATTTTAAATACTTCATTTGTCCAATTTGCGGTATATCCTTTATCAAATATTTGTCTATATTTGCTTAAACGTACATAATCACCCTTTTTAAATTTTGTGTTTAATGTTGATATCTTAATTCTATTAAAAGAATTATTTAACAACATCTTTTCATTTTTGTATGATACATCGACCGGTTTCATATTGATTGTTTTATGTTTTGTATTATTATATTTCAAAACTATTGACTGCAATAGTGATAACCACTTGTAGGAACCTTGCATACTAAACTCTTTCCACATCATGGATTTAAGAGTTCTATTCACTCTTTCAACAATGGAAGCCTTCATAACGCTATATGTAGAATAATGGTTTATATTTAACTTCTCCATTAAAGTTTTAAATTGTTTATTATAAAACTCTTTACCTTGATCCGTTTGTAAATTTTTCGGAACAAACGGTGAAACAAGAATTTTTTTAATGGCTTTTGTAACTTCTGTTCCAGTTTTATTTTTCACAGGTTGAGCCCAAACAAATTTAGAGAATGTATCAATAAGCACTAATATATAGCGAAATCCCCGATTTATTTTTGAATAAGGGAGCATTTCAACCAGATCGGCTTGATATAAATCATTTAAACCTTTGATAATAACTCGTCGACGTAAATAATTTCTCCGTGCAGGCTTATGTAGCGCTTCAACTATTTCTCTTTTAACATTAGTCTTCATTCTTGAATGTTTATAATAATGACAAGAATGCACTGGTATATATACTGCTGGAAAAAAAAAAAGAAATTATACCGTCATATTAAACAATAACAAAAGTATTTTTAAATATTTATTGATACAAAAAGTACTAAAATTAACAAAAAAAAAAAAGAAATTATACCTTCATATTAAACAATAACAAAAGTATTTTTAAATATTTATTGATACAAAAAGTACTAAAATTAACATTGTTCTTAAAAAAATAATTACAAATATTTATGTCTTCTGTAATGATTATAAACATATACACAAAATAAAGCTATAATGATCATCATATTCACTATTAAATATATTATTGATGTAACGTAATAAAATGTTATCGTTGATTCATTCCAAACCGTCGTAGTCCAATTGGAAATTTTCGTTTGATTATCGTTCAAGGTATATTCTGTTTTGAAATGTAGAAATGAAGTTGAACTTTGATTCACAGAAATCGTTATTTTGAATAATGAACCATTAGTTGTCATACGGGTCCAGTCCAACGATGTGTTGTTGTCGTCGTCGTAATGGTATGGCAAATCGGAGAAGCGAGACGTAAAACGCACCGATTTTACATCCAAATCAGGTGGTTGATATATGTGCAGCTCCTTCATGAAGGTACCCAAGAGCACAAATAAAACCGGTATGTTCTGCATCGTGAATATCTTTAAACTGAAACATCTCTTCCCTGCATATACTCAAATAGTAATTTGGCATTGGAGACTGCGCAGCGAGTTTTTGCTATTCGATGGTAGAGACATCTAGGTACAGATGTAAATTTACGCAAAGACGGTTGATTACATTCCGGGTATTCGAATATGTTCACACCATCCATATAATTTCGTAAAAAGTCAACTTTCATTTTACCTTTCACACACACACACTATCTTCCAAATCGGTAAGGTGTTTCAAGATTGATCTTAACTCAGATATTTGTGTATGTCCAGTACTCCAACGGAGGCCGTGGTAATTATTTTCTAACCACGTCACACACTTTTTCTCACCGTTACTGAGTTCAGAAAATGGACAAGGTGGCTTGAAAATGTAATGTTCTGTAGCGTGTCCATTGTAGGCTGCCAACTCCTTTATAATAAACCAGTTATTTACTTGATATCCTTGAATGTCGATAACAATCATACTTCTTTTTGAACTACGCCGGTCAGGGGATTGTACTTTACGATAATATCATGCAATATCAAGCAATAAGCGTGCGTCTTCTTGGGAAAATTTTGATCCGCTTCGAACTCCAGCTGAATGTCGACTGTCGATGATTTTACAGTCTCGTTTTGTTTTGAACAGTCAATCACAAATATGGGGGCATCTTTGAATTCAGCCAATGAGATCATTGGATCGTTTTCACGCTCATAATAACTGCTTTGGAATTGTGAGTACAAGTAGTAAGCGTTGGAATAACGACCTTTCTCAAAGTTACAATTTTGTTTATCATACGGGTATATATCAGAGTTCAGCAGTAATCGTACATTTCGAATATTAACGTTACTAAGCGATGTTACATCTTCTGATGATTTTTCACGTTTGTCAGTTTGGAAGGCTACTACAACATATCTCGGTTTTTCGAGCTGTGTTGAGGATCGCACTGCCCAATTATCAGATGTATTTTCACGCAGTGCAGGCAAGTGGTGTAGTTCCCAGCTGCGAAACGGTAGGTAAATGGGTGTTTTCATATTCTTCAAGACTTGCAATTTTAGTTCATCGCTCAGCTGTACATGCGGCACATGCCACTCAATTTTTGTTAGTGTGAATTCTCCATCTTCACCTTTGTACAGATTTTTATCGTTGCGTGATCGTATTAGGACAAGCTCTTGTTTAGCGTTTACGATAATTTTACGATAATCCTCGCAGAACCCAAGCAGCGTTTTTAGTGGTATACATGCATTAATGTCATCTATATGATGGGTTGCAGTGGTAGACTCTCCTACTCCTCCATACCAGCCAGCAACAGACAGTGCGTTAAGTTCATTTTTATTGAACGAAACAAGGCCTTTAAGTGTTGAGGTCATGCCACAGTCACGGATTCTATCAATTTCAACTCCATTCAGCTCGTATCTGATTTCATCAAATAAAAATGAGTATGCATTTTTAACCAACTTGCTGCTCTTTTTGGATGTAAATTTCCCCTCGATGTACAGGTAACTATTGCAGGGAGCTGTATAAATGTCTTGCGTTTGAATTGGTATGCGTATTTCATCGTTGTGGTTAAATGTTGATGATGCGTATGGTTGGTATGTATGATATTCATACTTGCTTACACGTTCATCGAACTCGGGCACATCGTATATGTTCAACATCCTCGTATGTTACGAATTCGCACACCTATAGATTTGAGGAACCGTATACTATCTGCGTTCAAAGCTATTAATGAACTGATGGTAGATGTAGTTTCTGCGTTTCTTTTATATGATTCACAGGTCCGAATTTTGAGGCCCATGTCTCTTCAGATGTAAACGAACAACTACGAGTTCTTGACGAAAATTTATCGGTCGCGAATCTTGATCAACAATACGTAAATATATACTTGATATGGTTCGTACGTTGACAGGTAGATATATAATATTGGTCGGCTCCTCGCTGATCGCAAAGCCCGGTGCAACTTTTAACGAAAATTCGTGAATAGTGTGCTGTAGACTATCGTTGTAATAGGAACCGGATGTTATGTTGGATTCCACACGAATTGTTGTAACGCGCAGTATTTCCACTGGATGTTCAGACTCGTAAGGTTTACCGCTTGGATATGGTCGTGCAGAAAATCCAAGAATTTTTCTGATTGAATCTTCTTCTTCAAAATTAATATCGTATTTATCACTGCGTAATTCACACTTTAACGTATTATTGTTGGCCTTTAGCGAAATTCCACCGGGAAGTTTACTATTCAGATATTTCTCGATATCAGATATCTCATATGATCCTGTTGGTATCACTAGTTCTTGGTAGGCGGTAGAAGAGTTCTTGTCTTTGTAGTAAAATTTATTAATGCCTTTCTCGATATTCGGTATAGAGTTATACGAGTAGAAACCAATTAAACCAAGTCCGTAGTTGATGTTTGACTCGAGATCAATGGGAGGATGATATTGTGCAGACAAAATGTTTGATCCGCTTCCTCTTAAGGTGAATGTTAGATTCATACTATATCCTACACATGTACGTTATACGCTTTTATATAGAAATTCCAAACACTGATGCCCACAGTCATAGGAAGTTAATTGATATCTATCGTAATTGTAAATAATATCACATCCATATAAGTATTGTTTTAATTCAAGTGGTGGTGGTAGATCGCCGTAGCTATCGAACCATAACACCTTGTCCCCATTCTTACGATAGGCACACCAGTGGGTTCCAGGTCCGGTGCTCTTGTCAAGATTAACAATTGCACACTCGTCCATTAATGGACGTAACTTAGCAAATTGATCCTTCATGAATACCCCGCGAAATCCATCGATTTTATTGACTCTAACGTACCGTGTAATGTCGCAGTTCGTGAGAGGTTTGCGGGGTAATCTCAATGGTTTTTTGACTGTATGTAAAGACCGAGTCCTTTGCGATATGGTTTCAGAAATAAACCAGTTCCCGATTTTCCACTCAATGCGACTGACTCCATTTCACGATTATGTCGTTTAGTCTCGTCCAACTGTTTTCTTGCTGTCTTAGCTTCCTGTACAGCCTTTGCTACTCCTGTACCAGCACCGATTAAGCTGCCCAGTGCTGCCAAGCCAGACATTAGGGGTATGATGAACCCTCCATATTTAGGTATGGGGATAATACGAGGCAATGCAATCTTTTTCCCTTTAGCAAGTTTGAGAGCACGCAGAGCAGCTTCGTAACCTACGTTGGCTTTGTCCGACAATGATTTCGCCTCGGACCTCTTAATTGCGTTCAATGCCGGTGTTACTAGAGCTCTACGGAATGATACACGTTGTTGTTGTCGACGACGGCGACGTAAACGTCCACCGACTTTCCCCGACTTTGCCTTCATAATGTTTGTCACGAGCCAAGCAGCTGCTTTTTCGCCAATAGAAGCGTTTCTACTTTTCACACGTTGCCAAGCTTGATCCGCTAATTTCCTATCTGCCCTTTTTCGATCGATTCTTGGATTGCTGTACGCTATGTCGTGTTCTCTGCAGGCTTTATCTAACTGGTTAATGCCTTTATCACCTCTACGCAGTCTGCGTTCTAACTTAGTACCGGGTCCGCAAAATTGATACGATGGGAGATGTAGTTCAAAGGGTAATTTATTAATCACTGTGTCTGTTACGGTAGACATTTATATACTGAGAAAAAATCTGAACGCTTTCGTATTTATACCGTAGCACCAAAGTATCAACGTCATTCATCATGTGACTAGTTTGTGCTAATGAACAACTCAAAGTTGAGAATAAAGATTTATCTACAAATACCACCGCAACACAGTCTAAACATGGTACTCTTTTGCCGCACTCAATTCGTGCTATAATCGCAGGAAGTTCAGGTTGTGGTAAAACAAATGTTATGTTGAGCCTGTTGGAGAATCCGAACGGACTATCATTTGAAAATGTGTATATTTATAGTAAATCATTAAATCAACCAAAGTATACATATCTAGATGAATTACTAAATTCAATAAAGACCATTGGATATTACCCGCATTCCGAATCAGAGACTATATTGCATCCAAGCAAAATTAAACCAAACTCAATTATGATATTCGATGACTTGGCGTGCTCACCACAAAGTATAATTCGTGAGTATTTTACGATGGGGAGACACTTTGATGTGTGTTCCTTTTTTCTTATTCAGTCATATGCACGTGCAAGCAAGCAGTTAATTCGCGACAATGCAAACTTGATATGTCTCTTTCTAACGGATATCTGTAATATGCGACACGTTTATGAAGATCACGTGAGCATGGATATGACATTCGATCAGTTTAAAAAAATGTGTAAACTCTGTTGGAGGGAAAAATTCGGATTTTTAGTAATAGATAAAGATTCGACATTGGAGTCTGGTAAAAGATTTCGTAAAGGATTTGATACGTATATATACCCATAAATGTGATTCCAATTCAACATTCAAGATGCAACGTCGTCGTGATATACATCCCCATATCACTAGAGAACTTATAAAAACTCGAAAACACATTCGAAAGAAACTGCAAAGATTGAGAGCGTCAAGAGCTCAGTCCGATGATGTAATTTCGTCGAACCTAAGACCTCTGGTGCATCCACTACAGGAACTTATCACTAAAATAAAAAGACAACCCAACGAAGAAATTGCTGTAAAAACTGAAATTAAAAGAGATGATGATGATGATAATGATTTTAAGAGAGATGATTCTAAGAAAGAACATTATGACGGTGACGAAAAACAAACACGCTGGCAAGGTCGAAGAAGTGAACCTCTTCAGCTCGATGCAAGCGCAAATGCTGATGATGAGGTTTTCGAAATATCAAATATGCCAGAGGTGCCCGACTCTGAAACAAGTATAATTGCTAATTATAGTCAGCTGAATGAAGCATTAAATACTACACAGCAGGGTGAAGAGTACTTGAATTCACTAGGAGAGTTGCCTCGAAAGTACATCAATATGCTGGTGACACAAGGTGCTGATATGGATTACGTATCAGGTGTACGATTTAACACAGACAATAACAAATGGATGTTAGGCACTTGTACTATTACTTTTGATGACAACGATTTTCATATACTTGAGAAAAGTTATCGTGGCACCAAAGGTCTCTATCAATTACTCTTTATGAAACAACCCATTGGATACACGAAACTTGATTTAAATGATTACAAAGACATACTCAAAACAACACGAGCTCACTATCAAGACTACGGAGCAGGAAAATTGATGGTACGGCGAGGAATCAAGTATGAACGCATTATCAAGGATTTATTTCCACCTCGTACACCTACTGTTTCGACGCGAAGCAGAAGCCAGAAAACTTCTGAAGGTCGTGGAATATGGCTTACCAACAACAACACTACGTATAAATTTTGGAATGATCCGAACGAATTGACACAACGTCTTGAACTCTTGATTGGTGCAGAACAGGCTGGAAACACATCTGTTCACAACGAGATAATATCTATATTAGAAGAACTCAAAGAAAGTGGATATATTTACTAATATAAGCATACCAATAGCTTCAGAATTAACATGACGCTCGACAAGTTTGGACGCCACATTCAGAGACATCTGGATGACCGGAAAACGGAGAGTGAAGTAACGAAAAAGCTTGAAGAAATGATAGAGACAAAGATGAGGCATATTCAAATGCCTATAGATTTTCTGAATGACACTACATTAAACGCGCACTGGAAGGTTATTACAAATATTGTCGACCCAAAGATCGGTTCAGATTGTGCAAATAAATCATATGTAGATGCTATAGTTGAGAAAGCAATGGCGGATGTCGAGCGTGTTATTCTAAAACTAACCGAAAAAGTTCATATTTCGGAAAATGATATTAAAAATGTGATTCAAATATTAAATGATCGATCAAAGAGTTTGTAAAATGTTCTTGTAAAATCTCTGGATTTCATCTGAAAAGAATAAAGTAGGTTTTTCTTAAAAACTCACATTGTATTTTTTTTTTAATATATATCTATTATTAATGAATAATGTTTTTTTATTTAACCTTACAAATTATAATATTTTGTTAAGAACTTATATGTATTTATATAATCGAATGGTTCATCTGATGGCCAACTTCCTGTATCAGGTCCACAGCGCCAGCCAACATGTTTACCGTTTTTGATATTGTTCAAGTTGTTGAATATCCATTTCAACAATTGTTGGTGACTTATTCTGCTACTCGGTTGAAACATCGGTGCAATACCCAAGCGTGTTGTTTCTTCCATAAACAGAGTTAAGAATTTGTGATTCGCATTATACACTGCATCACAAAACACTTTATCAACAAAATATGTTATATTTTTATAATTAACCAACATATTTTGCAGTGTTAACATTTCGCTTGAGGATTCATATTTACAATCATTGCTACATAAATTCACAATTATAAACAGTTTATATAATTTATTGTATTCTAAACTACTATCATTATTAATAAAATCAGTTATAACATTTAGATCAATCTTTTCAAGTTTTAAATCTATAAATGCATTAACAAACTCATCTAGACGCATTTTACATTTTAATACATATATCATGATTTCACCAGTTGTTTTTTGAAAGTCATCAAACGTTAACACTTCGTCAACCACACCAATGTGATTTAAAATATATGTTGTCACTTCACTGTTTTTTGTTATTATACTTTGCTGAAGACAGTTTAGAAACACACGTTCACTTGCTCGTAGTACTTGAAATTTTACATCATATATTTTGGCTGATGATTTGGTTGGTGTTGTTGGTGGTGGTGATGGTGGTGGTGGTGTGATCTCCATCTTCGTACAACAAGAGTCAAACTGAAGTATCTCGTTACAAACCTGTCTTCTTATAACCCCATGGTAGTGTGTCGGTGGAATTTTGAATTATTTCTCGCTTATCGTCAAATGGGCTTAACAACTTTTTTTTCTGTTTTATTGAGTAGAGATCATGTTTCTTTGTACGTATCAAATTTTGGTATCCTGTTATTTCCATATTTTTGAATAAACAGTCATAATATTTGTCGAAAGTTATTGTTCTAAGGGTACTTTTTGTAACACCTTTCGCTTTTTTTGTAACTATATTATCTACTATGTAGGCATACATTTTTGCACGCAGAGCTATAAATTCAGTCATTATAATTCCATTACATTCATCTTTCATTAAGCCTAACACTTTTTTATTTACCAATGGAATATTAAATGCATTATTGCTACCGTAATCTGATGTATCAAATTTGTCTAAATTGTTCCTCATAACCTCATATATGTTTGTATTAAAAAAATTGTAAATAAGGGAATCAGTATCAGTATACAATAATTTCGAATCCTCTTTGTATGTTTTTTTAACAAAATTATAGTGAAAATCGTACAGCATTATTTTTGATGTATCCAATATTGTAAATCCTACATAAATCGGTTTATTAAATACTACACTTGTTTTATTCATTTCTACTATTACAAGATCTTTATTAAATATTATAGAACTGTGAAAATTAGGCTTTGAAATGTAATATTTTGCTCCATATGCCCCCTCCCATTTAGTAAGTATTAACATCCTTATATTTTCTAACATTCTCCATTGTTTTACCGAATACAGCATTATTTAACAATTTATATAGACTTTTCTCAAATTCTGTTTTTGCAGCAGTTCTCAATTTTGTATTAAAATCAATATATGGTTTCATCCACTTCGACTGTTTAAATTTTAATATTCTATGTACCTTTTTTAACTCAAGACCTAAATTTAAACACTGTTGTAAGTTTCTGTAATGTATCACATAATTCGTTTTATTATGTAAAGTTAGCATTAATTTGGATTGTTTTGAGTGAGGTGGAATTAAATGATCAGGGCATAAAGGTAAATCTTTATGTAAATCAAAAAGTTTTTCTGGATATTCCAAATCCACCTCATAAATGTAACCGTACTCATCATCATCTTTTACATTATTCAAATCAATGCTAGATAAATCATCAACCCATTGAAAGCCCCCGTATGGTAAACTGTTACTCATAGCTGCTCCATACATGTTATTAATATCGAAATACATTAAATATGATGTTTGTTCATTGCAGTTGTATTGAGGCATGTATTCATTATTAGCTTCACCGTACCTGTTAGAACATTGTGCAACTCCACCTCTTAAACCTTTCTCTATAAAAAGGATTTGGTCTACGTTATCTAGCAGATCGAGCTGAACTTTCGTCATTTTCAACATTGCATCGAATGCAAGACCTGGTGCAGTGACATAATGCAAAGGATCTAAATTGTAAATGTTTAAAATATGTTTTCTGAAATTTTCCATTATATCTGCCAGCAGTAAAACATCTGTTTTTACATATAAATCTGAATATTCTCCAAGCGTTTTAATTTTAAATGTATTCCATACATTTACTGCGTGATTATAATCATCATCAGTAACATGCTGATTATTCAAGATATTAAAAAATTTATTTCGTTCAGGAAGTTGTATTTCTTCTAATACTTTGAATGAATCTACATGATCATATGGAAAAATTCCTTTTCTTATTAATAAGTCAAATTCACATTTTTCTGGAAAATATTTATATAGTATTTTCTTTTCTATGTTTGGTAAATTCGAAGACAATGTATCAATACTACTGCTTAAAAATTTATATGAATCTAAGAACCTAAATTGAATGTTATTTTCCTGTACATATTTGTTAAATGAAATGTATTTCTCTTTATTAATAGGTAATAAACTAATTGTACCTTCAAACCGCGTTGCTAATTGCTTAATAAACAAATGCGAATCGTATCCACTTTAATGGTGAAACACAACTGGTATTACACGTTTAATTTTATATTGTAAATTGCACGTCGAGTGAGCTGCGCCTCGATAAGAACCGGTTAAATGATTATGATCGCGAACTTTAATATCATCAATCCTAAAGAATTCCTCGCATATATGGCAGTGTGTTGACTTTGCAAAATGTAAATGCTGATCATATGTTAACGTCTCCATTGGAACTTCCACTGTAAATACCGGTTCTAAATCTTCAGCTAATTGTTTTAGTTCATCAATAAACCATTCTACGCAATATTCTCCACGAAATTGTTTGAAACTTGATAAACTATCATCGTAAGAACATTTTAAGTAATATGCTACACTCATTGGAATGTGTTTTTGATAACTAGTCGTACCCAAACTATTTATTTCATTGATTTTTGATAGAATACATTCAAAATCAGCATATACTACGAATGGAACCGTTTCTTTGTGGTTATAATGTTCAAATTTGATGATTTTTTTATTGGGGAATTCCATTTTACACTTATTCTGGTTTTTGCAGTAAAAAGAATGTGCATTTAATTTAATTTTAGATGGGAATCTATTCAAACATATATGACAATAATGTAGTTTGCCATTTCGTTTAATAATTTGTTTATGTAACAATCTAGATAAATTTTTTATCCATGTAAAATGATATAAATTCCCTTTAGACTTAATCATTAACAAATGTATTTCTTTGCAATTCTCTGTATTTTTACTCAAGTATGTAACTTGAATTTCTTTATTTACTAACACATATACATTAATTTTGAGGTTATTCATTAATTCAAATTTTCTAATATCTTTTAACTTCATTGGAAAATCACATTCATTATATTTAAGAACATTACTAAAGTGTGGATATGATAAAACTCTATTTGAATGTGAATTAGTTGGATACAATGCTGATGTTACCGCCCACAAAAAACAGTATTTATCATTATTTTTAACATTAACTACAGCCTTTTTATTTTGTATAAAAATAGGTAGAGGAATATAAGTACCAGCAGTTATTGGTTTATAATTGTTAATATTAACTTGTAGCGATAAAATTTCTACTAAGGTCCATCCTGAATCCCGTTCTTGAAAATCTTCTAACTTTGAAATTAACTTATCCAGCACATTTTCATAATAAAATTGTTTTAAATTTGTGTTTGTGTCGATGACCTTGTTTCTTGTATTAAATGACTTTAATTCGATGACACCGGTTTGCGGTAGCATAAATTTACCATTTAATATGACATTTACTTTTAAAACTGAAAATTTCAATGCAGTCTTTATTTTGATTGAAAAACTTTTAAAAGATTTCTTTAGAAACTGCAGTGGATCTGCAATGCCTAAATTTATTATTGCTCCGGTTTTTATTCGTGCATTGAAAGCGGACTCTAGATCTTTCCAAATTATTGAGGTTTTTTTAATTTCTCCACCAAATTTAATTTGCTTTAGCTTTTCCTTTAAACATTTCAGCTGCATCAATTTCGAGCCCAATTGAAATTCATTCATATATTTGTTTCTTATTGACTTACATACTGTGCGAATTATTTTATTTATATTATTAATTACATTTTTCACCTCTTCTTTAGATTTGACTAAAGTTATGGTTTTTTCAATGTTCTCCAACACAGCGGTGCACAAATCATTTATATTACTCATCACTGAATTTGATTGCTTAAAGGTAAATGTAAAACTGACTCGAATATGCATCTCTCCGTGTTTATATATACCCTCACTTGATTTCTTTTTTACGATCAATGATCCCAGCGGATGCAACCTTCACCACTTTTCGAATGGTTTACTCACATGATTGAATTTTTCTGACTTTCACTGTATGTCTGGCTATCCACTGGAGGTCAATGTGCTTCACATGAATTATTGCAACCTTCGCATTTATTTTGGATTCGATTCAACACACAACAGTTGGATTAATAAGTCTGATTTTCAATAAATAATATACACACAATATGTTATTTTTTTTTTTTTTAAATGCTTTAATAAAAATACATCAAGAACAAGTTTTCATTATTACAATAATATATATAAAACAAGTTGAATTTGTTTAAGTCTTAATAAAGCTGATGGATCCTGCAACACCTTCTTTCCTGCAGATGAAAATACCCGACACAACCTCCGCGTTGAATTCCTGGATATCAATTTCGTAAAATCGTTTTGGAAGAATTAAGTCGCCTTCATCGATTGTGCAGACAACCATCTCACCATATCTTGAGTTTACTTTCTTAACACAATGAACGAGGTAATTTTTCCCCACAGTCAAGTTTGTTATCTTGACAAACGGTTTCAATTCACCAACGTTGTTTAATTTATTTAAGAAACTCATGTTGTGCGATGCTCGAAGAGAACTGACCTGTGAGCAGAAGTTGTCTGCATTTATACTCCTCGAAAACTTTTTTGTTTTGTCATATTCACATTGATTACCTTCACTATTTACATATTTTTTGTTTGGATACAGGTTGTTGCTTGTCTGGGGAAATAACCGTGGTATCCTTCACATGGATTACTATCATTTTGTCTGACTTTCACTGTATGTCTGGCTATCCAATGGAGGTCAATGTTCTTCACATGAATTATTGGCAACCTTCGCATTTATCGCCCGTATTTTTTTCGTCTGGTTTTGCTTCAACATGTCTGGCTATCCAATGGAGGTCAACGTTCTTCACATGAATTATTGGCAACCTTCGCATTTATCACCCGTATTTTTTTCGTCTGGTTTTGCTTCAACATGTCTGGTTTTGCTTCAACATGTCTGGCTATCCAATGGAGGTCAACGTTCTTCACATGAATTATTGGCAACCTTCGCATTTATCGCCCGTATTTTTTTTCGTCTGGTTTTGCTTCAACATGTCGTAGCAATTTTCAAGGTCATGGTCACATTCCAAGGTCAAGGTCAAATTCCAAGGTCAAGACAAATTACAAGGTCAAGACAAATTACAAGGTCAGGTGTCGTAGCAATTTTCAAGGTCATGGTCACAATCCAAGGTCAAGGTCAAATTCCAAGGTCAAGGTCAAATTAACAGTCCAAGGTCAAGGCCAAATTCCAAGGTCAAGGCCATGTTTAAATTCCAAGGTCAGAGTCAAATTCCAAGGTCAAGGTCATGTTTAAATTTCAAGGTCAGGGTCAAATTCCAAGGTCAAGGACAAATTACAAGGTCAAGGCCATGTTTAAATTCCAAGGTCAGAGTCAAATTCCAAGGTCAAGGTCATGTTTAAATTTCAAGGTCAGGGTAAAATTCCAAGGTCAAGGACAAATTACAAGGTCAAATTACAAGGTCAAATTACAAGGTCAAATTAAAAGGTCAGTCAACCCTGACCCGGAACAGCGCCCCCTTGCGCGTGCGCAACACACTCATTTTCGGACTTAGAAAAGTTGAAGTGGTCTAGAACTCTCCTTGTTTATCTACTGTGGATGTAGAGTTACACAAGACTCTACAGCCACTAAGCACAGTACACACCCCATATGATTATTCCATATCTGAGTATTGATTCAACCAAGATTGCTTATATGAATATTTCTTTGCAAATATTCCACGTATAAGGTAGAGGGTTTAGGTGTTTTATCGGCCACAATTCCCAGGTATTTCGTTTCAGGAACTTCTTTAATTTCTCTATTTTTTTCGATTTGTATATATGAAAATGTTGGTACATTTGCACCTGTAAGAGAAAATGCAACCTATTTAGTTTTTGCTAGATTTAATGACAGTTTATTATGAACTAACCAATTGTTTACTATTTTCCCTTACCATTATTATTTTCCATACCCTAGTTATGCCTCTGGTGTGGAGTTATTTGAAATGTGCATGGGTACATTTGGGTTATTATGACAGAATCTTTACAAAACAAATATAACCAGAGTATCAAATTGTTAATTTCAAAATTGAATATATGGTGAGTTCATAAACAGCAACATATGAAAATTCTATATCAATTTTATGTTTCACAGAAGATAACTCTTCATAAAGATATAAAGATATAAAGATATATATATATATATATATGTATATATATATATATATATATATATATATATATATATATATATATATATATATATATATATATATATATATTCGGTGTAGGCAGGCTAAATAAAGATAAGACATCAAAATTACTACTGGTGTTTACAAAAAAGTAAAACATAATATCAAATTGCTAGTTCTAAATCTAATTATTTTGTTTCACGTAAAATGTCAGGGAGATTTCGTGTACTTAACGCCAAGAAATCAACACGGAATGTTTACAGAATTTTTATAGGGCCGTGAGGCTTTTCCGCCGGTCAAGGGAGAAGTTCAGAGGAGTTTAATCACCCGGTATTTATCTTAACTTCACAGAAAACCCAGAATTAATAATATCTTCAAAATCAATATACTATATCGGGAAAATATAATATATTTAAAAACACCAAAATCAATATAATTATCAATGCATTCGTAACACAAATAGTTGTTTTAGAAGAAAATATAGGTAGTATAAAATAAATCTACCTTATTGCCTGTTGTTCGTAGTGAATTGTATGGACATCTCACACCCCGTTAATTGGTAGCATGTTTTATAAAAGTTCTTTAATATTTCACGCACAAAATAGTTAAGATTTCACAAGCACACAAACTGGAATTAAACAGCAACAACCGAAGAGGACGGACCACTCAAGACTGACTCACATCGCTTGTTGTTGCCGAGTTGAACAAAACTACTTTTTGCTGCATGCTGGCCGGTTTAGTCACGCAAAAAACGGGCTATTTTTACGCGCTTATCAATAAATGAGTCTCGATGCTAGCAAATAATATTGCAGTTTTATTTAATATATAATCATTGTAATGAAATCGGGTTTACTTCGACTATTTTAGGCATATAACGTAATGAATTATTTTTTAACACCTCCCACATTATTTTTGTTCAAATTATTATATAAAATTAATTATATTTATATTATTCATTGATATCACTATACATTTTATAGTAACATCAATGAATAATATAAATATAATTAAGTCTATATAATAATTTTAACATAATTAATGTGAGAGGTTGCAAAAAAAAAACATTACGTTATATGCTTAAAATAGTCGAAATAAACCCGATTTGCGATATCTGTGTGTATGTATGGATATAGGATAACACTCTACTTGGAATAGTTTAAACAATATAAAACATATATATCAATGGCCCCTACCAACCAAACTATGCCCGTCCACTATTTCAAACGACTTGAACTATGCATTACATTATTTTTCACATATATTTTTATAATTAGACTTAAATTAAAAAATGACATTAATTTAATCATAGAAAATATCGGATAATAGAGTAGTGCATAGTTCAAATCGTTTAAAATAGTGGACGGACATAGTTTGGTTGGTAGGGGCCACCCGCCCACCCCACCTTTGCTCGCAAAGTTTTTCCATTGATATAGAGGTTTTATATTGTTTAAACTATTCCGCCATCCATAATATACACGCATGAATGACATGCATATCACATAATAACTGTGAGATTTAAACTTTGTTTTAGTAAAGCAATATTTTAATCCGCTTAATGTACAGCTAATATCGGGGCGTTATTTCTGAACATTAAACATTTGTTCAATTAAAAAAAACATTTTTTCGAAATGCTTTCTTGAATTCAGAATGGGAATTATTTAAACTGGATGATATTGTGTGGGCGAAAGTGAGGGGTCACTCAAAGTGGCCTGCAATTATAACTGACATATCTCAAAGTAAAAAAATACTATTTATAAAATAAACTTTATTGGATCTAATCAGCACGGTTTTATTGGGAAGTTTCACCCAAATGAAAAAAATGTAAAAAAAGGAAGCTCTTGAGGCGTTCGGCAAATGTGGCATATAATATTACAACATGTACATAATAAATATATTTTTTATATTAACCTTTTGTCTTATTGTGTCTTGCATACATTTTTTACATTTCAGATACAAAAGTAGTGAAAGTAAGTTATACGGCTGATCAGATTTGCCGCAAGACATTGCGATATAGGCAACCTACGCAGCAATCACGGAAGTTTATTATTAATTTTAAAAACAATAACAATATCACTTGCGCCACAGACAAAAGTACTATACTTATGTATGTCTACAAGAATATACACATAAAACAGTATGTAAAAAGCGTGTATAGAAGCTGAAAAGTCTGACCATATTCTCACAGAAAAATCAGGGCATAGGCAATCTAAAAATTTACTTCCAGACCCCATTTTTCTGGTAGAAAAATTGTCAGAAAAATCAACTTTTATAATAACAATTTTTACACTGTTTTGTGTTAATAATCTTATAAACATTCATATATGGAGTATTTCTGACTGTGGCGCAAGTATACACTTGTATGCATTAACAAATAAAAAATTAATTGAGGGAAAACGCTTAGTTGATATTAATTACTTGATCCAGCAAATCTGTACAAGTGCTACTCATGCGCCATTCCAATGCAGTATTGTAGATATGCATGTAATTCAGGAAAAACGTTTAGGTTTTGTTAGTCTCTTTTTGCTGCAATGTAAAATGTGCAATATTAAAAAGTGGATATATTTTGAAAATTCTGACTCGCGAAATCAAAACTTATCTATTTTAGTAGCTGTTAACTCTATAGCTATTAGTTATTCA
Source organism: Lordithon lunulatus (assembly GCA_963942505.1). Classification (NCBI taxonomy): domain Eukaryota; kingdom Metazoa; phylum Arthropoda; class Insecta; order Coleoptera; family Staphylinidae; genus Lordithon; species Lordithon lunulatus. The sequence continues at coordinate 39,110,920 of OZ012674.1, read as the reverse complement.
CAATGTAATGAATTATTTTCTATTTTAAATGTGCCATTTATGTCGCAATAAACAAATAACAGATTTCGAAACCAAATTTGAAAAAAATATATCTTCCTGTGGATTATTTCTGGAGCAATATGGATACCTTGCTGCAGGGTCTGGATGGAATAACAGCGGAATCCTGTTGGCCTTGGCGCCCTCTATCCAGTGTTATTAGTACCATTCTTGTAGCTCTTCAAATAAGGCCGCTACAGATTTTCACGTTTTGTGCCAAAACGGCCTTATATTTTGTAAATATTGATATTTTGACAGTCCTGTTGGCCTTGGCGCCCTATATCCAGTGGTAAAAGTACCATTCTTGTAGCTCTTCAAATAAGGCTGCTACAGTTTTTCACGTTTTGTGCCAAAACGGCCTTATATTTTGTAAATATTTTTTGACAGTCCTGTTGGACTTGGCGCCATCTATCCAGTGGTATAAGTACCATTCTTGTAGCTCTTCAAATAAGGCTGCTACAGTTTTTCACGTTTTGTACCAAACGGCCTTATATTTTGTAAATATTTTTTGACAGTCCTGTTGGCCTTGACCCCCTCTATCCAGTGGTAAAAGCATAGATGAATACTATAGATGTGCCACTCTAATGTTAAGAGAGATGAAGGTAGTATTGGTTCCTGTGAGTACCCACTTCAGCGCTGGTGTCGCGATTGGCGCGGTTTTTAAATTATATATAAATTGGTTTACTTATATAATAGAAATAATTATATTATTATTATATTTATTTATTGATAATTATTAAGTCGCAAACACGTATTAGTTTTGCTAATGAAAAACCAATAAAAGATCTCCACATTTATTGGTTTTCCATTAGAAAAAAGTGTTTGTAAATTTATAATTATCAACAATTAAAATAAATATAATAATAATACAATTATTTCTGGTTTAGTAGCAAGGTTAATAGAAATAATACACTGTATATTAAGCAATTATAAGGTATTTATTTTTGAAGATACTGTTGTAGCCTCCACCGCTGGTACCAAATAATGTGGATAACCTCGATGGTTGTTAAAACCTCTGGCGGGCAAACCAGGGTTGGAAATAAAGCAAGTAGTATAAATATGAAATATTTATTTAATCACTAAATATCTCCTCCTAGGCGTATTACAGGCCTGTACTTCTGCGCTGACTGTAACTGTCTTCGACTTTAACTTGTCTTCTAACTCTTTCTTTCTACTGCTGTATATGTGACTACAATGACTGCCTGCAATGACTGACTACAATCACACACTGACCGAACCGTGGCGCAACATTTTTATAAAAGAATCTCCTACCTCCATTATTTGAGTAGAAATGTTAATTGTTTGGCTGGTCAAGGGCTCGATACTTTCTTAAGCTAATTACTAATCCTAATGGTTTTATTTATACATATTTAGAACTGTTAATTATGTTAGTACCTACTTATTTTTAACCTTACTCCTACAATTAGTTTTGTTAATGCTTTTTGGGAGATTTCTTGCTTTCTCAAAATACTTTAATTGTTTCCGCGACTAATGTGAATTGAACTATTTGCTTTTACTTTTACTGTTTATAATGAAATAATATATGAAACACGAATATATGAAATATAGGAATGTAGAGAATACAACAATACTTTAATTTACGGATTTTTTTTCTCTATACGTACAACTTCGTACAATACACTTCCGCACCATGTTTGTATTGTAATAACAAAATTGATTAGCAAGAATGAACAAATAGCAGTACAGAACAACTTAACTACTTCACTGACACAAACGTGATGAACTGACCATAGCCAATGTATATGTTAAATGACAGCGCTGACAGCAACTGACAGACATTACCGACAAAATAAGTAAACATAGCCGAGCAGCAAACCAACACTGCGACATGTGCGACACCAGCGCTGAAGTGGGTACTCACAGGAACTAGGCAAATCAACTTTGCCCCCATAAGAGTTAACATAGCATGGGTAAAAGTACCATTCTTGTAGCTCTTCAAATAAGGTTGGTTGGTTCTATATTATTTAGTTATCGGATTTAGATAAAAAAAACACTTTATGGGTAACCAATTTTATTATTATAAATAAAAATAAACACAGATTTAAAAGATAATTCATATTGTGATGTTGCAGAAATTCTTCTTTGCCGAGTTGGAAACATGAAAACAAAATTACATTAATATATTAATAATTAGCAATCGCTGATGTCACACTTACCATATTATCATTCTTAGTCCTGGCAAATTCTCAATTAATATGAAACAACATTAAATGGAATTAATTTATATTATTATAGAAATTGTATGAAAGTCTTATCTTATTGTTGTTTCGATAAGATCGGCTTGCTTCTTGCAGAACATGTAGTTTAGTTTACTTTGTGTCTCTAATGTCTCCGCACTTTTTTCAAGAGAGAATATATTTATATTTTTTAACCTAACCTGATAAACAAAAAATAATCAGTAATAATAAAAAACTAAAATTAATAAAATAATGAACGATTTACTTTTTTTGGATCCTGGCAAGATATACATGAACATTTGTTCATGCCACAAATTGTTTGACTATCAAATATAAACACTACCAAAGAGTAGAAAAGAGTCGAATAGTATGACTTAATTTATCTACTGTCTGACTGATTCTGTCCTCACAAAATTCTAAAATTTACACAAATATCATCCACTATATTACAAATAACTTTTCAGCTAGATAATTTTTCACCTTCAATAAAAATGCTTGTTTATAAAATTAGGATCACGCGGGTACTTGCAACGATATTTAATAATACCAATGTATTATTATTATACTCATGCTTACTACAAATAAATATAATAAAGAAATTAAAGATTATACCTTGAAAATTTCAAGCGTAAACAAAACACCGAATTGAGGTTATGTTATGAAAACAAACGCGTTATAGAAAGCCACATTCACACAGAGAAAATATTTGTAATGAAAATAAAAAAAATATATTTTGTAATACATCACATCTAACTCGAGGCAACCATTGTTTAAACCATTTAGCACATATAAATTATTTACTCGTAGCACTTTCTACTAAAAAAGCGGCTCATTATTTAAAAATAACTGAATTCTACAATTAGCAAGCAAAAACATTTAGGCCTGTAAATATTATATTAACAAATCCACGGTGGCGCCAACATGCGGTAGAAATTCGTTTCCATTACCCCTATCCAAGCCGCACCCACCTGTTGTAGCTCTTCAAATAAGGCCGCTACACTTATTCACGTTTTGTGTCAAAACGGCCTTATATTTTGTAAATATTTTTTGACAATCCTGTTGGCCTTGGCGCCCTCTATCCAGTGTTATTAGTACCATTCTTGTAGCTCTTCAAATAAAGCCGCTACAGTTTTTCACGTTTTGTGCCAATCCGGCCTTATATTTTGTAAATATTTTTTGGCAGTCCTGTTGGCCTTGGCGCCCTCGATCCAGTGGTAAAAGTACCATTCTTGTAGCTCTTCAAATAAGGCTGCTACAGTTTTTCACGTGCTGTGCCAAAACAGCCTTATATTTTGTAAATATTTTTTGGCAGTCCTGTTGGCCTTGGCGCCCTCTATCCAGTGGTAAAAGTACCATTATTGTAGCTCTTCAAATAAGGCTGCTACAGTTTATCACGTTTTGTGCCAAAACAGCCTTATATTTTGTAAATATTTTTCGACAGTCCTTTGGTACTTGGCGCCCTCTATCCAGTGGTAAAAGTACCATTCTTGTAGCTCTTCAAATAAGGCCGGTACAGTTTTTCACATTTTGTGCCAAAACGGCCTTATATTTTGTAAATATTTTTTGACAGTCCTGTAGGCCTTGGCGCCCTGTATCCAACGGTATAAGTACCATTCTTGTAGCTCTTCAAATAAGGCTGCTACAGTTTTTCACGTTTTGTGCCAAAACGGCCTTATATTTTGTAAATATTTTTTGACAATCTTGTTGGCCTTGGCGCTCTCTATCCAGTGTTATTAGTACCATTCTTGTACGATTCGTCTCCTTCAACAGCACTGCTCTCGGTGTCGACCTTTCGAGACCCAGCAGACTCTTCAGGAGCACACCTTGCTCTCTCTCTATCACATCCCACTCACGCAATCCCCACACTTCCACTCCATACAACAGAATAGGTTTTACACACGCATCCCAGATCTTGCACGCCATTACGAGGTTACCGCCCCACAACCTCTCCCATTTCCTTCTCGCTATTCCCCATGCCATTCTCGCTTTCGCTTGCATACTTTCCACATGCACCCTAAATCCTCGTCCACTGACAAACCAGAAACCCAAATATTTAAAGACATTCACTCTCTCAATCATCCTTCCCTTCCATTTCAGCTCTTCGACTCTACCCCTTCTACCCCTATACCTAAACATCATCCATTTAGTCTTCTCCACATTCACTAATAGCCCTCTCCTATCCATGTACCTTCCCATTCTTTCCAACATCTCTTGCATCTCTTCCACTCTCTTGGCTACTAATACTATGTCATCCGCAATTGCCAGCATCCACACCTTGGTTCTCCCCACCATGATCCCTCCAGCCTGTCCTCTCCTCAGCACCGCCTCCAACTCGCTTGTGTATAGATTGAACAGGAGGGGGCTTAGCGGGCACCCTTGCCTTACACCCACATTCACCCTAAACTTCTCAGACACTTCTCCATTCACTCTCGATTTTGCCCACGTCTCTTTATATATACTTCTCACCCACTCCACTCCTTCCACTTCCATACCCAATCTATCCATACATTCCACCAGTTTTCCCCTAGGAACTGAGTCATACGCCGCTTTCAAATCCACAAACACCGCATACACTGTCCCTTTGCACTCCAACGCTTCCTCCACCATTCTCGCAAGCGTGAAAATCTGCTCCCTCGTCCCTCTTCCCTTTCTGAAACCCCCCTGGCATTCCGGCAGCAGCCCTTTTCTATCCACTTCCCTCGCTAGTCTATTTTTCACAATTGTCATCATCGCTTTGTATCCCGCATTCATAACGGTAATACCCCTATAATTATTTACGACCGATGCTGCTCCCCCTTTGTGTACTGGGACCACCACCCCCACACGCCACTCTTCCGGCAGTTCTTCCTCACCACTCCAGACTCTATTCAAAACCTCCAGTAACTTATCTTTTCCTTCCTCTGTTAATCTTTTGAAGGCCTCTGGCTTCAGCCCATCTTCCCCCGCCGCCTTTTTGCTAGACCATTTTATATATTCATTGTACAAAGTTATTAAGAAATTTGTTTTCCATCTGACACTTTATTTTTTCCCTTGTGTTGCCTGCATCAAAAGTACTCTCATTGAACCTTTCTAAAATATAACAATTTCAATTAGAATTTAATGTAAAACATTTTATAAAATAATACTTAAACCAATTAACAAATACACAAAACAAAACGAGTTTAGTCATTTCTTTCATTATATAAAGCTAAAATTAACTCATCGTCAGATGAGCCAGAATATCTGTTCAGCCTGCAATAAAGATTAAATAAATTTTAAATTTTAAATTATTAATTATAAAAATATCCATGATACTATGATAATATTTTGATAATCATAACACACAATTGATTTAATTTTAATATAGACGAGACGAGTTTCAATACTGTCCATATGCTAATTCCCAACATTTCCTCTCCATTTATAAATTGTTATATGTAATATCAGCATAACCTTTACATGTTGTTTCAGGTTCCTAAAAGTTGTGAATCTAACAGCACATCACAAAAGAAACAAATTGAAATTGAAAAATACTAAAGTTGTAAACGCGAATACTTCATCCTGCAGTGACGACTGTAGTGATAAAGAAACAATGCCTCGAAGGCATGAATGTGGTTCATCAAAGTTCTGGTAGTAGTGAAGATGAAAAAACTAGTAGAATAATCAGTTCGAGTTCTTCAGAATCAAGTAGTGACGAAGAAGAAACTGTAACAAATCCTCCACACACAGTACAACAGAAGCAACCAGTAACCCTATTTAGTAAACATAATTCAAGTTCATCAGGCTCTGAAGATTCTATTAGTGATGAAGAAACTTCCACCACAAAACCTCCAGAAACATTACAACCAAATAAATCTACTATAATTCTATATACTAGATCAAGTTCATCGAGTTCTGAAGATTCTAGTAGTGATGGAAATAAAACTCAGATTAAAATAGTCAAGCAAGTTTCTACAAAAGTGGTACCAACTAATAATTCAAGCAGCTCATCAGATAATAGTTCTAGTTCAGTTGATCAAAGAACTGTCAACCCAATTCAGAAACAGAAACATATTAAAAAATCTCTTCCGAATAAAAAAGCACCACTAAGATCACACTAGACCCTGAAATAAATCGAAAATTGGATCATCTAATCAATTCACTTGAGAAGAAATACAATAAGAAACTGAAGAAACCAACCAGCAATGTTGAAAAAGCAGAAAACGTGCGAAAAAGGAAACTGTCTGTTTCAAATAATATACCAACAGTGGATGATATTCATAGTGGCTTAAATGTACAAGCTGGACCAATTGTAAAGAAAAAGAAGAAACATCAATCTCTTGGTGTGAATATAGAGTCCGCATTGAGTGAACCGTTTCCATCTACTGTACATGTATTAAATCAACAACAAACAAACACCTGGTTGTGGAGCAAATACATAAAAACAAAGAGTTCCCCAAGAAAACATTGCCCCAACTCAAACAGCTATTATGCATGGCAAAGAACACTATGGTGAGTCCCAGAAACAATAAAACGATGTACAAGTCAGACGAGAGTCAAATACTGCACGACAAAAGCGTGCAACATAAAAACCGCAGGAAGCGCGTCTGTATTATAAAAACTTTTCTCTTGGAAAAAATATCGTTAACTGGTGTGCCTGTGAACTGCTCAGGTTGATACGGTGGGAATGGATTCGTTGTTAATTTGTGGGCGCCAGTAACATTGCAGGACAAGTTACGTAATTAGTATATTGATACAAATAAAACTCTATCAACGAACTGTATTGCAAATATAACAAATATATATATATATATATATATATATATATATATATATATATATATATATAAATTTGCTTCTTTAATGCCTATTCGATAATGTAGGTTTAGATTAGACACACTTTTATTTTATTATTATGGTCCAAAATTACTGTTATTTTTTATGTTTGTTATGAAACATTACAAAAGGCGCGGAAGGAATACAACGCCGAATAAGATATATTTTCTAGTAGCAAAAATGTTGCCTGCGACGTTTTGTATGATTTTAGTTGAGTATTAATGTAAATATTACTTTTTTCCAGATATTACAGATTACAACGCGTCAGGGAATATAACAATACTAGATAAACAGTACATACTACCATCTGTAATAAGAGACAACCAACTGCAATGACCAAATATAGGTAATAGAAGGTAAGTTGGAACCAGAAATAAACAGTAGATTACGAGCAGCAAACAAAAGCTATCATATGCTAAACAAAATAATACTTAATAATAAGCAGGTATCGAAGAAAACAAAAATTATAATATTCAAAACAATATATAGACCAACACTGATATACGGAAGCGATACATGGACATTGGACAAAAGACTTAAAAGCAAAATACAAGCAGCAGAAATGAAATACTTAAGGAGGATAGAAGGTATCACAAGAATTGACAGAATATGAAATGAGCAAATTCGAACTATACAGATAGAAATTATACAGACTATAGCAAGGAAACAACTGGGATGGTATGGATACATAATTCGCATGCCAGCAGGGAGACAGACAAAACGAGTATGGAACACAAGAATACAAGGAAAAGAAAGAATAGGTAGACCACACAAAACATGAGAAGACAACATACAAGAAATACATTGGATGACAGGATGCAGGGAGAATGACGAGTAATAGGAAGAACTGGAAGAACTTCCTACAGAAAATACAATAACTTAAAAAGACGCTTAAAAAATGTCTTATACCTTAAATATATAATATGAATATTAATTAGTTCGAAAAGTCGTATGGTCTTCTCACCAGATATATCTCTTTGTTAAGTGTTTTCTAATATTTTTGATCTTTGTTCTGTAATACGGCTGGTACCTAGTAATGCCGAACTTAAAAACTATTATTCTTAATTTTTAGTATTATAGCACAACCTCTAGAACCTGTAGCAACAATTTGACGTTCCCCCTCGGACGAGCAAGCCACAGTAATCACCTCGACATCAATAGCTACTGGGCCAGGATATGGCCATCCCAATAATCAACATGAGACTGATAAACAGGACACAAATTAATTATTAATTAGTCTAAATAAACTTAACAACAACAATTATGGAAATAGTCACACTAATATCATTTTATTTATAAGCTATGTATATCAGTATTCAAACAATTTGTACAATTTTTATTACTTGAAATTTGTTGTAATAAATGAAAATATTAATATATTCACTAATACTCTGTGCTTGTATATTTAGTGTCAATGGCACTTTTTCTATTATTACGAAAAAACATATACAAAAATGTCCTATAATGTCGTCATAAATTAAGAAGTTATTAATGGAAATAAGAATGATTTAAAATTTAAAATAATAACAATAAAAATATTTATTCCTATACTTTAACACAGACTAATAGATTTACATATTATAAAGGGCCCACGAACGATATGTTTTTGTCCTTTTGGATTTATTATTTCTTAGTTAGTGTCAGTATTAGCCAACCGTAAGTATCTCTGCAGTTCCACAACATCAAAGCAGATTTTGACAACAATGCTACCATATATTGAATTTCTGGTGGGTTTTTTAAATTGAAAATTGTTATGTGTTTAGACCATAATAACTCGAGTTATAGTATATACAAACAGGCCGTACAGATTTTGTCTGTTTGTATTCTATCTTTAACAGTATTTCTGGTTAGGGGTAGGTCTTTTATTCCTTGGATAATCTTTGTTTTAAAAATCCTCAGGAAGATGCCGAAAAGTTTTTACTTATGGGAGCATTATTGCTGTTAATGTCAACCAGAATGTGATGAAAGTAATTAAGGGCATTACCCTAAACCCAACTGAATGTAATTATTCCACAATCGAAAAAGAACTTGCAATTGTATGGGCTACTAAATACTTCCGTCCCTATGTGTTCAGAAATAAGTTTACTATAGTAACAGACCAAAAAACTCCTAGAATTACTAATCTCTTCCAAAGAACCAAATTCCTGAGTAGTTAGATGGAGACTGCAACTAGAAAAGTACTACTCTGACATTAGATACAAAAATGGAAAAATCAATACGAACGCAAACACCCTTTCCCAAGTAGAAATGTATGCCGCTAATACCGAATTGGTAATTGCAAACCTAAGCCGAAAACGAGCTGGATGAAATCTATCTTAGGATTTATACCTTCGAACCAAACAATAAATATCTTACAACACGCTTTATATTCGTCCTCATCCAACAAACGAAACCAATTTTCACTTCTCCAGAAATTCTAATATCAGAAAGACCTTTAAACTATTACAACCACCAAATTTTAATAAGATCTAACGACACCAACCAAACATTTGTTAAGAACTTTAAACCATTACCCTATAAAGAAAGCACAATCCTATTACTTTCTAAATTTCGCAATTTTGAAATTGAACTAATACAATATATAAACCCACAATTGCACGGCAGTTACCCTACGCCATTACATTGTATAACAAAAGAACCATGGTATTTGTAGTCCACATTTGGAGGATGTAAACACTTCAATCCGTATTTATTCAAACTCACCCAATCGCCATACATTTTCTGGACATAACAAAACCGAAAAAAAACTGAAACAAACAATACCCTCACGAAACAAAATCCCTTATGTCTTTTAAGAGTCAATTAAGGCATTACAATGCATAATCTGATTTATATAACTTTGTATATATACATGTTGCAAATGCTAATTAAGAAATAAATAAATAAATTTAAAAAAATAAATAAATAATATACTTATCACTGTAAGGACTTGCTATCTATTATATAATATCAATATATCTTCTTTATAGGCTGGAATAACTAGATGTGATAACCCGGAAACGACGAAAGAACCGTTCATCTACGACCTATCTCCAAAATAAAAAACCCAAACCAGATTAGTCGTCGGAATCAGATTAGGTTGACAGTCTTAGTATCGTGTCTAGTGGTTTTGCTGAAGAATCAATCGAGGAAATTGATCAACTACCCGATATACCCATGGATAATGTTAATGAGGCCGGGGATGCTTATGAATCTATTCTAAAAGACAATCGGGACTGACTCTGACGATCAGTCTCTAACTGACCTCTCTGATAACGAAGGGGGTGGGCCGAAAAAGGGCAAAGAAGGTTGTGACAAGAAAGTAAGTGTAATTTATGCAACTCATACTACCATTGTTTAAACTATTAATAATAAAATATGTATTATTTTGAGTAGTTGAGGAACAGCCTCGCTCGGTGTTTTTTTTTATTAGATTAGATATTAATAAAGTTATTCAAAAAGAGTATGTTTCTTGTGTTGCCGGGAACCCATTATATACGCGACGAGGAAGTAAGATTTGTAGAAGTGTGACACAGAGAGCGGATTTTTTGTCGACACGTCGCTAGAAAAATGACAGCGCGAAGAACCACCTTGCGGTAATTCGAAATGCATGTGGATTGGAGTATATATAAGAGCCAATTCAATTTTTTCATTGCAGAAGAAATAAAAGTTAAAAAGGGAGATATTAAAAGAGCAATATTACTGAGTAGCATAAGTGAGGAAGCTTATCAATTAGTGCACAGTTTATGTGTACCGATGGGTCCAGCAAAAAATGAATTTGGTGATCTCGTGGCCATTATGAACAATCATTTTACACCGGAGAAGTCGGCATTTCCCCATCGATATAATTTTAATTAAAAAATCTAGCCACTGCATAAAACTTTTTTACGAATAAATAAGATTTGCGTGAAATAAATTCCGCACGATACAATTCATATTATTAACATTATCTGTACTTCGTGTGATATATTCAATATTAATTTGTTTATCTAAAAACACAAGTTCTTAATAAATATAAAACCCGTTGTGCTCGAAATTTCGCGAATAAATTTCCACAGATTTTTTGGAAATCAGTTGATAAACATTATTTTTCATGTTTATCAATTGCGATATTCACAAATTTTAATAAGTATTTTAATATAAAGAGAGAAAAATTTATCCCTGTTAGACATAATACTTTCAATTGTTAATTTAAAAAATATATACATTCGATTCAATTAAAGTATTTTTGTTAAAAATATCGGGAATAGTTGATAAAAAATGGAAAATTTAAAATCTGGAAAATATTATGATACGAATATAAATGTAAATAAAGTAATCTGCATTTTTGTATTACAGTACCTCTTCTTAAGCAAGAATAAATAAATAAAATCTATATCTTTTAATTAATATATTATTATATTATAAAGCAATGTACAATAGCAGCATATAATTTTAAAATTTATGCTATATGAATCTACTGTACAGTTGAACTATTTAAATTTAATAATATATTTATGACCGTAATATTTCCCAGCGGGTAAAAATATCTGAGAAACGCTGGTAATTCCACTTGCAGTTTTATTATGACAAATTTATATGAGACAGTCAAACAGTCGCACCATTCTATAATTTTAGTGTTACAAGTTTAATTTAAACAAGAAATATATCGTCGTGAATATTATATGCTTTGTTTTCGAACTTTCACCCCCAATGTCAATATCTTTTTAGATCGAAGTTTATTTACTAACATTGGATTTCGATTGTTTTTACTATCTTTAGCTTCTAAGGTCGCACAATGTTAAACTCAAGACGTAATCCGAATTATCCTCTCCAAAAATCATGATTTCCGATTAAAGATGACATTGAATTGATTATTCTGTTACGGATGTACAAAAAGTAAGCTAGAAGTCATAAACATAACGATTACTACCTCTTATATACTAATTGTCAAATCGTTAAGACAGCGTACGGCAATTGCACCATGTTATGGATAATCCTAATTAACCATGTCATCGACACGAAGACGCTGACCCGATTGTTTGTTAAACAATCACGACCGTTAAATTAACGCTGATACAAATACTATAACACTTTACTATAATTATTTACTATCAGCGTACGTTCGCTCAGCATGTTTATAAATATCAATTCGTATATAATAGCAATTAACATTATGTCAAGCCAGCAGTTGTAATCTGGCTTTCACATTGCCGATACATTTGTTCAAATAAAGTATATAAGTAAGATATCAAGTGTTCACTTAAAATTACCATACAAATATATTTATGATTTCCATTTGGAATGGACCTTATTTATTTTTGGAGACGATAAAACAGTTATCGGCTATCCTACTTTTCTAACCAACCCCAGAACGTTTGTTTCAAATCTGTTTCATGATTAGTCTCCCTCTCTAGATTATGTTAGTATTTAAGAAATTTTTGATTGTAAACTCACTAGTGTTATTCGCGAATTAAGCATAGCCTTAAACTGTGTTATTTTTTTCCAAGCCGACTAATGTTACAGTGTATCTACATACAAGAATAACGCGCTTTTCATTTCTTTACTTTATTAAAATATTTTTATGTTGTTAGTGTTAGCTACGATAAAGAGAAAGAAGCAAAAAAGAAGAACAAATTAAATGAAGAGGACGATGACACGGATACGAATTCTGATTATGAGTTTGGTACAGCTTGGCAAAGATTTGGCTTGACTTGGGCTGCATTTAGCAAGCTGAATTACATTATAAAAGATCGTCAAATCCCATTTGTCTCAAGAGAAAATAGTGTACGAAGCGTGCATCCTTACCGTCGCAACTTATGGTCAGGAAACAGCAACACACAATCAACAGCATAAGTCGTTTAAGAGTCTGCTAGAGGGCATGGAGTGAGGGATGCTAGGAAAAAGCCTTAGAGATAAGATCTCCATTACAGAAATTCGCAAACGCACCAAAGCTCGTTATAAATAACCATAGACAGAAACAACTTTTGTAAAGCAATGGACATCAACATGGCCTAACGGGGCCTATGTATCTCGTTTCTTGACAGGCGCAACAAACCGAAAGACAACAAATAACATCTCTGCTAACGAATGCATCATCTGAGAGACAGTACATTATCGGAAATGGAGGCAACTTAAGAATAAACGTGCATTTTCTGAATATACAGTTGCTGAGAAACCAAATCAACCTTCTAGAGACATGGCTTTCGTTATATTCGAGCTCAGTCAACATTGGCAAACCAAAACAGAAATGGTAACCTTATATATTAATAATTTTAATGTTAACATTTATTTTTGTGGAACAACCAATATCCATGGGGGGTCGGCATTGTTAACTAAATTCAATTCTGTTACAAGGGAATTACTATTTTTAAATTTATCCGTGGAGAAACTGTGCGAACTTGCAGGTACATATATAATTTCACAGAATGTTATAATAATTAATGTATATAGATCACCAAGTGGAAACTATAAACAGATCCTGAGTATCATTAACTCAATATTAGAACATCTTAATTTCAATCAGTAGGATTTCAATGTGCAATTTAATTTTCGACTCCTGACAATAGAAGCTCCCAACTTACTTTAATGCTAGCTATTCAAACAGAATAGATAATGTATTCACAAACATTCATTCCACACATTTTATTGTTAAACCTGCCTTTACCGGCTTGTCCGATCACCTAGGCTTGCATTGCATACCTACTATAAAAGATATGCTCAGTGCCCTAACAATTTTCGACCTATAACGCAATCTGGTAGATATTACAACAGATTGTCTTTTGTAGTCTTTTCTATACCTAATTGAGAAAACGTTTGATGAAAAGAGTCAGCAGTTTATTAACATCCTCCAGTTCAATGTAGATGTAGATGTTCCTAAAAAGCTGATTAACGAAACAAAGATTAAAAGAAATCCTGTCACTTGGTTCAGTGATGAGCTACGGGAAATGCGAATTACATTGTGCTTGATGTGTGCTTGAGGTTTGTCAAAAAACGGGCAATCCTGACTTAATTGAAATAAAATATCGTTATAGAGATCGATGTCATAATGCATTAAAGGCACATACAATTCGTAAGTGTTGATATTGTAAAATCCATTCAAGTCAGTAACAAAAGTCCTTGTTCTTATATGTCTAACTTATTGAATATGTGTTCCACCAATATTTTTAAATTTGAAGAAGTATCTAATGTACATGTTTGTAATACTATAAATTCCCTAAAATCAAGCAGGAGCACTGACATCTACGATCTATCCTTAACAGTAATCAAATATGGTATGAATTTATGCGTCTCTCCTCTAACGAAGCTCGTTAACATGTGTATACGTAGAGATATCTTTCCTGATGCTTTTGAAATAGCCAAAGTGATTACCGTATTCAAAAAGGGCGATACTGATGTACCAGACCACTATCGCCCGAGTTCTCTGCTTCCTGTATCCAAAATACCGGAAAAGATTTTTTTCGTACAGCTGGCTAAGTTTCTTGAGGAAGGAAATGTTCTAAGTGAGAATTAGTTTGGCATTCGGAAGGGTAAATCAACAGCAGATGCAATTTTAAAATATGTTAATAAATGTACATCTTGATATGAAGATGGAAATGTACTTATATACTTTTCTGGACCATTCAAAGCATTTGGAATGCGTTCTTCTGTAGAAACTATATTTTTACAACGTCCATCCAACTAGCTGTACACTGTTGTTGTCATACCTTTCGGGCAGAAGTCAAGGCTTGCTGCCTATTTAGATAGGAGTGCCACAAGCCTCAAAACTGGGTTAATTAATATTTTTACTTTATGTGAACGACCTACCGGCTTTTATCGACAGGGTGATCTAGTCATGTTCGCTGACGGTACCACAGTGTTCACAACAGGAGCTAATCGAATTGTTGCGCAAGAGCGAAGTGTCGCTGTGCGGTCTTTTACTAATGAATGGTTCAATTCTAATAAACACCGAAAAGACCCAGACTATGATATTTAGTCTAAAAAGGAGCGCCTACTCAAACTCAAACTCATACACCAGATTTCTAGGGATTCATGTACATAGTAAACTCAGGTGGCATATTCATGCAGATAACCTAACCAAGAAACCATGCTACAATACCTTTCTGCTCCGTAACTTTGCTAACTGCATATCAACTATAGCTCATAGATCTGCATATTTTGCTCTAATTTAGTATTTTATTAGATATAGTCTTATTAGATATAGTCTAGAATTATATGTGGATACTCCGCCCATAGGTACCGTATATTCGCTCTTCGCGCCGTGCATGATTATAAACCACTATATAATAAACTCCAAATATAAACCATGCCCTTCGTCTACATCCACCAATGTGTACTACATGTTAAACAGACTCTTTCGGCTTACGAAATAGGCTCTGGCAGACATTCTCATAATACAAGAGCCAACAATAACTTGCATAATAACTTTAGACGTCTTACAGGAACTAAAACGGCTACAGGGTACCTGTGTACTAGACTGTGTAATTCACGACCAGACGACCTAAAAAGCTTTCAAAATACGTTGCAAAGACTAGTTGTGTGATGAAGGGTTTATGGACAACCCTCTGAAAACCAGAATAATCAACTATACAAGACGAAGAGTACTATCAGATCAAAACGCCCGATACTTAAAGGTGTAAAAGTTCCATTTGCATTTGAGGCCAAATAGTTATATTTAACCAAAAACTGACATGGAACTCAGACATAAGCAAAACTACACAGATACCTATATTAACGCTAGGTGAGTGCAGGAGAATGTGCGGGAAAACTGGGACCTGAACCCCCAATGATCCTATGGCTATACACCAGGGTAGTAGTAGTAGTAAGATGCATGGTATCATATGGGTTAGTAGTATGGTGGCCTAAGACTAAGCAAGCCAAATGGGCCGGGCTCCTGAGCAGTACCCAAAGGCTTGCCTGCATGAGAACAACAAGGGCCCTGAAACCAACACCAACCGCCGTAATGAACCTACCACCACTACACACCCTCAATGAAAAAGAGGCATGATCGTTAAGCCACAGATTGCTTCAAGGTCAACCCCCCAAAAGCAAACAACTCGTGGCGAAAAAACTAGAGCTGTATAACGAGGTGAGGGCAGACACTATAATGGGCATACCACTACACAACATGAGACAGCCAGCGACAATAAAAGCGATCGCTACTACAGAGGTTAGTCCCGGCTAGTATGAGAATGCCAGCAGAGCCTTTGCGAGCTAGGTGGACAAAATAAACTGACCCTAGCGCGGGCACCAGGGTAATGTGGCATGGAGGCAGTTAGCTGTTCTGCGCAGAACGACTAAGTAGCCTGGCCTGTGGGTATATTTGGCGAACCTTATTTGTGCTCCGTCTTCTGCAAATGAATTCATAATACACCTTTAAGTATCGGGCGTTTTGTCCTGATAGTACTCTTCCTCTTGTATAGTTGATTATTCTGGTTTTCAGAGGGCTGTCCATAAACCCTTCATCTTCACACCATGTGTCCACTATATTTCGGGTTCTTTGTGTGCGCTCTGAGTTTATTCCCGAGAATTTTCCTTTCACTACGATCGCAATGTTGTCCGCGTATCCTAGACAGTGGATACCTTCTGAGGATAGCTTCTTCAGGAGATCGTCTACTAGGACTGCCCAAAGTAGCGGTGATAGTAGTTCGCTAGGAGAGCACTCCCTTCCAGGTCACGCCTTTATAATGGCCTCGCCGAGTGTGGATATGATGATCTTGTTCTCTAGACTAGTTTGTACCCAATAGTATAGAACTTGTGGTATGCATTTCTTTGGTAATTCGTTGACCTTTGAGTATGTTGAGGTTTTTAGTGTGTATGTTGTTACTAATGGGTCCTTTGCTCAGGGTCATATCTAGGACTTCTCGCTGAACTGTCGAAACAAATGTAGGTTTATTGCACGTGTTGGCTATTTTTGGGCCGGTGCTTGATATTAATTCAACCCCACGGGTTGATGTTGGTGCTTCCCTATGTAATAAGGTGGGCAATCGCGTCGCATCCGATGATGAGTTGGAGGTTTCTTCTTTCGCAGTAGGCAACAATGTCTTTCAGATCTGCGGACACCTATCCTCACCTGGGAAATAGGCGGAGCATACCACCGGTTTCTTTGATTCCCCTTCGGTTGGTGCTGTTAGAAGAGCTAAAACAATACGAAGTGCATAGCATCGGTATTAGTGTGCAGCTCATCCTTTTGATGCGTATTATGCAGGCCCGTGGTTTTCCACTTGCTCTAGTGTATAGTACTATACCTTGGTGCGCGTTTAGGCCTGCAACTCTCCTTCCGTGTAACCAGGGTTCGTTCTTGTATTAGGTCCAGGTCTAGGCCTTCTTGATTGAATCTCCGACATGTAATAAGGCTGGTGGAGGTCATTAAGACATTCTCCCCCCGGGACGTGCTGGATTTCGACCCATCTAGGGCCGACCTACCAGCTTTAGTTTTTAATTCTCAATTCAACATATATTTTTTATCTTCATACCATTTTTATAAATTTATATATATATATATATATATATATATATATATATATATATATATTCGTAAATTTAATTTTCTCATTACAACATTTGAATATAGAAATTGAAGTTTCTATATTAAAGTGTTGTGTATCACTCTCCTCAGAAGCTTTTTGTATCATGTTTTCTACTATTTTTTTAATTCCATCCCATTAACCACTTGCAGTCAATTTTGAAAAAATGTCTTTAGTCAGCTCATCACCTAACAGAAGTCTTAGTTCTAAATGTTCGTTAGACCATCTTCTGCAATTCAGAATGTGTTCTGCATTATCATTATAAAAATTACAGTAAAAACAATTTGGAGACTCTAATTTATTATATTTAAATAAATATGAACCGAAACATCCATGACCGGAGAGGAATTGGGTAGTATAATGATTTAAATTTTGTGCCCCTTTTAATAACCATATCCTAATATCTTGTATTAATTTCTTTGCCCAAATTCCTTTGAATGAAGTATTCTAATTTTGTTGCCAAATATCTAAGTTTTTTCAAGCGCTAATTTTTTGCTTCAAAGATTATTTTTAATTTCTAAAATTAGCAATGTTAATGGAAATAAACCACCAATAATTCTAAGAACATCATTCGAAATAGTTCTGTATACACAAATGACTCTTAAACAATTTTTCTATGGTAGTTAATTGTCATATTTTTATATTTCTTCTAATTTGTAATTACATTTTGCTCTGTAAAGTATTATTGAATTTGAAACATTTTGAAATGGTTTGTAAATTGTAATTCTTTATCTAGCCAAACACCTGATTATTTAATTTATTTTTTACTTAAGCGTTTCCCTCTGGAAAGGCTGCAGTATTGGGACTTCGTCCTTTACCCAATCCGCAGTTAGCTGGTCTGCGCAGAACGACTAAGTAGCCTGGCCTCTGGGTATATTTGTCGAACCTTATTTGTGCTCCGTCTTCTGCTGTGTCCTCCTGCTCTGTGAGCATGGCTCTCTGGACGGCGACCATCTTTTCCGGGTCTATCTGCGTAGGGGAAACCGGCTTGCACCACTGCCACGTTAACCGCCTCCAGGGTCTCTTTGAACGAGGTGATTGGCCGAGGAGCTCCTCGTCCGACATCAGGTCTGCCTCCTATGCAGATTTTAACCTGCAGGTGAGTTATGTGGCAGATGGCCTGTTAGCCTCTACTACCTCTTTACCACTGCTTATTGATGCAGACGGTTTGTACATCGTGGTCTTCTTGGGCGCTGCGAGCCTTGTAGCCTATGCAGGACCCTGACCTGCGTATCGGATTTTCTTTGTGTTTGTTTGTTTGTTGGTTATTTTCTTTTGTCCATGTTGTTCCCATGAGGCACTAGGGAATGGATGGTCTACCCGAGCAGAGCCCCCGTGCCGTCACCTAGCGGCTTTACTCTCGTTAGCTATCGCGCGAGCTGGCGGAGTCTCGCTCCCCATATCTTGCGATGTTACTGGGGTCCAGCAAGTATAGGTGAGTGTAGCGTGATCAGGGCGTCTGAAGGAATCAAGGGGATTCCTTCGGACGCCCTGATCAGCGTTTATTATATGTTGATCTTTTTTCTATTGGCCGATATAATATAAGAACGTGTGTAAACTACTTGACAGGACAGTACCAACACTAACACTATATACAAGTTATGTACTAAAATGTCTCTGGTGGTATGACAAAGACATTAAAATGCTTCTTACAGACGAGACTCGAACGAGAAATTATGCAGAAAATTGAATTCATTGAACTCATGCGAAAGTAAAATACAATCTACTAAGAAAACAAACCAAAAATTTGCTAAAACTATAGAAACTAAAGCATATGTTTTATAATCTGAGCAACAACTTACAATGATGGCTGAACAATTCTATTCCATTATAAACAAGAAAAGAAATACTAGGTTAGATAATGGTTGGTCAACTGCTTACTGCTTACTGGTTCAAATGATGCCCCAATGGCTTTCCTAAGCATATTAGCACTGTATATAGTATATTTGTGTGATAATATTTATTGTTTCGTAATCATCCCATTCAGAGAAATGAAAAAGCTGCCACAATACCTAGCCATCATTATGGAGCCAGTTGATAAAAATGTGCTGCCACGATTCCGGTGTGGATCTGAGGAAAAGGGAAGAAAGAGATGAATACCTGTTCCACAAGATGCATGTTCTCTACGGAGAAAAAATGATACATGGAAGCACTGCTTGTATGAATGCGGTTGAGTGTATTGAAAGTGAGTGTGGAAGAGAAAATATAAAATAAAGCAGACGGTAGGGCTATAAAAACATGCTGATAGCTAATAAAGCAGAGAAGGTTGTTTGAGGGATGGAGCTAAGGAACTGATGTCCACAATCTGTATATACCTTTTTATTTATTTTTAATCTTGATAATGTTATAATTTGTATTTTTTATAATGTGGTGTCAGGTTAACTGGAAATTTAGTAAGGAATTTTGTTAAACAGGTAGATGGGCTTGTTAACCAGAACATTTTGCTTTTTTGCTAATGTACGTGTATTAAGTATGCCAGTAAAGTTTCGTTTTATATTTAGTGTATATAATTTTTCTTATGGAAACATTGTTTTATTCCATTTTTCATAAATTCCTGGTTTCCAAAGAAAACGCTGACATTAATAGGGTTATCAATTACACTTAATAAAAAGTTTTTACGAATATATAAAAATATGCTTTGCTAGAGAACGGTATACCTCAAGTAAATGTAAGAAAGCGCTGAATCAGAGATGAATACTGCCAGGGATTAGGTTTTATGTAGCTTTGGCGATGTGTAATCACACCATAAAGGGCGGCTTTTACGTCACTGTTTTTCTAAGACAAGTGCCTATATTTGCCGTATGGAGAGAATTGTAAGTATTGAGCTTGTAGCAAAAATAGATAGTGGAATGGCATACTATTTATGCAATCTAACACCTGGTAATAAATTGTATATCGTTCCATCGTAGCTTTTTATCAAAATATCTTTTAAATGCTTCTAATGAATTTAGGACTGTTGTGCTTATTATGAATATTATATATATATATATATATATATATATATATATATATATATATATATATATTATATTGATTTGGACAACAGGTATTGTATCTCCTGGTTTGAGTCACCCATTATATTATCATTTCTTATATATAATAAAATTGAATAATAACAATAAAATACGTTGTAATTAAATTGACAAATGTAAACAACATAGTAAAATCAACATTAAAAAATCCTGCAGCCGAAAAAGTTGGTCGTCGTGCTTCAGCCTGATGTGCAAGCATGAATAAATTGTTTCCAATCTCAGGGATATGTATATGCCTATATAAAGTTTTATAAGCAACACGCACTGTTCTATTTCCCTCTCTCACATTTTTCTCACAGCACGATGATAAAAAGATTCCTTGTAGCTAAAAAATTAATATTATTATCCTAAAATGTTCTAAATATGTATTAATTAAATATATAAACACAAGACGCTATTTACTGCGTTTGGATGCGAAAGGGAGACGCACAATCCGGTCTGAATGTATTAAACACATAATGAATGGGTACATAGTTTAGGAATTTATATTGCTTTTAAATTGAATTGGTATGATCAAATAAAATATCTCTGTCCACGATTTATAAAGATTTTAAATTCTATAGAGTCAAATCATGTATATTATGAATCTATCTTTAGATTTGGAACAATTTATAATCACCAAATAGACAGTAATAATAGTTACCATTGTAAATATAGCCAAGAATAAGGACAGTTGATTCACAACTTTACAATCCACTAATAAAACGGTTAACGATACCAAAATTCCCAGCAAGAAATATAAAATGAAGGCTAGTATCTGGACACCAAACATTTCATTAAATAAATTCGATATGTCACCAAGCATATTATGCAAACATACAATTTTGTCCAGCTGGCCTTTTAAAATTTCACCATCATTACGTACTTTATAGTCGCAAATTATTTTATTTAAAACATTCCATCGAGTTTTCATGCAAATCAGTAAGTAGCATTCTATTAATAAAGCGACCATAATGTAATGGTGGTTTAAATATCCTCGTATGTATAGGAATATCCATAAAATTAGATGTATATCCTCATTCGCAAAATTCCAAAAGTAGTGATCCAGTAATGATAGCATTATTAGTAAAAAATATTCGGAAAAGTAGTACAGGTGTACATGTTTAATTTCAGGTATGTTTATTTGAAATCCAGATTCTACTATAGTATCAAAATTATTGAACATAACATATAACTGTTGGTGTTTATTATTTTTCCATTTGCATGATATATAAACTGATTGAAGAACTATAATTAATTTCACTGTATTCAGCACTATAAATAACTTGTGGACTAAGTTGGTCTCAGTTGAGTTTTTGCTTGGATTTAATAGGTTGAAGTAAATAAATGTCATGACTAATATTGCCATTTTTATATAGGAATATGTTCGAGAGTTTTGGAACGTATTTGTTTTCCAGTCGAAATATGGTAAAACCCCCATGTAACTTGCGAAGGTTGCTATAAATTTCTTATTGTTCATTATTGAGGGCATTATTGCACTTATTACGGTCTAATGTAAATGATTAGTATCATGTGGTAAATTGAAAATTACAATTGTTGTTTGTGTGGACAAATTAATTTCAGTAATTGAAATGCAATAAGTAAATACAATATAATTATTGTGAAATGTTATGACATATCTTTTTGTTGATTGATTGTTATTTTATATGAATGAATTCGGTACGTAGACATTTTTGTAAAACAATTAAAACAATTTTTCCCAATCTTTAATTACGTGCAATGTAAAGTGAATTTACATTGAAAAATTCTACAGTATATAGTACCTAGAAAATAATATTAAAATAATAACTGGCTATTAATAATATGACTAAGATAATTTATAAATGAGCAAAAAATGTAAACATCGCCCAGCTCAATATCCTAGTGGTTAGGGGTGCTACTGAGCTTTGGGGAGCGTGCGTTCAATCCCACCGGAAAATGTTAGCAAATACCGGAGATACCAGAGGAGTTTACTCTGAGCTTTTTCTTTTACGGGCGTATAAGCCTCACGGCCCTATAGAAGATCCCTGCAAAATCTGAACTGAACCGAAAAAACAAATATTGATAACACCGACAATTTCGCATATAAAGCCAGTTGTTTGGGCAATGATATATTTGACTATAGAATTTAAAATCTGAATACATCGTGGAGATATTTTTATGGTCAAACCAATTCAATTTAAAAGCTATATAAATTCCCATTCATTATGTGTTTAATACATTCAGACCGGATTGTGCGTCTCCCTTTCGCATCCAAACGGAGTGAATATATATATATATATATATATATATATATATATATATATATGTATATATATGTAAGTTATTATTGGGAAACAGCGAGGGCAGTTAAATAATTAACTTTCGGCGAATAAATACAATAAGAAACGTAAGAACACTGCGTTTAGACTCTCCACTGATTTCAGAAACCTAAGAACAATTATACACCAAAACATTTGGCCTCAAAAGATTTTAGTTCGGCGCTACAACCTTATGAAAACAGCAAGAATGCTTCTTTCAATTGACTACATGGTCACGTCATACGCCCAACTAGAGTTGATAGTAAGGTACACAGTCTTTCATTTTAAATGGCGCCAATATTAACGCAAGATTTGAATTAAATAAAAAACACAGTTTTTAGTCTTTAGATTGTTATTATTTTTTATTGAATCATAAAGTACATATGATAGGGTTATTTGAGGAATAACACATCGGGCTAATAGCCTCCACGGCTTTGCTGGCACATACGCACTCTTTTGGCGAAATTTCGTTGATGGTGGTTGTGGGCTTGTTGAGATAGATCTTTGACTTCAAATAACAAATTAATCTTTGGATATCTATATGGACTACTTGAACCTCAATCATGTTCAAGTATAGCATTGTATCTTTGTGACTTCAATCTCCCAAATACTACATGGATCGGCCATGAAGACCCTCGCGGATTGACACGAAACAATTTAATATCTAATATCTAGCATTGATTTCTCATTTGTATATTATAATGTTGATATTGATAGTGCGACGCAAATATTTTATATCATTTAGTTTGCAACTAATTTGTATGAGCCTAAAACCGGATGAGCTATAGCTGCTACCCATGTTCGCTTTCCAAAGAGAGGCGCATAAAACGTGGAAATCTGCTTCACATACTTCGAATTATGATTATTTTACACAATTAAGAGCTCATTGCAAATAATTAACACTTTTATGATCAGTTTAACAATAGTCATATTACGCAAGAGGCCGTGCAAGATACACTCTATCAAGGAAAAAATCAATTGCGATCTTGGTCCCGATAGTCGTAGTTCAAAATTCATGACTCCGTAATGGCTGTGCCAATTTATATTGCTGTAATATTCTTTTCGTAGTATACTTGAACGACAGCTTGTATTTCGGTACAAGGAATACCCATTAGTCCCCAGCCCAGACCGATGTCTCATATTTCTTCGGGCTGGGGCGTACAGACCTGTATTTGAATCCCATACTTGAAATGCCCAGAGATATAATACCTATTAGTAGTAAGAGATTGACCCCAATTAGGTATGTTACATGAATGAAGCTTATATCTCTGTTAGGACACAATAGGTTGAAATTATAAACAATTGCTATACTAGGATCACCGAATCAAGTCCTGCCCACTCTACGCAGCTGTATTACATTGTTCAAGCAAATTAAAACTTCTTTAACACTGAGGTAAACCGGCGATCACAAGGATGGCATCCCTAGATACCGTCCGATATCCCTGGCCTATCCTATCCTATATCCTATGGCCAACCTGACCGAACTCTTTCTCTGAACTCGCTATCATGATGCTTTCTGAGACTCTTGCCAGCAGCCTCCGTTTATGCTGCCCTGGTCCTCTCATATTTTGCATAATAGCCGCAAGCGCCCTAGCGCACAGGACCGACCTCGCACCCGCTGCCTCTGCGTATCTCCAGGTCAAGCCCTGGTCCACCACTTGACCTCCTTACGACGAATCACCTCGGTATCTCCGATAGTAAATCGGAGCCTTCCCGTAGCCACTAAGGCCACGTCGTCGGCATGCCCTATCAAATTCGATCCCTCCGGGAAGGGAATTCTCAGAATGTGATCATACATTATGCCGACCCCAGTGGAACATCGCACTCCAACTTCATGTGCTTATCCCCTGTAGCACTCTTCACTATTAAATTCCCTGTCCATGAAGTAGCTTCCTAGCCTCATGGTGTCAGCTGGGAGGCCCATCGCTGCATGGTAAGGCGTTCTGTAACTAACGCACAGAGATTGCAGACTAACTTACAGGTTGTCGCTGTTGGTCTCCACGTCGAGTACCTTCCATTCCCGGACAGCATATGGTTAGGTCCACGATCCCCTGGTATCCTTTCCTCACGAATGTGGGGGAGTGGTCATTGAGCACGACAAGCCCTGCTCCCGTGACGTATTCCGCAAGTCCCCGGCCACGGTCGTTCTCTACTCGACACCCCTGCTCTGGAGACTTGGCATTAAAGTATCTAGCAATCAGGATGCTTTCATTCCTCAGTAGTTCACGCATAGTAAGTCGTGGGCCGCCCTGCACTTATTCAGGTTGATCTGCAGGGCACGGAATTCCATTGCGTTTCTGTTCTGTAGGGGCCTGGATGAATGTTGGTTTTATATGCATCTTTTCTAGCTCTTTCTACATCTGTGATAGTGCACGCTATCAAATGCGTTTTCTAGATCTATTAGGGCTACATGTGTCTCCCTATTTCTATGAGTTCGCTTTTTTAGTGCTATTTTCAGGGCAAATCCACTTTGGATGTGCAAGAATCTCATTCCTCTAGTTGTTTTCCTACCATATCAATCTCCAGCAGGTTTTAAGGGTCCTAGAATATACTCTCCCTATTAATCGTATGACGACTATCCATGATCGTTTGTTGGGTCGACTTTGGTGCCCTTTTTTGTGTAAGGGAGTTCCTCTACCACCAACAGAATTGATTCTTCTCCGTTCAGACAGCTCTGATAGTGCCGACAACATTCTTAAAAGTGTATCTGATTCGCATCGTATAAATTCCTGGTGAATTTTTTCAAGATCCGGTGACCTTTTCAGCTTGGTGCATATATAAGTGTGAACCCACCTCTTAGCAATCTACATATCTAGATTTCGATCTTATTAGATCTCGTCAGTGTAGCTCAGCTAGTGAGGATGAATTCACACAAAATCTCGAGTGGTTATATACAAAAACAGTAGAACTTACCCTCGTAGAGGGAAGTTAAACGCCATCTGGCGGTACCACATCAATTAGCAATGCACACCCATATGGTAATAACCGTCAACATGCTCATGTTATCAGGATCACCGGGTAGTGCCCTCTAGAGAATATGAATAATATTCCAATAGAGTGCTTGAGATATCAGGACAAAGCCAATCGTATAGAACATATATAAGTGTGAACCCACCTCTTAGCAATCTACATATCTAGATTTCGATCTTATTAGATCTCGTCAGTGTAGCTCAGCTAGTGAGGATGAATTCACACAAAATCTCGAGTGGTTATATACAAAAACAGTACAACTTACCCTCGAAGAGGGAAGTTAAACGCCATCTGGCGGTACCACATCAATTAGCAATATAACCACTCGAGATTTTGTGTGAATTCATCCTCACTAGCTGAGCTACACTGACGAGATCTAATAAGATCGAAATCTAGATATGTAGATTGCTAAGAGGTGGGTTCACACTTATATATGTTCTATACGATTGGCTTTGTGCTGATATCTCAAGCACTCTATTGGAATATTATTCATATTCTCTAGAGGGCACTACCCGGTGATCCTGATAACATGAGCATGTTGACGGTTATTACCATATGGGTGTGCATTGCTAATTGATGTGGTACCGCCAGATGGCGTTTAACTTCCCTCTACGAGGGTAAGTTCTACTGTTTTTGTATATAACCACTCGAGATTTTGTGTGAATTCATCCTCACTAGCTGAGCTACACTGACGAGATCTAATAAGATCGAAATCTAGATATGTAGATTGCTAAGAGGTGGGTTCACACTTATATATGTTCTATACGATTGGCTTTGTGCTGATATCTCAAGCACTCTATTGGAATATTATTCATATTCTCTAGAGGGCACTACCCGGTGATCCTGATAACATGAGCATGTTGACGGTTATTACCATATGGGTGTGCATTGCTAATTGATGTGGTACCGCCAGATGGCGTTTAACTTCCCTCTACGAGGGTAAGTTCTCCAGCTTGGTGCATTTTATGGCATCTCTAATTTGGCGAATTTGGAGCGTTATACGAGTTGTGTTCTAAATTTAATATGTTTCTTGCGTAAACGTCTCTCTTGTTTCTTCTACAAAATGTTTCAAATGTTGTAACCACTCTGTATTTGTAATATTTCCTGAAATATTTGTCCATTTGACGTTAATGATTTTATCGTCATCCAAGATACTGAGCTACTATATATATTCGATTTTTCACCCCAGTCTTCTTTTTATTTATTACTATGTTTTTTACTAGCGATTATCGGTTTCCCGTAAAAACGACTATGTCCGTATAACTTAAGTTTTTTTATCCGTTTTTTACCCTATAGGCCCCCTTAAGTCTTTCCAGCTATCTCAGTTTTGGGCGAATTCATACCAATTTAGCCCTGCGGTACGTTTTAAATCGTCGCTCCACTTCGTCAGGGACCGACCGGCGCTTCTTTTTTCGACCATGGCCTGCATCTAATCAGCCTACCGCTCCATTGTTCCTGATCTCTGCTACATGTCCCGCTCTGTTCCATTTCGTGCTGGCAATGCACTTGACCACGTCTTGGACTTGCATCTTTTCCCTAATGCGATATGCCTAGTTTTCGTCTCTCTATTGCTCTTAGATTTATTTTAAGATTTTCTAGAATAGATTTTTGTAAATGTCCAAGCTTGTGATCCATAGGTGGTGACTGGTAGGATGCACTACATATATAGTAGTTCGGTTTTTAATTTCAGGGGGATTTCCATAACTAAGATGTCTTTTATTTTCCAAATGCTGCCCATGTTTCTAATATTCGTTTGTGTATTTGTAATTTTTGGTTGGCCTTCCCTATGGCTATGGCTTGTCCAAGGTATTTAATCTGGTTACCTCTTCGATATTATTGGTTTCCAGCGTTATTTTTTCTTCGTCTTCGTCTTTATTTGTTGTAATGTAATTAGTTTTATCGAAGTTTATTTCAGGGCCAATGAGCTTTCAGGTTATGTAGATATTTTCACTTTGTGCGACTAGTTCTTCTTTGGATTCCGCCATTATTACTATGTCATCCGCAAACATTAAGTAACTAAATATGTCGCCATTGATATTTACACCTCTATTCTGCCAAACTATAGTTATTATTACATCTTTTAGGACCATGATGAAGAGCTTGGGTGACATTATGTATCATACGCGTACTCCCTTTTTCTTTTTATTTTTACTATGTCAGAGCTTTCATGCATTTGAATTTGTAGTGTGGTAGTTCAGAAGATGTTATTGATCAGGTTTGCATATCTGTAGTCTATTCTTGCGTTTTTAAGGACTTGATAGAGTCCACATATTTCTACTGTGTCAAAAGCTTTTAAGAAAGTGACAAACGCCAGTCATAGAGGTATGTTGTATTCTACCGCTTTTTCTTACAATAGAATAGAATAGAATAGAATAGAATAGAATAGAATAGAATAGAATAGAATAGAATAGAATAGAATAGAATAGAATAGAATAGAATAGAATAGAATAGAATAGAATAGAATAGAATAGAATAGAATAGAATAGAATAGAATAGAATAGAATAGAATAGAATAGAATAGAATAGAATAGAATAGAATAGAATAGAATAGAATAGAATAGAATAGAATAGAATAGAATAGAATAGAATAGAATAGAATAGAATAGAATAGAATAGAATAGAATAGAATAGAATAGAATAGAATAGAATAGAATAGAATAGAATAGAATAGAATAGAATAGAATAGAATAGAATAGAATAGAATAGAATAGAATAGAATAGAATAGAATAGAATAGAATAGAATAGAATAGAATAGAATAGAATAGAATAGAATAGAATAGAATAGAATAGAATAGAATAGAATAGAATAGAATAGAATAGAATAGAATAGAATAGAATAGAATAGAATAGAATAGAATAGAATAGAATAGAATAGAATAGAATAGAATAGAATAGAATAGAATAGAATAGAATAGAATAGAATAGAATAGAATAGAATAGAATAGAATAGAATAGAATAGAATAGAATAGAATAGAATAGAATAGAATAGAATAGAATAGAATAGAATAGAATAGAATAGAATAGAATAGAATAGAATAGAATAGAATAGAATAGAATAGAATAGAATAGAATAGAATAGAATAGAATAGAATAGAATAGAATAGAATAGAATAGAATAGAATAGAATAGAATAGAATAGAATAGAATAGAATAGAATAGAATAGAATAGAATAGAATAGAATAGAATAGAATAGAATAGAATAGAATAGAATAGAATAGAATAGAATAGAATAGAATAGAATAGAATAGAATAGAATAGAATAGAATAGAATAGAATAGAATAGAATAGAATAGAATAGAATAGAATAGAATAGAATAGAATAGAATAGAATAGAATAGAATAGAATAGAATAGAATAGAATAGAATAGAATAGAATAGAATAGAATAGAATAGAATAGAATAGAATAGAATAGAATAGAATAGAATAGAATAGAATAGAATAGAATAGAATAGAATAGAATAGAATAGAATAGAATAGAATAGAATAGAATAGAATAGAATAGAATAGAATAGAATAGAATAGAATAGAATAGAATAGAATAGAATAGAATAGAATAGAATAGAATAGAATAGAATAGAATAGAATAGAATAGAATAGAATAGAATAGAATAGAATAGAATAGAATAGAATAGAATAGAATAGAATAGAATAGAATAGAATAGAATAGAATAGAATAGAATAGAATAGAATAGAATAGAATAGAATAGAATAGAATAGAATAGAGTAGAATAGAGTAGAATAGAATAGAATAGAATAATCTCCAATAAATTGTTTCGGTGTAAAAAACTTATTAAAAAATAATATTCGTCGTATGAAATACATATTTAAAACAATGTAAACGTTTTTGTTAACAACCATTGTAAACGTTTTTGTTAACAACCATACCAACCCGAGAGTAATAGCCTAGTAATTTATATGTATATAAATTAACAAGTTATTATATTTAGTGATAATAAGTTAAGTAACCATTTGCAACGTTTTGCATTTTGCGTTATGCCAACTTTTTGTAAATTATAATAATCCTTGAGATTCGATAGATAAAAAAGTGCACTTAAATTATTAGAAAATTAGTGATTTTGTATTGGCAATTTACAACAAATAAGAGCTAAATTAATTTCAAGTGTAGAAATAAAACTCAATTATTTTAATAAAAGCAGTTATGTTGTGTATTCGCTTTATCGAATACAACGATTAATAAACAAACACGTTTTAAAAGTATGCTTTTAATTATTACTTATAGACACATAATCAATATAAATAGACCACACGTCATCACACCCAGAACCAAGAATGACTTTAGTAATAACCAAAACAAATACATGTTAATTTTCGCAAGTTATCTCAGCATATTCCGTTTTATAAGATTAACAAGACAACACTTTAAAGTTCTCAAACTCTGTTTCTACTTTATTTACTTTAATGCTAACAATGCCTTTCTAATTTAATATAGTTTATAATCTATACACAGTTTCTCAGTTGATAATCTCGATTTTGAAAAGAATGAAATAAGTTGCTAGTTGTACTAAAAATTATTTATCCAACCAACAAAAACGTTGATAATTACCACGGTTTTCAAACTTACACCATTTCGATTAATAAATTATTATAAAGAAACGATTACAGCATTTAGCTTAAACTAAGATAAACTTAAAAAAGATTTAGAAAAATACTAAAACAAGCTCGACTGAATAAATGATTATATATATATATATATATATATATATATATATATATATATATATACATAATGAAACTATTTTTTCTAATCCCGGCCTGCGTACTCGGTAAAATGTGTCGTTTTACAATTAACG
Organism: Lordithon lunulatus; assembly: GCA_963942505.1. NCBI lineage: Eukaryota > Metazoa > Arthropoda > Insecta > Coleoptera > Staphylinidae > Lordithon > Lordithon lunulatus. Next base: position 39,080,312 of record OZ012674.1, on the reverse strand, counting down.
AAACTTGAAAAAGGCAGATAAGATGTCACTGAGAACATTTGAGAGAAAAGTTTTAAAGAAGATATTTGGGCCTAAGATAGGAGAAGATCGGCATAGAATACGAATAAACCATGAGGTTCAACTATTAGTAAATGGGGAAGACATAGTAAAATACGTTAAAGCAAGGAGACTTAGAATAAGTATATGATCAGGATGACGGAAGGCAATATTTAAATCACAACCCAGCACATCACGAGGCAAAGATTGACCAACCAGATAGAAGGACAAGGCGACGATGAAGATACGGCGCGAGAGTTTCGAAGAATAGAGAACAGTGGAAGAGAATTGTCTAGGAAGCCAAGACCCACCTGGGGCCGCAGCGCCAAACAAAGAAGATTAAATGCTGCACATTTCCGAATGTACTACTAAAATTAAAATTTATTCCAGTCTATATAACAAAGGGGATATAGATGATCCTAACAATTTTAGGCCAATATCTTTAATACCAACTTTTTCAAAGAGCTTTAAAATATTTATTATATTAATTTCACAAACTTCATCATAATGTAGAATGTAAGAGTAAAACTTTAAATGATATTTATGAAATCACTTAATTTATGTTATTTCTGTTCCACAGAGTAAACTAAATTGTTAATACATACAATTCCATATATAAATATATATACTACTTATCTTTAACCATAATGTCCTTGTGTTAGCAATTTACATCATTTAGATCTTGAGGTATTATTACATTTAGCTATGTTGTGAACTTTTATTATTTCGCCAGGGGTGCATTTTGGGGGAAAATAGGGAAGGTAATCATTAGATGAGCCAAATAATATGCCCTTAAGAGGTTGATATGCAGTTGGCTAATACTCTGCATGTTATTAATGAAATCATACCACTCAGAGGACAACTTTTTTTTAAAAGAGGTGTAGAAAATTAAATCCGGTAAACCAGTTTGTAGCAATTATTGACTTTAGCTGTAAATAGTAATACCAAAAACAATCAACAAAAATTCTTCATCTAAATGTACAAGGTTTATCAAACTGCATTGGCATTGTGTGTCTATGTGAGCACTGTGCACGAGAAGAATCAATATGCATATACCAAATTATGCTCTAATTAATTAATTTTGTCGGAAAGATAATCAACATGGAGGTATATCTACATCTATTCTAGAAAAGATATAATTCCAGAACCACTCAATAATATAACATTAATTTCACAGGAAAGTCTTTGAAATATCTCCATGTTATATCTAGAAAGGGAATTTATTAGTGCTGACTACCTACCAATGCCCGACCCCAAACCTCATAAATTATCTAGAGCACCTAGAAATGGTATTAACATATGTATACAATACCTTTGCTATCTGTATTAATGAGGTTCTTACAGCTGATTTTAATGTTGATCTATCTCAAAATGACAATCGCAAACAGGACCTAGTAAACTTGCTTAGAACATTTGGACTTTATCAAACTATACATGAAGCAAACCGAATAAACACGACCTCACAAACATGTATAGATAACATCTTCAGAAACTTGGGCAGATAAAAGTGTAGTACATCTATGTTCAATCTCAGATCACGAACGACTGTCTATAAACATGTACTTAACAACAAATAAAAATAGCACAAAACGCATCAGAACATTTAACAAACTAAATCGTGACTTGTTTAAGTTTAATGTTGGAAATGAAGACCGGTTAGAAGTTTATGAAGCAAGTACAGATTATAAATATAACCACTTCTTAGGAATTATCTGTCGAAATATAGAGTCTGTATTCCCACTAATGTAGTTATCATAACGTGTGAGAAAAATTTCATACCCAGTTGAAATTGTCCAAATGGTGGAAAACCTAAAGTTCAAGCTTGAGATCGACAGACAAACAGGCGATGAATATATAAAACAGCGATATATAAACTATAAACGAATTTACAAAAGAAGAACTGGAAACTACAGAAAACAGATAAACATAGACAACATCAGGGAATAAAATTAAAATCCTCTGGGAGATTATCAACACAGAAACTGGTAATTAAAAATCCAATATATCTTACGCTGCTAAAACAAATATGTCATTACTAGACGACTTTAAAGATTTTTTCATAAATAGACGCAATCATCTAAAAATAAATTTGCAACATTCAAACATTATTTCAATGTTACCCAAAGAAGTTTCGGAAGTTATTGCAAATCCACTTTCTGTTATATTCAATGCAAGCAAGTATCACCGAAGGAATATTCCCAGCGAAAATGAAAACTGCTAGAGTCGTACCAATTTATAACTCAGGGGACAGGTCAAATCCATCGAACTATAGACCAATTTCCATCCTGTCTTCACTTTCCGAAATTTTTGAGTCTATCTCTATTAGATAATAAAATTCCTTGAAAAATGAAGTAAAGATCACCGCATCAATACGGATTTATGAAAAATAAAATATGAACGACTAGGAGACCTGTCTTGCACAAGCTGAATGTGACGCTGCTTCTTGGTTCAATTCAAATGAGCTTATCTTAAATACAAGTAACACTACCCATCTCTATTTCTCCTCTTCCAGAAGAGAAAAGGTTATTCCACAAGGAGTGGGAAAGTTCCTGGTATTACACTAGACAGCCGGCTCACGTGGAGTGCTCATATCGAGAAATTTTAACTAAAGTAGCCATGTCAATATATGTTATAAGGAAAAAAGGTAAGATAGTAAGTGAAGAAGGAGCCAGAATGACCTATTCAATATTCCATACCAAAGCAACATATAGTATTATGGCCTGGGGCCAATCAGCTCATATGGAGAAGGTTTTCAAGCAACAAAATAAGACAATCAGAGCAATCCAAGGTCTACCTTCCTTTGAATCATGCAAGCCCTTGTTTGTAAAATATAAAATATTAAGATTATCAGCCACAACCATATGTAGGTTGAAATAACAAGAGGTACAAAGAAGTAAAATGATCGTGCTTAAAAGATCAGATTTACATGACCACCTGGCAAATACACCACTCCAGATTTCAAATACCCGTCTACAATCGTCCTCCCAAGTCACAGTCGCTTAATCAATTCCGAAATACAAAAAAGATGGCCTCAATCGAAATGGCTTCATATAGGGTTGCGGAATTCCTAGATAGAGTGCAAATATTCAATATAGTTTCATTAAAAAGTAAGTTTTATTTAGTTAAAATATTATTATTATTTCAATATGTTATTTTGATGACAATAGCTGCATATATTGAGCTGAAATAAATTACAGTACATTACATTACATAAATTACTAGTACCAATTTCGATCTATATGCTGCAGACACACCTGCATACCATCATTAAAAAACCTTAACATTTTTCTTGAAAATATGCAAGCTGCTAAGCTAGAACCTGAATGGTTTAGAATGAACAAGCTCAGTCTTGTATAAAATATTCAAACAAAAAATTAGATAAGAAAGACAAGCATAAACTACATAGACGTGATATGTAGGGCAAATGGAACGAAGACAAACGACGACATAGAAATAGAGAACGAAATAAACTATTTCGCTAACAGAAAAACAAATTAAAAATAATACAAGGATAGCGAAAATCACTACAACCAAAAGACCCATAGAAACTACGTAATTCAACCAACAAACAAAGAAAAATTAGACAAAATACTAAGGGATTTCAAAGTGCATAAGGCACCGGAGTTTTATAAAATTACGAACTATACAATAAAGGTAAACAGAAAGGCACCCATACTAGTAAAAGTAATAAATGCAGTATTTAAGACATGAAAATTTACTGTAACACCAATATACAAACAAGGAAACAAAACACACCCTGGAAACTATAGACCCATATCAATACTATCCTCTCTAAAAAACACCTACAACGAACTTTGCAAATCCAAATAACCAACCATATAAACAAACACAATATAATCTGTCAAGAACACCACGCATTCCAAAAACACTCAGGCACAACATCAACAGCGAATGACCTTATAAGCTACATATCAAGTAAACTAGACCAAAAATACTTTGCAGCTACGATATACATTGATATGAAAAAGGCGGCTCAAAACAAAAATGATTAGAAAAATTTGAAGCAAAGTACAGGTAAAATCCACAACAAAAAAATGCACCCTACACTAACCACAGAGGCTATATAGCACTACAATAGACTACCACAACATATAAATACACTTAAATATGCCACCACATTCTTTTCCTAACTAATAAACTCAAATAAAAATCCATCAGAGAACCCTCAGTACCATTAGCCAGAGTTGGGGCCCGCGCCATGGTGAACACAGAGGGTTTAACATTCAAAGAGGAGGCACGACAATTAACAACAGCGGCGCATTGTTTTTTTGCTCTCTATAAAAGATGTAAAACTGTTTGTAATAATTGTCAATAAATATTTATTTTTAGTTTTTTCGCTTGCAATTGTTTCTTAATTTCAATTCATTCGATGGGGGTGAATGTAATAGTTTGCTGTTTTGAAAATATTCGAACACATTGCAAGTATTCCTGACCGTACCCCATGGACACTGATATCAACTTTTATGCTGCAAAACTTACTTCATTCACTAGTTGATATTTAGGTTTCAGCTCCGCTGCAAAGTAACTGACGAAGGCGGTTGGTGGTTCTGGATGAATCCTACTCATTATCACATATATGAATTGATGGAAGCTCCATTATAACGAGTGAACTAATTGTTTCTAGATTCCTCCTAGCTGCGAGTTGCACAGAGATGCATCTTCAACGGACTGTTTTTGCTTCCCGGAATGGGAAGCATGATCAAACGAGTTGCCTGGCATTACATCACACAATACTATTAATATTAAAATCTTTTGAAAGAGATTAGTTTTTTGTGATTTGAGGTGGGGAATCCCGAGAGAACTTGCTGGCATTCTCCCTGGGGAAATGCTGGACTCCGACCAATCTAGGGCCGACCTACCAGTTAAACCCCACCTCCTTCCGCACCCAGGTCCGGGACTGCTCACGCATTACTTCAGGCCTGGGTGGGTCTCCGTCCTATATCGCCTCCTCTACCTTCCGGCTGATTATACCTCATGCAGTAGGCGATAGCTTCCCAATTGCCGACATCCTTAAGCATCATGCCACTGATGCTTTCTGGCATCATCTCGGTCCCTATCCACCGGCTCAGAGCCGACCGTTGGCCCTCCCATCGCTGCCATCCAAAGATGTTCTGCTCCGCGCTATCCCTGTGTTCTCCGCAATAACTGCATCTATCACTCCAATTCATACGGTGGAGGTATGCTCGGAAGCAGCCGTGTGCCGTGGAGAATTGGATGAGGTGGTAGTTGACCTCCACGTGGGTCCACGCTGTAGTGTTTGGGTTTCGGTTCTCCCCTCCGTCCTGTTAGCGGCTGTCAACCCGCAGGTATTCCACTCCTGCAGTTTCGCTCGCCCCTTGCCTCGAGCTCGATAGGGACGATACTAGCCACGTGCTCGTGGTGGCCTCCCTTGACCTGATTCTATAGGTGCTGGCCAGTCTGGGGGCCGCTCGTCTTTGAGCCGCTCCCATTAACCTTTCGTCTTCTCTACAGTAATTTTATTTTTTGTTTAAATATCAACAAATGTCGTCAATAGATTTTGTTTTTTTTTTCGAAAGTTTCAGTAATTCTACCATCAGTGTGATTACATCAGAGATTGAACGATTTTGCCTAAAGCCGATGAATATTTCATTGCCTATACACTGAGCACTCAAATACCTTGGAGAAGGTTGGTAAAGGGATATGGGCCGGTAACTGTCGGAATTTGTTGGATCGCCCTTTTTGTAAATTGGGCCCATGCTGGCGAGTTAAAGTTTACTGGGAAATGGAAGCATTGATAACCTTAGTTAATGGTGGTATAAGGACCTTGCATCGTTTTAAAATGTCTACACTGAAGCCAAATATGTCCCTGGACGGTTTTAAAACTTTAAGTATTCACACAGGAGCGTGTTGAGAGCAGAGTCCGTTCCATTCTTAGGTAAAGTGCCGATTATATTGAGAGCAGTATTGGTGAAAGAGATATTTAATTCGTCAGCTGTAATATTAGCATTTAAATTGCCCATAAGCAGTTTTGTAGTGATTATACAAGTTTTTATTAGCAACCCCATACCGACTCTATAAAAAGCAAGTTGTTCTCTCATTCTTTTGAGATCTCTGTAAACCATGAAAAGCGAAGTACATATATTCAAAGCAAGCATTTTTGAAGTATTCAAAGGTATCATTCTAGATACTGCTTCTGCATAGTTGGCGAATATGTTGTCAAGGCAATTTAATAATCTGGTGTGGGTGAGGGTGGTAGCCAAAAGAAACAAATATATGACTAAGTTTTGAACAGTACATTAAAATCACAGCCTATAAGTATATTATTATTTAGCGTTAGTAGACTTTAAAAGAATATTTAACTTGGCCAAGAAAGCATTAATGTCGCCTAAAGGTGATCCATAAACATTAATGACATATAAATTATAAATGATCTTATATGCAGAACATTCAAACTCAATTGCCTCAGATAATTTGTGTATATATTTTATACTTCCAAACATGGCAGACTATACTATACATTCATTCTCTTTTAGCCTGTGCTCTGATATACACAAGATGTCCAGTTTCATTATAGTCATGTAATAGCGCTTCCATCTCGTTAACTTTATTTCTGAGACAATCGGATATTTATAAAAAGAAGGTTACTTGACTGTCCCTTCTCCAGTTCTCACGAGCTGGTCCTGTTGAAAATTTGCATCTGCCTTGAACTGGACCGTATTCTTCAACTTAGTTAAAGTTTATAATTTTGTTGATTGATTACATTAGAATATTTGTCCCAATGGCGCGGCCCCTAATTACACATAATTTATATTTTAATAATACAATTGCATGCATAACACATTCGGTTGAGTTATTCTTTTTATATAACGATTGACGTTGTCTTTGAATCCTTCTCAGAGAGCAGAGCTGAAATATATTTTTTGAATTGATTCCAAATTCCTATAGAGATCACCAAAATTTCACAATAAATAATATTCGGAATAGCAAGCGTAAGCTTCTTTCAAAGAAAAAGCAACTAATATTTCTTTTTGCTCTCTGTAAGTAATAATTGATTAATTCGACTCTCCGACACAACAGAAACATTTATTTATCGATTATTTTATCTCTTAGACGCCATTCATCTCAATCATATTTAAATATCACATAGAAATTAATACTTGTAATTAAATCTATTCCTTCCATAAAATTACCCCAAGCTCTCTGCTCTTCGTCATACGAAACACATAAAGGTAAGCATCACTCCTTTTCACAATCTTTCCACAGTAGGTAGAAAACAGGGGTCCTGGAGCAAAAACGTCACCTTTATAGCGGGGGGCATAGAGTTGATTTTCGCTGAGCACCGATTCTGCTCGAAAATCGCCTCCATTTTGTTTTAGCAGCACATTTGGTTGCCGGTCGCGGCCGCTCGGGCGCTGCCGGTGTGTTCATGTGTTGAGGAGTGGTGGGCGTAATTCTTGGAGCCGTTGGTGAGGGGTGTCTTCTGGGAGCCGTTGGTGAGGGGTGTCTTCTGGGAGCCGTTGGTGAGGTGTGTCTTCTGGGAGCCTTTAGTGAGGAGCGTCGTGAATGAATTATATATCATGTGTTGCATTAGTAAAGACGCATTAACAAAGATGTCGTTGTCGAGCGCGGTTGTATTTTGCAGCTTTCTACTGCTGGCGGGCGTGAAAACGATGCCTGTAAATGATGGAGTTAATAGTGGCGAGCGTAATATAGATGGGGCAGTCTCGGTGCTGGATCAGCATGTTAAAGGATACTTTTCGGAACTTGCGAGTTGGGCTGAGAGGGAAATTATGCATCTGAATGAGAAAATAAAAATTCTTCACATGGGTGAGATGTCAAAGTATTATTATGGTGACGTCAAAGCAGTGATGGAAGGTGTGCCTGAATCATTTCCAACGTTGAAGATTAATGTGAATAATAGCGCAACACAGACCTTGGAGGATTACGTCAATGAACATTTCAATTTACTGTCAAGCTGGATTGAGGAGGAGCTCCTAAAGTTGGATGGGAAAATCAGGGAGCTTACCAGAGATGAAGTGGGTAAAATACATGATGATGACAACAACGAATCCGATTGAAATGTAGAATAATTATAATAATAGCTATTGTACCTGTATGAATATTTTAGTTCTAATAAAGCATTCAAACTGACAACATCATGTTTTTTTTAATTCTCATGCTAGCTATCATCACCTCATCGCACAGTTTAACTGATTATGAGATTACATTGAATTATCTTCAGCAAGCGGGATATATTCATGCAAACGAATCCATCGCGGAGATATCGCTGTCTAATAATGGCAACAACAACACCACTTTCCGTTCTGCACTAGCATATTTCCAGGAATTTTACGAGTTACCAAATAGATCGGGCATCATTGACAATGATACTCTATTCTTAATAAAGTCTGATCGTTGCGGTGTGGCAGACACACCTTCACCGATACGTACAAAATGGAATAAATGGAGAACAAGCAACATAACCTGGCATTTCAGTCTAGCAACACCTGAAATATTGGTTGTAGCTGAGAACGCGTTTAAATTGTGGGAGGATAATTCACCATTAACGTTTACACGTAACACCACAAACTATAATATACTGATATCGTTCAGGAGAAAAAATCACAATTTTGTTGAATGCAGACAAAGGGCTATATGCGGGTTTCCCTTGGGAGATGGAGTACTTGCACATGCATATTTCCCAAATTCTGCTAAACCTGTGGAAATTCACCTGGATCATAATTTGGATTGGTATCTAGGAATGGATGTTCCACCAAAAGGAAAATATAGTTTATATTTAATTCTTGCTCATGAAATAGGACACTCGTTGGGGTTCGATCATTTATCAAGCAGCAATTCTTTAATGTTTGCGTTTTATCCGCATAATTATCATTTTAAAAATTTGAGTGAAGATGATATTGATCAAATTAATGCATTATATGGTACAAAACCTCAGAGTACATCTGCTGCCACTACCACAACTACCGCTACAACTTTAACGACACCAACAACAACAACAACTGATGCTACAACTTCAACAACAACAACATCAACTGCTGCTACAAATTTTAAACCAAATCATGCAACAAGCAACAAAGAAATCGCTCCCGATTTGTGCTCGGTAAAAAATGTTGATGCCATGTTGGTAATCGGTGAAAGATTATATATTTTCTATATGAAATGGGTCTGGATAAAAGATATGCGGAAGGAAATGTTTGAATCGGCTAGAATGATTAGCGATTGGATTCCATTAATTCGCAATTTTAACAAGGTAACGAGTGCGTTTCAAAATCCCAACGGAGATGTAGTTCTTATATCCAATGATAAGATTTACGTTGTGGATTTAAATTCTCTCCAAGTAAATTTCTACACAGGAGCAAATTCATTTTTCAAATTGGGTTCCAATGCAAAAATACAGACGGTGGTAAATACCTATACAGGTCGTACTTTCATATTTTTCGATGATATTTACTATGCAGAAATAAGCAATTGCGATTATTCAGTCACGAGACATAATACAATAGAGAGGGGCTTCCCAGGTCTTCCAATTGGTATAACTCAAGCATTTCGCTACACCAACGGTATATTATACTTCTTCAGCAAGAGTCAAGTTTACGAGTACAATGAGTTTACAAATTCTTTAGTTAGTGCTGGAGAAATTGATTATGGGAAGTTTGGTATCAATTGTCCCAACATTGGTATCTTGGAAAAGTTGCGAATTCTGCTGACAAAACTAATCTCGTTCAGCAGTCAGGTTTGAACATGTTTTGCAACTGATAAGCAATTTCCGTTGATAAATTAAAACATTTCCTGTGATAAGGCAAACAACATTTCCGCCGACAAGTTTGAACATGCTTTGAAAACATCATTTCCGCTGTTGCATGATAAGTAATTCACAAGATTATACATGCTGAATTGGGGTGGGGAGGATATAAATATGATAGACGTATTCTCATGGAGACAGTTAGTTATTAATCCTCAGCAGAATGGATAACGTTCCAACAATTCACATACCTGAAGATCAGCAGTGCGATTCTGTAAGAAGTTCACCAACGGTATACCTGGACACCATGTTGCAAAAGTATGAAGAGGAGGTAAACAGTGAACGTCAACTAGTGAATGAAGTGAGTTATTCCCTATCTCGCCAACTCTCCGTATCGACCGGATTTAGTGCCATACGAGGATTCTATCAGTGCGTGCGACTCTTCAGCACAAGGCAAAGCATCACATTCACTCCCATTGAATGGCAAACGGTGACAAGTCATTGGGGGAACATCAATTCATTTTTTCAACAAAAACAGCATTCGAGACAAAAACGCGGCACCAAAAGATGTCCCACGTGTAAACATCCTCTTATCACTGCCGAGTTGCCAAAGGAGGAGAATGCATCCAATGATGATTGTGATTTGATATTTGACACATGCACCATTAGTTACCATCAAATCACAGAGAAGGACCGAAATAAATATATTACGCTCAAGTACCGGGGAGCTCAGTTCAAATTTGATCATCAGCTGGTTTGCAAGTTGGAGGGGTTGTTCCAGCTGATCAACTACCGGTTGGAGCGATTAAAAAGTTTAAATTTCGCCGATTACTACGATCAATGCGTGCTGCACTTCCTGCAACCATGGGTAATAGTTGAAGAAGATAAGTGTGGGATAATAAGTTCTTTGGAGGCGCTACTGAAAACTTCAACTCAAGACTACTACATTGAGATGGTGGAATGTATGTACGAGATAATTGCATACAATAGAAACAAGTTTGTGCAAGACGTGCAAACAACGCGTCAGTGTAATGGTTAAAGTCGTCAAAGCAACACGAGGTGAGGGAGAAGCACATATTCGGCTGCAGCGATTGGAGTCACACATTAGAAAAATCCATCAGTTAAAATTATCAATCAAAACCTACGAAGATGCGAAAAAGTGTTACCAGCTTTTTTCCAAACTTGGTATCAGTGAATAAGTGCTGCAGTTGTCACTGTCGGACACAATATAAACTACATTTAATGAAACATATATCAGCATGTGAATTGAACTTAATGTGGGACACACTCCCATCATATTTGAAAGCGGATAAAGACATTGTCGCATGCCTTCCCTGCTATCAGCATTATAATTTACCGGGGGACCATGATCATATTGATGGCCCCCCACCACCTCGCTACCGATGCTATAAATGTCTAAACATCGCTCCAGAAACTTTAGTAGGCATTGTTTAAGTGTCCAAGTAAAAATATTGCCATTTAAAATGTTGATGAACATTAGCAATTTTGTTCTAATGGTTGGGATATTCGACACAACGTTCTATTCCACCATACCAAGTGCCGAAATAGAGGAATGTCATATCATCATGGACGATGACCGCAATGATACGTGGCCTTTTGGATGGAAGCGAATGCTTTTGCTACCTGCAACCCTACCACCAACATGTATCACGCAAATTGATGGGCGTGACATTGAAGATGGTGTTATCAATTTTAAATTGCTGTACGTATTTCCAAACCGATCATATTATAAAACCAACCAATGGATGCATCACGTGACGAAATTACCCTCAATCCCAAGGGGAGAAGATCACATTGCGTTACTACCGGTAATGCATGTAGTGGAATATGCCCCCAGCACAGAATTATTCGAAGAAGAAGAAGTCTACTCATCTAGTACAGAATTATTCGAAGAAGAAGAATTCAGCTCAATATCTACAACCTCTAAAGAATATGTGACATCTTCAGCCCAATGTTCCCACGCAAGGAATCGTCCAAATTTTTCCAAATTAATTTCAATTTTTGCAGCCAATTTATGTATAATTTTATCAATCTATCATTTCATACAATCTATTATGCTTTTAATTGATATATGTACCGATTAGTGTGTTATTTACTATTAATAAATAAAACAATATATTAAATACTAATCATGTATGGTTTTACTTCTTCTTAACCTTCATCTTCTTTCTTAGTGTCAACAACAGCAGCAGAATAGGTAAATAAAACAAAATATATTTAAAACAATACATTTTATTCAAAATTTATAAGAACCTAAATACGATTTACAAATAGAGCAATAATGTCTGCTATTCTTGAGAGAGTTAAAACAATATGGAATACATGGTGCGCAAATACAAATACAACATAATAAAGCAAATAAATGAGTCTTACAACTAGATTTATATTCAACTGTAGTCATTTCGGTGATATTACAAGACTTGCAATAACTCAACTGAGAATGTGGACCGAACATGTTTACACTGTTACCGTCAACTGTGAAATGATCAATTAACTTCACAATGCATTCGATTTATGAATCCAACTATTCTGGGATTTATCGAGTCCCAACCATTTCACGTACACCTTTGCTCCTTTGCGTCGCAGCACCTTTTCAACCAAGTAGACATCTTCATGTTTCGCCTTTTGTAGTTCATACTCGTAGAACGCTCCTTGAATTGGACTGCCATGCATATCATTCAATAAATATGTTACAGGACTGCTAATCTTAATCTTTTGAATTCGAAATAATTCCGTAGACCAATTTGGCGTATAACCTTTATCAAATAACGCTTTTTGTTTGCTTATACGCACAACATCGCCCACACGAAATTGTCCTTTTCCAGCAATCTTTATATGTGAATACACAGTGTTGAGGAGTTGTTTCTCTTTCTTAGCATCAACATCTTTGGGTTTCATTCCTGTGGTACTGTGTCGTGTCGCATTGTACTTTGCTGTAACTTCCTCCAGTATCGAGTACCAATTATACTTCCCATTCAAGCTGAATGCTCGATACAATTTATCTTTTAGCGTTCTAATAACTCGCTCCGCCATGCATGCCTTCATAATGGTGTACGTGGAATAATGATTCACATTATGCTCCTTCATCAACGCATTAAATTGCTGGTTGTAAAACTCTTTGCCCTGATCCGTCTGCAAGTTTCGTGGATTACGTCCATCGGAAGATTGGAAAATTTTCTTGAATCCCTCCACCAGACTTGCAGCTGATTTATTCTTTAACGGTATAGTCCATAGAAATTTCGAGAAACAATCAATCACCACCAGTATGAATTTATAACCTTTATTTTCACGCGCATAAGGTGTAAATTCAGCTAAATCTGCTTGCCACAAATCATCTAATCCTTTCACAATAACTCTACGTCTCTTGAAATTTTTACGTGCCGGCTTGTGCAGCTCATTCACTACGTCCTGCTTGACCGAACTGATTTTTCCCATGATTGAAAATATTGGCAAAATCAATCACCTTTGAAGCCTGGATGGGAGGTTTTAATTTCGGAACATCAAGTTCACCTGCAGTATCTGATTCTGATTTTTCTAATGGAGCTCCAACAACTGCTCCACTGTTTATATATAATTCTTGTTTTTTCGTTAGTATTAAATCAACTTCATCCCTAATTAATTTGAGAACGACAATTTTCAACTCATTAAACCGCTGCTCAAATTTGGAGTTGAAACCGTCATATTGATGCTGCACTTGCTCATTTAATTGCAAAAACTTTGCATCAACCATGTCATGCATTGATGCAGCAACACCATTTATTTTGGTTGTTAACGTTTTTAATATAGTATTTATTTTCATGTTACATTCTTTTACCTCAATATTAATTTCATTTTTTAAGGTTTTCAACTCGTTTGCAAATGCTTTTAAATCCACCAACTCCTGACTGAGTACATCACTGGCATTAAACAAGTCTTTATCAAGTATATCAATCTTATCATTAATCTTATTCAAGTAATAATTAACATTGGCAATATTTGTATCAACAAAATCTTTAGTGGCAGCATCTGATTTCTCCAACGGATCATTTATATTGCAAATTCTTTTATTGCCAACGTTAAAATCACCATCGCGTGTAAATAGAAACCCTGGACCGGGAGGACCACGTTCCGCGACACCACGTTTTCGATTTGAATGACGTCCAAACTTGTCGACACTCATCTTTGATTTGAGTCATAATCCTACATAATCACACTATTATATTCGCTTCACGTAATTCCTCCTCTATGGAGACAATCTCGTTATGATGTGATGTATTTCCCGCATTCTCTGAGGCATGCAAAAGATATAGTCGATCAACCAATTCTTCAATAGTGTCCCAGTACCGATATTGAATTATCGTTCTGCTGTTACGGTTGCCGCGGTTGCTGTTGTTGATTGGAATGTGTAAAGATGAATCAAATCCACTTCTGTCTTTGAGCGGTCGAATTCCCATACCCTGCCTCGAGGGTTTCGGAGGCTTCGGCCTCAATCGCTCCATGAATGGTTTTATAATTAGGTTATATTTATTGGATCGTCTGCCCACATATCTTTTGTTTGAATCAATCTGATTCAGTGTATTCGTATGCACTAATATTTTAAGATATTCATTCTCGTCATCAGCGTTGTAGTTGATTGGATTGTTCTTAAATAGCAACTCGTAAAGTCCAGCGGTTCCCTCATACCGTTTACGTTTAATTATTAAATTGGCCCCATCCAGCTGAACATCAGAGTCTCCAATACTGCATTTATCCATGCCTGCATTGTATCTAATACCGGTTTCATCATCAAATCCGCGAGGGTTTTGAAGCAGACTGGAAATATATTTCCTAGGCAACGGATCGTATTTTTCTAGAATTCCCTTCAGACTATCACTTGGAATATCCTCCAGAAACGTTTGATTTAAACCCCTATCTGACATGTAAATGGATTGATCAATATCATCATATACATCCTGAGGATGAGGAGCGTATTCCGAGGGTTTTTCATGAATAAATGATTGAATAACTCGATCTTTTTTAGGTAATTTTTTCTGTATAAAATTGCTTGCTTTACGTTTAGCCCCCTGTTTGACATGTAAAGTTTTGACTTGAATTGTTGTTGGCGACTTGGCATTGGTTAATTGCTGCTGATGCGACTGCTGCTGTTGTTGAAGTTGTGATGAGAATAAACTTTTAATGGGTTCAATTAATGGCTTATAAGTTTTATTTAATAACTCATCCTCCTCAGCTCTATTCAATTTCATGGATAGTAATTTTTTGCGAATTGCTTTCTGGGCATCAATTAGTTTGCGTTGCGTCTTCTCACTCATTGTTCGCGTTCTCTCTCTCTTGCAAAACAACTTGACCCAATAACATCCAATTACATACTGAATTTAAATTATTTGCTTATCACTATATATTGATCTAGATATTTGCGATATCGACCTTTATCTACATCACAATCCTTGTCTATTGTAAGAAATCCATATGAATCCTCCCAACATGATGTACACATTTCTTTAAATTTTTCAAAAGTCATGTCACTGCTGATGTGATCGCTGTAAACGTGTTTCAGATTCAAATCATCCTGCTTGAAAAGTATTATGAAATTGGCATTGTCACGGATGAGATGTTTTGGGACTCGTGTGTACGACTGACACAAGTAAAACGAATCAATCTTATTATGACGCCCCATGCTGAAATATTCACGTATCATGTCCTGTTTATCACAAGCTACATCATCAAATATAAAAATTGAATTGGGTTTCGCGTCACTTGGACTCGTGATGTCAACGTTTTCTTTGAACGGAAAATATCCGACGCCTGTTAGAGGTTTTAAAACCTTCTCAAGAAACTGATATTTCGGCTGGTAGAGCGATTTCGAGTAGACATAAACATTCTGAAACTTGAGTCCGTTTTCATCGAAGAGCAAACTGAGCATCACATTTGATTTACCACAGTTTGATGGACCGCATATAATGCAGCGCAAAGAGTTGGGAAACAAGGCTCCATGTCGACGTGTCTTTTTGATTGAAATACCCTCACCAACACACTTATCCAGATTCATAATTGGGAGGGATAGTTTCTGCTTAACAACTCTCATCTTACTAAATTATTTCAAACATATTTGCACTTATATATAGTGGTTGCAAAGTATGCATACAACCAGATCAATATGTATGCTGGTAGAGGTATCATTAATTCAGTTATCAACAGACTGCCGTTTGAGTTACACCTGCCTGGTGGATACCAGTATTGCGGACCAGGAACCAAATTGGAAAAACGCTTAGCAAGAGGTGATCCAGGCATTAACGCGCTAGACAGTGCATGTAAACAGCACGACATTGCATACACTCAAAACAACAATTTATCAGATCGACACGCCGCAGATAAAGTTCTGCAGGAAGCTGCTTGGCAAAGAGTGAAGGCAAGAGACGCGAAGATTTCTGAAAGAGCTGCAGCACTCTCTGTAGCCGCAACGATGAAAGTTAAACGAAAAATGGGTATGGGAATGCGACGCAGAAAGGTGAAGAAAGGGAATAGGCGAAAGAAAGTAGCACTAAATAGTGGGGTGGTTGCAAAAGTGCGCAAAGCGATGAAAAAGTTCAAGTCGCTGGATGTGAGTGAAGGCAGTAAAATTGCTCTAGCCTCTGCGAAAGCTGCGGTTAAAGAGGTTGGTGGTCGCAGAAAAATTCGCACTCCACGCATAATCCCAATACCGAAGCAGGGTGGATTTTTACCGTTAATCCCGCTGTTTGCGGGGTTAAGCGCTCTCGGCTCGTTGGCTGGAGGTGCTGCAGGAATTGCAAAGGCAATCAATACATCGAAGGAGGCACGAAATAAATTGGCCGAGTCAGAACGACACAATAAGACAATGGAAGCCATTGCATTGGGAAAAAAAAGTGGACGTGGGCTTTTTCTGAAACCGTACCGCAAAGGGTTGGGACTTTATTTGAAACAAGATCCAAAAAACTGATGCGAAAGCTACCTCACCGCCCGCTCACAGATGCCGATATTAGAAAATATGCGAAAAATATTAAACATTTCCGTGGAGTGTTTATGCGGGACGCGCTTCCCACCGCTAAACCACTACGTAACGAGTGCGCGGTGGTAAATTTAGACTCTGTTAAAGGAGCCGGCACCCATTGGGTAGCGTACAAGAAGCATGGAAAATCAATTGTATATTTCGACAGTTTCGGTGACTTGCAACCGCCTGCAGAATTGTTGAAATATTTTCGGGGGGTGGGTAGCAGCATCAAATACAATCATGATAGATACCAAAAGTTTAACAGTTACAACTGTGGTCACTTGTGTTTGCAATTCTTGCTGGATGAAGAATAAAACTAAAGACATCTGCATGGATGCGTCAGTCATGTCTCAGACCTTCACGCTGCAAAGTAATACGGATGTATTGTCAGTGAATTATTATCCACCTATAGAATTAGATTCAAATACAGACTATTGTCTAGGGCTCGTTGGATTACACACTTATAATTCAATCCCAAACATTGAGGAAGGTCATAATAATTTGTTTGAGTACGTCAACGAGCACGGTGATGGTGCTAGGAAACAGATAACAATTCCATCAGGATCGTATGAAATAGCCGATATAGAGCACTACTTGCAAAATCAGCTGGTTGCTGCAGCAAACGAGGAGGCTGGTGATAAGAATAATAATAATAAATACGACAAAACCGAATTGCTTTCGCTCACGCCAAATAATAACACGTTGAAGTGTGAGATAAGAAGTAAATATAGAATAAATTTTTCTGTGAAGAATTCGATTGGGTCACTGTTGGGATTTTCTGCGCGAAACTTGGAAGCGAATCATTTGCATGAATCCGACCTACCTGTTGAGATTATAAAAGTCAGCAGCATTCGCGTGGAGTGTAACATTGTGCATGGATCGTATTACGAAGACAAATCATCGCACACGCTATTCGAGTTCTCGCCCAACGTTGATCCAGGATTTTCAATAAATATCGAACCGCGAAACATAATTTACCTCCCAATCAACACCCGCTCCATAGATAACATTACAATACACATTCTCGATCAGGACGGTCATCCTGTAAATTTCAGAGGAGAGAAAATATTGGTGCGATTAGAGTTGAAAAGTATTTCATAGACGACAATACCATGGGCATTGATTTTAAACATATAACCTTGGGTGTTATACGAAAGACAATCATTCAACCTACAGCACGCGGAGAGTTAACACCTGTCGCAAGAAACAAGCTATTGGCGTTGGGTTACAAGCTACGGAAGCAGCATAATGGATAAAGTGGATATATTCAACAAGGTGCGCTACGATGAGTCTATCTCGAAAGAAGAATTTCACACCTATCATCCTCTAGCGCAAAATTTTCGCAACAACGATGAAATACGCATTTTAATACAAAATCAGGATGTATATACATGCCCCGGCGAGAGTTATTTATACGTTAGTGGAAAAATTAATTTCCCTCCACTAGCTCCGGGAGCCACCTCGCACAAATTTTCATTTATACGAAACGGTTTCGGGTTTCTTTTCGACGAGATTCGCTATGAATTGAACGGCATTGAAGTGGATAAAAACCGTAATGTGGGAATCACCAGCACGATCAAGGGGTTGTTGTCAAACACGAAGAAGGAACAGCACGTACTCGATCTCTTCGGCTGGGCAGACGATGCTGAAAATGTTACCTATTTTCAATACAACAACAAGAGTATGTTTTACGCTTTAATCCCAATGAAATATCTGCTGGGCATAGCGGAGGATTATCGCAAACTTATAATCAATGTAAAACAAGAATTAGTTTTGCTGCGTGCCCGAACTGATGTAAATTGCTACGTTGGCGACGCCGGTATAACGTTCACCATAGATCGCATTAATTGGCGAGTCCCGCATTTACAGTTGAGTGATGAGACGAGATTGGATGTCTTGCATAGACTCAAACTGGACAAACCGCTACTGATTCCGTTTCGTAGATGGGAACTTCACGAGTTGCCCGCTTTGAGGACTACCGATCGAGACATTTGGTCGGTGAAAACATCAACAAGTCTTGAGAAGCCGCGTTATGTTATTGTGGCACTACAAGAGTCACGCAGAGACGATGTGGCAAAAGATGCATCTAAATTTGACAGCGCATCGCTGCGAAACGTTAAAATCTATCTAAACTCGGACTTCTTCCCATACGACAATTTAGGTGTTCATGTGGTTGCAGGAGATTATGTTCAACTCTACTATATGTACGCAATGTTTCAAAATAGTTATTATGGGGGTGGTACAAATGAGCCAATATTGGACATGAAACAATTCAGGGAGAATGTGTTGTTTGTATTCGACGTCTCCAAGCAAAACGAGAGCATCAAGTCCTCAACGATAGATTTGAAAATTGAATTTGAGGCGTCGCAGGTATTTAAGGCAAACACCCAAGCCTACTGTCTTATTTTATCGGATGCAGTAGTTGAGTACACCCCATTGTCGGGAATAGTGCGAAAATTGGTGTAATAAAAACGGTATCATTTCTAACGAGTTCCAGCGGGCAGGATCTTGTGCAGATTTATATAATTGATGGGTGTTGCGAGTCTAGAAACGGATCCCAGTGGATGACAATTGCTGCAAACAGATTGCGGTTTCGGCGGAGGATTGATTTAATGGAGAAGATATTGTCACCAATATTAAAGTATCATCATCATTTAAATAATAATCCAATCATGAATCACCGATTCGTGATTGATATCCAGGGATTTATGGTGAAAGGGAAATTTGCGGCCAAAGAACTCTCAATTAAATCATTCAACGATGTAAGTGTGGACGACACGTATCTATTCAAACCACCAACCCCTTTTCATCACCTCAACGCTGCTGACAAGCGCAACATACGCTGGTTGGAGCATCACAGGCATGGCATTAGGTACAGTGATGGAAATATCCCCCATAAATTGCTTACAAATATTTTAAAGTTTTATATTGATGTTGCTGATGATTGTGAAAATTATATTACAATTTTTGTTAAAGGCTATTTGAAGCGTGACTTGATTGAAACAATTTATGTTCTTTCCTATCTAATGATAAGTATGTAGTAGTTAATTTGGAAAATAATGACGATGAATTTTTTGGATTGCCCCAATTTAATAAAAACTAACCATTCATGTTTAAATCATATTAATAAGTACTCTAAGTGTAGCGCTCAAAATGTTAATTTTCTATATCAATATTTAAATAAAATGTAATTTATTTTTTATAACTTTTTTATTTACCCCAAAACTATTACCATTACCATCACCAACAACAGCAACAACAACCGCTCTGAAAACGTGAGAAAAATAAAAAGGTAAACACACTTGAAATAATGCAAAAATAAAACATGAAAAATATATTTATTGAATTATTTATAATTATATATACTGGTTAATGGGGGATGAGGGTGGAGTTGCCTGAAACAAAATTAAATTAAATTAAAACATAATTAATCAAATTAAAAATTAACTCACCAGCCTTTCTCAAGACATATACCCGTTAGCTCCTTATTTATAATTAAAACTCGCTAAGGGGGGATGAAGGTGCAGTTGCCTGAAACAAAATTAAAATTAATTAAAACATAATTAATAATATTAAAAATTTACTCACCAACCCCACATCTTTTTCGATGCTTATATATGCGATGGCTTCATCCCCCCGCGAAAATAACCACAAGAAGTAATCATTCGGCATTTCTTTTACAAACAGCAGGGTGTCCATTTCGGCATCAAAGGTATTATTATGAGCACATGGGCATAATACATTGTAGTCCTAAGTAATAGGATAACTATGTATTAATTTAAAAATCCCGCACTAAAGAAAACAAATGCGGACACATTGTTTGGGGGTCTGTTATACATCTGAGGTCTCCCGCATTCAAATCACGCTATTTATCAACAGAATTCAATGGAGCTCAAAATTGCTAAAAACTTAGTGCACAAATTGATTGCGCATTAAAATTTCCTGCATATGCAGGCGGATAAACCGTCATTTATTTCAATTAACTAGCAAATAATACTAATAAAATACCAATAATAATAAACCACAATTTATTTCAATTAAGTAGCAGACACTCAATTAACTAACAAATAATACTAATAAAAAAAATAAAAATATCGTAAAAATTTAAAAAGCAATTAATATTATAAAGTTTTAAAATAAAAGTAACAAATTTATACATCATTTTAGTCATTTACATCATCGTTAAAATATCCTAAAGGGAATGTGTCTACTTTATTCGCAGCAATAATGCGCTTATCATCAGACGCATCCAAACATAATTTATTAATTTCAAGAGAAAACACTGCATGATCTTTAGATCGAATTGTATTTGATTTAGCATATAATTGTTTATCTTCAAACAGGCAATTATAAAAATCGTGGAACGTTATGTTTCGCACAGCCATTGCACCAACACCCTTAATTTTTGGCATTATACATTCTCCATTAATATTATATGTATATACTTTCGCTCTCAAGCCAATAAATTCAGTTATAATTTCTCCAGATAGTTCATCCTGAAACTTGCCAATTACTTTTTTATGCATCAGTGGAATATTATATTGATTATCAACTCCATAATCGGACGTATCAAACCATGCGGATGCATCACGTTTTATAATATCATAAATACTCTTAATATGATCCGCGGAGGCTTCTTTCTTATTTTTTATAAATGCATATATAAAAGAGTCTGTATCGATATAGAGTAGCTGCGGGGTGAAATGATTTGAAATATTTTGCTGCACATAGTTGTAGTGAAAATCGTACATTAGCGTTTTCGATAAATCCAATATACACATGCCTACATAAATAGGTTTGATAAAAGTTATGCATGTTTTCGATAGTTCTACAGATATTAAGTTTTCGTTGAAAATGTGTAAACTATGGAAATTTGGTCGTGAAATGTATTTGCTTGCAGACCGCCAGTTGTTAACCAATTTAATATCTCTATGTTTTCGCACATTCTCCATTGTTTTCCCGAAAAAAACGTTATTCATTAATTTAAAATTTTGTTTATCAAATCTATTTGTAGATTTTGCTCGTAAGTCTGTATTTAATAATATGTAATCTTTTAACCATGTGCTTTGGGAAAATTCTAAAATTCTATGAATTTTTTGCAACTTGAATCCATGACACAAACATTGCACAAGATTTTTGTAATGTATTTTATATTTTCGCTTGTTGTAAACTGTTGTAACTAATTTTTCCACCCCATTTATTTGCAGGTGTTCGGGACAAAATGGAAATTCTCTAAATTTGGTAAAAAGTTCGTTTGGTACATTCAAATCCACTTCCAAAATACATGATAATGCTTCATTCTCATGATATTTAAGACATTTCATCGTTTCTTTCATCTCATTTTCAACATTCAAAATATCATCAGAATTTTTCAACCAATTAAAATCACCATACGGTAACTCCTGAGTCATTGCAAAGCCATAGAAATTAACTACATCCAAATACAATATATATGATTCAGGTTTTGATGGGTTAAACGTTTTGTTTTTCATGAAAGAATTGTTTGCAGCGGAAAAACGTGTCATGCACTGAGTAATACCTCCACGAATTGCTTGTTCAAAAAACAAAATCATATCTATGTCATTGAGTAACTCTAACTTAATTCCGGTAATTTTTAGTGCAGCTTCAAAAGTAAGCCCTGGAATAGTGAAAAATGAAGCTGCATCCAATCCGTAATATTTCATTGTTAAATCTCTAAAATTTTCAAAAACATCGCTAAGCAACAGCACGTCAGACTTTAAATAAATATTAGCATAATCATTTAATGTTTTACACTCAAATGTCTCCCAAACCGTTTCCGCATGCTTATAGTTTTCGTCATTAATATGTTGATCATGTAATCTATTATAAAAATTCTTCTTTGATGGTAGACATACTTCTCTAAGCTTATGCATTGAATATGGAAATATATATTTTTTTTCTTAAAAGAGAAAATTGCTTGGGGTGCAAGTATCGATAGGTTTAGTGAGGCATTCGAAATCTGCATAAATTACGAAAGGTCGCCTTAATGTTGCTCCGTAATTGCTAAATTTTACTTCAGATTTAGGATTTGGCATGTCTTTAGGCAGAATTACTTTTACGGCATCCTTAACTCTCCCACAATCCACTGAATGTATCTTAAACTTTTCCTCATTTGAAAATAATGATAGACACTGATCGCAAACGAAATGTTTCACTTTATAACTAGTCATTTGCGATGTGCATAATTTTGCAAGATTTCCAATTAAACAGTAATGATTGTTGTCACCTTTACCCTCAATATAAAGCAAATTAACGTGATTCACCCGCTTATATTTTGTATGATAAAGCGGCCCGATTATTACGTTATTTTCAATTCCGAAAACGTTTATTGAAATTGTGGGATTTTGTTTTTCAAACCGAGTTATGTTGCTAATTTTGACTGGAAACTCTATTCCCTCTAGATTAAGTATATCATGATAGTTTTGAGGGTATGATTTTGGGTTGTTGCAATGAAATTTAACTGGAAATAATTGAGCTAGTACTGACTTAGTTCATTGTGTTGTTTTATGGCGGTTGTTGTTAATGTCTGTGAATATTTTGTTTTTGTGTATTTTTCTTTTCCTAAGATGTTATTTTCTTCTAGTCTGATGGTCATGTATTTGTTTGTTTGGTATTAGTTTAGTATTTATTCTTATTAGGCTGTTTTTAATTTTGTAGATCATTAATAGATTGTTTAGGGTGATCATGTTCTCTATGCTAAGTTCTTGTGTCTTTTCATATAGTTCGGTTGTACTTGTTCTTCTGTCTAAATTGTATAAGATTTTTAAGATTTTGTTTTGTTGAGTTTGTATCTTTGATATATTTTTCTTGCTTGCATTTCCCCAGATGTTATTTGGGCAGTTATTTTGTGATGTGAAGATTCCATAGTATATTTGTTTCCTTGCTCAGTCAGGTATATATTTTTTTATTTTGTATATTGCCGCTATCGTTTTGGAGCTCTTTTTTTGTATATTCAAACACTTAAATTAATTCCCTTCAAACTCAAAATAAAAAACCTACTAATACACAACAACCTTAAATAAAATAGAAGACAGGGAACAAACCACAGCACCCCTCGATACCGTTAGCCCGAGGTGGGAAATCACCCATAAATCCCGCGGCGAGGACAGAGGGAAAAAAACATCAAATCATATCCAAACAACTTCACATATTTTGTATTTTTATATTTATATAGAATATGTAACTTTGTTGTTTAAATAAATGCAAATTTATATAATATACGAAAATTGCGGCATGCTAAATGTTCCCACGCGATTTATATACCGTACTGTCGGTAGCTAACATTACGTGTTGTCTCATTTTACTTCAAGTTGCTTCATTGTACCTTATTTTGTCTAATTTCATCTTATTTTGTCATTTTCATTTGTGAGTGCGCCGCGCGTTCATTTTTTGGAGCGATATGCGCAATAGGAAATGGTTTTATCATTTTTTTTTCTGTTAGTGGATAGATTTGCTCAAATTTATGATTCGCTCGTTTACTCAAACGTTTCAAAAGTTAGTCGCTATTAATGGAGGCGTTTTTTAATTTTGTTCACACACACACACAGAGACATTTTTCAAAAAAATTTCTATTTCGACTATATTTATGTAACGTAAAGAAAAGTCAAAATTAGTCCTTTTTTTCGCAATAAAGTATTTGCATTATACAACAGCTATGACAAATTAATTGGCAAATATATTATAATAAACTAATTTTTTTTTCAATTTAACAATTCTGTGGATTCTACTTAAAATAATAAAAAAAACATGAATTAAATTAAATAACCTTTTTCTAACTACTGTTCATTACTGACTAGCAAGTCATACAATTTTGGGATGTGTGTTCAATAAAGTCTATTCTTTCCTACTGCTAGTTAAGAACTAGCGAGTTTCAGGAAACTCATAGAAACATATTGGAGGCATGGTGTACATTTTGTGGCGTGGACTAAGGGTAAATTTCAAAAATTTGAAGCTATTAATTTTGACTTATAATAACTGTATCTCCACATTCAAAACTATGTTCCGCTTGATACCTGCAGCTAGGATTGTAGTATTGGAGGATAAAAATTATCAATAGAACTTTGATACAGTAAAGTACCCGGAATAATTTAAAAAGAGTACAAAAACATATAACAATAAATAATCAAAATACTTACAATCGTAACTTTATCAAAAGGTCGCAGTCCTACAGATTCCCGAATCTTCGTTTGACTGGTAACTTTTTTCAGGAGATTATTCAACAATTCCAAAACGGATTCTACAGTCAAGTTCAAGTCTGGACATAAAATAATTTCAATTGGGCCACTTAGTCTGGGTAACTCTGCTTGTCTCTTAATATTCAACAAAAATGAGCAAATTGCCGGCAGGTAGCTCAAGGTCTTGCCGGTTTGTGATGAAGAAGTACACGTGCATTTTCTTCATTGTGGCCAGCTACCCATAAGACTGGATGGGCTTCGCTATTTTGTAGTTTAACATGTTCAACGCATTATGCATTGGTTTCGAAAACTGTACCTCTTTCTATTCCTTTTGTGGGTGTGGAATTATTACACTATATTATAAAAGAAAGATATATGAGACTCTTATAAATCAGAAGTGATTAATACTAAAACATTTAATGATAGAATAGAATTAGGGCAAACAGTTATGAAAAGATATAGGCCGTTTATTTTGAAAGTGGTGTAAGGCCATTTTTAGCTGTTTCGAGATAATTAAAAGTTAGCATATTAGTTAATTTAAATATATATATATATATATATATATATATGCACCTCCTTGGTGGAGCGCAGAGATCAACTGTCTCCGATCTAAGGCCAGGAAAACTTTCAACAAGGCCAAAAATAGAAATGATATTTTTCTATGGGAAGCTTTTAGGGAAGCCCGTAGACAATTCAAAAGTGAAGTCAGGAAGCGACAAAGAAATACATGGAGAGCCTACTGCAATGGCATTGAATCCACAGCAGCAGCTGCTCGTCTGAAGAGAGTAATCTCAAAAGACCCTGTACAACAACTTAACTCGATAAAACGGGAGGATGGCACCTTCACGGTAACACCCTCCCAAACTATCGAGGTACTTCTAGACACCCACTTTCCTGGCAACCAACCTAGAGGTCTCAACTTGGCAACTGATCCTCATCTACCTGATGAGGAAGATTGGCTGCAAGCTGACCAAATGATAAGTATAACTAAAATAGAATGGGCAATATCAAGCTTTTCATCTTTTAAGTCCCCAGGACTAGATGGAATATTCCCAGCACTACTACAATGGGGGTTAACCTACATTATAAACACATTGGTGTACATATTTAAAGGTTGCATTGCTTTTAGGTACATACCCAATACATGGAGAGAGGTCAAAGTGACCTTTATACCCAAACCAGGCAAAGTAGATTACACACTTGCCAAGTCATTCAGGCCCATAAGCCTAACCTCATTTCTATTGAAGACGCTGGAAAGGCTCTGTGATCGTGAAATCAGGGACGGGCCGCTGAGAACGTACCCCATACATCCGAAACAGCATGCCTACCAACCAGGACGCTCAACAGAATCAGCCCTACATCTGGTGACCTCAAAGATAGAGGAAACACTAGAGCATAAAGGTTCGTTGCTTGCCACCTTCATTGATATTGAAGGTGCTTTCGACAAAACAACATTTAAGAGTATCGATAATGCTCTAACATCTCACGGGATTCACCCCACTATTAGGGGCTGGATAAAAAATATGCTTGGTCTAAGAACAATCCAAGTAACACTAGATGACGTAACATCAAAAAAAGTTGCAGGAAGAGGCTGTCCTCAAGGTGGAGTCCTCTCACCCCTTTTATGGGACCTTGTAGTTGATAGCCTCCTCCTGGAATTAAACAACTCAGGATACTATGCCGTTGGCTATGCCGACGACATAGTGATCATGATAAATGGCAGTTTTGAAGGTGTACTCTGTAATCTCATGCAGAGTGCCCTACAGATTGTTGAGAACTGGTGCGATAACCATTCGCTAACAGTTAACCCAAAAAAGACAGAGCTGATATTGTTTACGAGGAAGAGGAAACTCGAACTCATGAACATGCCAACTTTTTTTAAGGTCCCTCTGACTCTCACAGATAAAGTAAAATATCTAGGATTAATCATGGATACAAAACTGAACTGGAATGAGCATATAACATCCAAGCTGCAAAAAGCTTGCATCTCATTCTGGCAATGCCGCAGGGCGGTTGGTAAAACATGGGGTCTGTCTCCCAAGATCACCCAATGGATATATACCGCGATCATTAGACCAACTATCGCATATGGTGCAATAGTCTGGTGGTCGAAAACCAAACAAGTTACAACAATCTCAAAGCTATCACACATCCAGCGGATGGCGTGTCTTGCCATCACCGGCGCTATGAGAACAACGCCCACAGCAGCTCTTGAAGCACTGTTATGTCTACAACCACTCGACCTTCTAATAAGGGAGACTGCAGTAAAAACAGCATTAAGGCTATCTTCACTCAACCTGTGGCATGATAAAGGTAGAATCATTGGACACAGGAGCATACTGAGTGAAGCTATCAAACTAGACCCCCTCATAGAAGGTAAGTGCGACAGAATTCTACCCAAATACAGTTTTGTCAAACACTTTCAGACCATCATCACAATGGATGGTACCCCACAAGGCGCCAACATAACCATGTATACTGATGGATCCAAAACTAAGACGAGAGCTGGCTATGGAATTTTCTCACCAGAACTCGATCTCAAGATAAGTGCACCACTTGGAAGACTCACGACAGTCTTCCAAGCGGAATTAACAGGAATACTAAAATGTGTTCAAATTTTAGCTGAACGGAATATTAAGGATAAACATATCCAAATACTCACCGACAGCAAAGCAGCTCTAAATGCACTAAATGCCAACACATTTGTGTCGAAAGAGTTATATTCATGTCTACACAGCCTGGAGGAGATAGCTAAATATAACAAACTAGAACTCTGCTGGATAAAAGGACATAGTGGCATCAAGGGGAACGAAATAGCAGACGAACTTGCCAGGAAGGGATCCTCACATCCTCTAATAACCCAAGAGGATGAAATACTTTCCGCAGGTACTCTGAAAAAAATAATAGAGCATAGGACACATGCTCTACACAAGGTAAGATGGCGAGAAACGCCGGGCTGCAAACAATCAAAGGTTGCAATCAGGCAGCCTTGTAAAATTGCAGCCACGGCCCGCCTTAACTTATCTAGAACCAGTCTGAAATTACTGACAAACATCCTAACCGGCCACTGCCGGCTAAACAAACACCTACACACGATGGGCCTGGTAAACAGCCCGTTATGTAGAGGGTGTAATGAAGAACTAGAAACAGCAGAGCATGTAATATGCCTCTGCCCAGCTCTAGTAAACACCAGGCATCAAATACTAGGGGAGTGCTGGCCTAGTATGGTCAGCATTGGCAGCTCCTCACCCGCCAGGGTTTTGCGGCTTGCACGCAAAATTGACTGGTGGGACGAGTGAGCAGCCTTTAAAGGGAGGTTTCACAATGGGCCCATCTTGAGGCCTAAGTGTCTGTAGCTATGCTACCCTCCAGCCAACTATCCAGAACTATCCAGACTATATATATATATATATATAAATTATGTCCAGTCTGGAAATGTTTATAGTAACTTATCAATATGTGTGGGGGTGTAAGGGCTGGGGAAATATATCGACGAACACTAAAATGCCATCCAAATATCAACCTCACCTGCACGCGGTACACCCTGCTAGAAAACTAAAGAGGCTCTGGCGACCGAACATTGGCGGGATAACCATATTTTCATAAAACACAGGACTAAATCCTTGATAATATCAAATTGAGGAAGACAACGAGAACCCACCTCAATAATTGCCTTCCCACGAAAATGAAATGGCTTTACTCAAAGATAAATTTTCCGGAGACAATTCCCCAATCGGATATCCGGGGGGGTGGCCTTGAGAAAAGCTAAATACAGTGGTAATAGATACCTAGACAATATCAATATCGGTACCTGGAATGTGCGAGGACTCTTGCAAACCGGAAAGACATACATAATGGAAAAAGAACTGAAAAGATATAATATAGATATTACAGGAATATCCAAGACACACTGGAAAGGAAATGGCCTCATAACGACAACCAATGGCAACACAATAGTATTTTCAGCAAATGAAGCCAACAGTAGAAACGGAGTAGCAATAACAATGACATCATCAATAGCAAAAAGCTTAATGGGATAAAATGCCATCAATGACAGGCTGATATCCATCAAAATACACTCGAAACTTGTTAACTTAAATATAATCCAAGTATACGCACCTACAAGCGACTCAAACGAGGAAGAAATTGAACAGTTTTACAGAGAACTTTAAACAACACTACAGAAAATCCCAAATAGAGAAATAACTATTATAATAGGAGATTTTAATGCGAAGGTTGGAGATACAAACGAAGATAACCACTTAAGACATAGCGTAGGAAAATACGGTATAGGGACGAGAAACGAAAGGAGAGAAATGCTATTAAACTTTAAACTGCGCTGGTAATGGACTAACAATATCGAACACAGTTCATCAACAACACATTCGACGATTATATACCTGGAAATCGCCGGGCGACCGATGTAGAAACCAGATAAACTACATACTGATACGCACTCGACGGAGAACGCCTATACGAAGCACAAAATCCCTCCCTGGAGCAGAATGTGGCAGCGATCATAAACTTCTCACAGCTCGCTTCAAACTAAAACTTAGAGTACCACAAAGAAGAACAACAGCACCCAGGCCACAAATGAGCAATGAAAAAATATTCGAAGAAAAACTGCGGACAAAGCTCGATAATCCACCTACTCAACAAGAAGCACTAACACCTGATAAAATATGGCGACTCACCAAAATGGCCATCGAAGAAACGATCAAAGAAACCAAAGAGAAACAAACAACAGAAAAACACTGGATAACGGATCTAACAATGGAAATAGTATAAGAAAGAAGAGATCTAAGGGCAAGCGGTATAGATACAAAACAAAAAGAGATCAAATACACCGAACTCAGCAGAACTATACAAAGATGTTGCCGAAAGGATAAAAACACACACCTATTAATAATCTGCAGCGAAGCACAGGGGCATGCTGAAAATAATAACATAAAAGATCTTTATAAATTAGTAAAATCAATAAACAAACGACACACGCCTCGACCATCGTGGACCATCATGGACCATCGAAAATAATGAAGGCGAAAAACTAACAAACATAGACGAAGCACTGGAAAGTATGGAAAGAATAAAACGAGCCGAGGTGATAGACGTCAGTCTAACACTGGGCAATATCTCAAGCAAAATAAAAAACTGGCACGCATCAAGTCAGGTATCTATGTCTGATCACCGACTGATACACTACGACCTAGATTTCGTACCACGTGAACTACCGTCCTACATAAATCCACAAAAAAACTAATAAACAACTATTGTGCAGATACCTATCGGATGGGATAGAGTATCAAGCAGTAGACAAATTTCCAGAATCAGTGGACGACTTGGAGGCCTGTGTGAAACACCTCCAAAAATCACAGATTTCATCATATGAGGACTCCTGTCCCGTGAGAAAGGCGCGCTTGAGACCCTCTGCACCCCCTTGGTGGAGTGCAGAGATCAACTGTCTCCGATCTAAGGCCAGAAAAACTTTCAACAAGGCCAAACCAAAAATAGAAATGATATAGTTCTATGGGAAGCTTTTAGGGAAGCCCGTAGACAATTCAAAAGTGAAGTCAGGAAGCGACAAAGAAATACATGGAGAGCCTACTGCAATGGCATTGAATCCACAGCAGCAGCTGCTCGTCTGAAGAGAATAATCTCAAAAAACCCTGTACAACAACTTAACTCGCTAAAACGGAAGGATGGCACCTTCACGGTAACACCCTCCCAAACTATCGAGTTACTCCTAGACACCCACTTTCCTGGCAATCAACCTGGAGGTCTCAACTTGGCAACTGCTCCTCATCTACCTGATGAGGAAGATTGGCTGCTAGCTGACCAAATGATAAGTATAACTAAAATAGAATGGGCAATATCAAGCTTTTCATCTTTTAAGTCCCCAGGACTAGATGGAATATTCCCAGCACTACTACAATGAGGGTTAACCTACATTATAAACACATTGGTGTATATATTTAAGGGTTGCATTGCTTTTAGGTACATACCCAATACATGGAGAGAGGTCAAAGTGACCTTTATACCCAAACCAGGCAAAGTGGATTACACACTTGCCAAGTCATTCAAGCCCATCAGCCTAACCTCATTTCTATTGAAGACGTTAGAGAGGCTCTGTGATCGTGAAATCAGGGACGTGCCGCTGAGAACGTACCCCATACATCCGAAACAGCATGCCTACCAACCAGGACGCTCAACGGAATCAGCCTTACATCTGGTGACCTCTAAGATAGAGGAAACACTAGAGCATAAAAGTTCGTTGCTTGCCACCTTCATTGATATTGAAGGTGCTTTCGACAAAACAACATTTAAGAGTATTGATAATGCTCTAACATCTCACGGGATTCACCCCACTATTAGGGGCTGGATAAAAAATATGCTTGGTATAAGAACAATCTTCAAACAATGTCTACAACCACTTGACCTTATTATAAGGGAGACTGCAGTAAAAACAGCATTAAGGTTATCTTCACTCAACCTGTGGCATGATAAAGGTAGAATCATTGGACACAGGAGCATACTGAGTGAAGCTATCAAACTAGACCCCCTCATAGAAGGTAAGTGCGACAGAATTCTACCCAAATACAGTTTTGCCAAACACTTTCAGACCATCATCACAATGGATGGTATCCCACAAGGCGCCAACATAACCATGTATACTGATGGATCCAAAACTAAGACAAGAGCTGGCTATGGAATATTCTCACCAGAACTCGATCTCAAGATAAGTGCACCACTTTGAAGACTCACGTCAGTCTTCCAAGCTGAATTAACAGGAATACTAAAGGGTGTTCAAATTTTAGCTGAACGGAATAATAAGGATAAATATATCCAAATACTCACCGACAGCAAATGCACTAAATGCCAACACATTTGTGTCGAAAGAGCTATATTCATGTCTACACAGCCTGGAGGAGCTAGCTAAATATAACAAACTAGAACTCTGCTGGATAAAAGGACATAGTGGCATCAAGGGGAACGAAATAGCAGATGAACTTGCCAGGAAGGTATCCTTACATCCTCTAAAAACCCAAGGGGATGAAATACTTTCTGCAGGTACTAAAATAATAGAGCATAGGACACATGCTCTTCACAAGGTAATATGGCGAGAAACGCCAGACTGCAAGCAATCAAAGGCAGCAATTAGGCAACCTTGTAAAATTGCAGCCACGGCCCGCCTTAACTTATCTAGAACTAATCTGAAATTATTGACAAACATCCTAACTGGCCACTGCCGGCTAAACAAACACCTACACACGATGGGTCTAGTGAACAGCCCGTTATGTAGAGGATGCAATGAAGAACTAGAAACAGCAGAGCATGTAATATGCCTTTGCCCAGCTCTAGTAAACACTAGGCATCTAATACTAGGGGAGTACTGGCCTAGTATGGTCAGCATTGGCAGCTCCTCACCCGCCAGAGTTTTGCAGTTTGCACGCAAAATTGACTGGTGGGACGAGTGAGCAGCCTTAAAGGGAGGTTTCACAATGGGCCCATTCTGAGGCCTAAGTGTCTGTAGCTATGCTACCCTCCAGCCAACTATCCAGATGGAAAGGATACTGTGAAGAACTATTCAATGATCACGAAATAACTATAAACAACAAGACATGGAGGAAGAACCAACTATCCTAAAGGAGGAAATAAGGGATGCCATAAAAAACTCCCCTAAAATCTCCAGGAGTAGATAACATCACAACTGAAATCATTAAAGCAATGGGAGAAAGTGGTGAAAATATGCAACGGAATATGGGCAACTGGACAATGACCGGATGACTGGGTAGAATCGGTATTCATACCATAACACAAAAAAGGTTCCAAAGAGAAATGCGAGAACTATCGCATGATTGCACTAATGCCAGCAAGATCTTCCTCAAAATTATTAATGAAAGACTAAAACCATTCCTGTTGTGGCAAATACCACCGCAAGAAGCTGAATTTGTCAAAGGAAGAGGCACTCGGGAAGAAATTTCCAACGTTAGAAGGATCAGTGAGAAAGCCCGAGAAATCAATAAACCTATTTATATGTGCTTCGTTGGCTATCGTAAAGCCTTTGACAGTATGAAATGGGAAAAACTCTGGACGATACTATGCGAAATGGTCCCCCATCATCTAAGCTCATTAATACAACAACTATACAAAAATAGTAAGGCAAGAGTAAGAATAGATAAACTCCTCTCAAATCCATGCAACATCAAAAAAGAAGCGAGACAAGGATGTATATTTTCGCCAATTCCTATTCAATATATACACAGAATACATAATGTGGAGAGTTCTAGAAAACTGGAATGGAAGTATAATTATAGGAGGAACACCCATAAACAACCTGCGCTATGCCGACGACACTGTTCTGCTAGCATCAACTGCAGAAGAGCTTACAGGCCTGGTGCAGAAATTAAAAACAGAAAGTGAGAACTATGAACTAGAAATCAACATGAGCAAGACGAAAATCATGATTATAGACCGAGGTAACCTAGGAGCACTCATTACAAACGATGGTACCTGCACCAAAGAAATAAACAAAATATGTGAAATGGCCAGACGATCCGTAAGAGAACTTCAAAGAGATAGTGATATAACTCTAAACACTAAAAACAAATTAAAAAAAAAAACACTGGTATTCCCAGTACTACTATATGGTTCCGAATCTTGGGCAATTAAAAAACAGGATAGACGAAAAATTGATGCATGTGAGATGTGGTGCTGGAGGCGGATACTACGTGTCCCATGGACAGCTCACAGAACTAACGTATCTATCAATAAAGAAATAAATGAACCCCAGCGACTGTCACAGATTGTCTGTACTAGAATCCTAAAATTCTTCGGCCACATCAATAGAAGAGATGATAACAACCTAGAAAAACTGGTGATACAGGGGAAAATGGAAAAAAAAAGACCAAGAGGAAGATCGCCGATGAGGTGGACCGACACTCTCAAGGCAACAACCAACAGCACGATTACACAAGCAACAAGGGAATCCGGGAACAGGGAAAGATGGCGGGATATTGTACGAAGAGCGACAGCAAAAGAGTAAACCGTAATCACGACCTCGCTGAAAAGAGAGAAACGAGGAAGAAGAATCAATATGTAATTTGATTATATAAATTTCTTTCAGGCGAATGTAACTAAAACATATCTGGTGTGGGCATTACCGAATTACACGACCTATTTCATTTTGTATAACATTTTCGAAAATTTTAGATTTTGACTTTTATGACATTTTTGTACTTTTTTACTTTCCGAATACATCACTGATGTAAAGGTATTGTTTTACCGAAAACGTATTCACGTTTTCAAACTAAGATTGTGGAAATATGCGATTACTTTCCGGGAAAATAATTACACCAGAAGGAAGGTATTGTTGCCGTGTATCATTTAGCAAAAAAATTCAATTTTCGTGACGTTTTATGCCCAATATAGTCGAAATAAACCCGATTTTTGCACACTTTCTCACATTTTCCACAATTTTTCCACGTTTTTTCATAGTTTTCCACATTTTCCAAAATTTCTACACATTTTACAACATTATCCACATGTTTTCTCACATTTTCACATAAAACCTCACATTATTCCACATTTTCTCCCATTTGCGAACATTTTCCCACATCGTCTAAAATGTTCCCACTTTTTCCAACAGTTTCCCACATTTTCCTACATTTTCTTACATTTTCAAATATCTCATGTGGGCACCACACAACTTTCCGAATAGGTCATGTACTATTTAATTTTGTACATTTTGACATTGTTCACATTTTCTTGACATTTTCGAAATTTTTTACTTCTTTAACTTTTTTGTCATTTTTAACATTTTAGACTGTTTTGACTTTACTGACTTTCGACATTTTTGAATATTTTTGTTTGACTTTTTTTACTTTTTTTAGACATTTTCCACACTTTCTCACATTTACCCACATTTTCCACAATTTTTCCACGTTTTCTCATAAAAATGTTCCATATTATTCCACATTTGCTCCCATTTGCCAACAGTTTCCAACAGTTTCCCACATTTTCTAAAAAGTTCCTACTTTTTCCTATATTTTCAGACATTTGCCACATTTTCTCCCATTGGCTTACATTATCCCACATTTTCCAACATTTTCACACAGTTTCAGCTATGTAATCTATGAGAAAACGTGGAAAATTGTGGAAAATGAGGGTAAATGTGTGAAAGGGTGGAAAATGTCAACAAAAATATTCAAAAATGTCCAAAGTCAAAACAGTCTAAAATGTTAAAAATGTCAAAAATGTCAAAAAAATCAAAAGTCAAAGAAGTCAAGAAAAGTAAAAAAGGTCGAAAATGTCAAGAAAATGTGAAAAATGTCAAAATGTACAAAATTAAATAGTTCATATAATTCGGAAAGTCGTGTGGTGCCCATACCAGAAATTTACTTTGAAAATGGAAAGGAAAATGTGAGACAATTTTGGAAAATGTGGGAAACTGTAAAAATGTGGAAAATTTAGGCCAATAGGAGAAAATGTGGAAAAAGTGAGAACATTTTGGAAAATGTGGGAAAATGTGAGAAAATGTGGGAAACTGTGTGAACATGTAGGCCATGGGAAAAAAATTTAAAAATGTAAGAAAATGTAGGAAAATGTTGACAAACGGGAGAAAATGTGGTATAATGTGAGAAAATGTGACGTATTATGTGAAAATGTGGGAAAAGTCGAGGAAAAGGGAAAACATGTGGAAAATGTCTAAAAGTCAAAAATGTCCAAAAAGGAAAGAAAAACACGATAAAGTCGAAAGTCAGAAAAGTCAAAAATGTCAAAAAAGTAAAAAATTTCGAAAATGTTGAAAAAAGTAAAAAATATCAAAAAGGAGAAAAAAAATCGAAAAATTCGAAAGTCAAATATGTGAGCACGAGTAGTTGAAAATGTCGAAAATGTACAAAATTAAATAGGTCATGTCATTCGGAAAGTTGTGTGATGCCCACACCAGATATTTTAACATTTTTTACTGTTTTTAAAACTTTTTTTTGACGTTTTTGACATTTTCTAACATATTTAATATTGTTGACATTTTGTTTTACTTTAATGTACTTTTTTGTTCGTTTTTTTGGCTTTCTAAATATTTTTGGCTTCTTTTGACATTTTTTACTTTGTTGACTTTTTGACGTATTTTTACTTTCCGAATACATCACTGATGTAAAGGAAGATATTGTTTTACCGAAAACGTGTTCACGTTTTCTAACTAAGATTGTGGAAATATGCGATAACTTTCCGGGAAAAAAATTACACCAGAAGGAAGGTATTGTTGCCGTGTACAATTTAGCAAAAAAAAAATTTCAATTTTCGTTACGTTTTATGCCCATAATAGTCGAAATAATCGATTTTTGCGATGTCTGTGTGTGGTATGTATGCCAGTCAGTCTGTCTGTCAGTCAGTCAGTCAGTCAGTCAGTCAGTCTGTCTGTGAACAAAATTCCGGGAAAACGACACAACAGATTGCGACCAAATTTGGCAAATATCTGCGGACACTATCCAGGACGATCCAGTGAAGCGCGGGCTCTCAGCCGATTACCAAATTTGGTCGCGATCTGTTGTGCCGTTTTCCCACCGTGAGCGTTAAATGGTCCGGCACAGTGCCTAATTATGCTCCGCGCGTCGTGTTGATTGTGATTCCTTCGCTATTAGTGAACCGATTGTGCTCAAATTTTCACTAGATCGTCCTGGATAGTGTCCGCAGATATTTGCGAAATTTGGTCGTAATCTGTTGTGTCGTTTTCCCGGAATTTTGTTCACAGACAGACAGACAAACTGACAGACAGACAGACATACATACCACACACAGACATCGCAAAAATCGGGTTTATTTTGGGCATAAAACGTAACGAAAATTTATTTATTTTTTTGCTAAATTGTACACGGCAACAATACTTTCCTTCTGGTATAATTTTTTTCCCGGAAAGTTATCGCATATTTCCACAATCTTAGTTTGACAACGTGAACACGTTTTCGATAAAACAATACCTTCCTTTACATCAGTGATGTATTCGGAAAGTAAATATACTGTTCCACAGTATATGTATTGTAAACCGAAATATGTTGGTGATACACATTCTTATCCTACATGTAATGTTAATGATTACTGCATTCCACAGTATAAAAAATCATGTACATTAAACAGTGTGTATAAGAATTTAACAACTTACTGAATAGATTACAAGAATTTAATAACTTACTGTTGAATTTAAAAAATTGTAATCATTATGCTACGTACACATGCATGGTGTATGTATATCCTAAACCAACATCTGCTTGAAAAGTTTCTATCATAACCTAATATGAAATTAGCTCACAAGTATGTGTTGGATGGATGCAACTTGTCAACATTTATAGCGTAGCCAACCTTGGATGTATGCAAAAGGGGATGGTTTGTTGCACAATTTTTAATCCAACATTCATGGCAAGAATAAATACATCCTTTCTACTTTTGTGATTGATTCTAGCAAAATATTTAAACTACAGCAACTTTAATGGTATTGCAAGTATAAAGAGCAGAGCTGGCTGGCAAATACAAAAAATTACCCTAGAAATGCAAAGAAAGATGGATTCCAATAAACCACAAACATTCCAATCGGGATTAGAATAGTTTGAAAGGTGTGTTGCTAGTCAAATTGTAAATAGTTTATTATAAAAGTTGAGAGTGATAATAAAACAACTATTCTTAGTTTATACTAGTAATTTGTAGTAATCCCTATAGTAAACCAGAAAGAAAACGTACAAGCAATTGAATTGTTTTCAAGTTGGTTAACATTGACAAAAAACCAAACTTTTGTATATGAAAATGTTCTTGTAATTTCAAGATACAATGTGAACAAGACATGGCAGGAATGTGAGCTTTAGGGAGCCGGAATTTAGCAACTTGAGAGCACAAATAATTCAGTACATGTAAGCAGTTAACGTGAAACAACTGCAGTTGATTAATTATTAACCAAATACTACGATGAATACAGCATCAAACATATAAATGGTAAAAATCATAATGCACTGACCTTTTTAGAACGACCTGCTGGTATAATCCTAGCCGGCTCAGGCTTTTCGTATTTCCAGAATCTTCCAAGTTCCAACCTCATAACACATGCAGCACTTGTATTGCACTTTTCGCGTTGATTATGCATGATCACAACACAAGTCACAGGAATCACTATGAAATCCCCGTTGCTTGAACATCACTCACTCCACCGAGGCACTTGTATATGCAACGATATTGCAATAAATATATAATATATGTGCAGAGCCGGCGGCCTTCTTACACTAAACTGCGCTGTCAAGCTTAGACAGCTGCTGTCAAGTGCCAGGTACAGTTACCTTTAGAAAAGTAATGTCATTGATGGCCGTGAGATGTTGCTGTAGTTCACGCATGATGGCCGCCTAAATGCTCAACTTTGAATGCGCTGCAAACATTTATTGCAATATTGTTGCATAAACAAGTCCTCAAATACTGTCAGTGATGTTCAAACAACAGGGATTTTAAGATGGTTCTGGTGATGTGTGATTTGTGTTGTGGACGTGCATAACCAACGCGCGAGGTATAAAACACATGTTGCATATGTTACGAGGTTGGAAATAGGAAGATGCTGGGTATTTTACAATCAACACTAAACGGTCAGAGTTGGCTAGGATTATACCAACACGTCAGTTGTAAAAAGGTAAGTGCATATGATGTCTAACTATTTATATGTTTCGTGCTGTATTCATTGATATTTGGATAATAAATTAATCAACTACAGTTGCTTGCATTATGTTACTTACATGAACTGAATTATTTGTGTTTACAAGTTGCTAATTTCTGTCCTCTAAAACCTATATTCCTCCCATAACATAATCCACATATAGTCTCCATTTATCTATTGTAGATTGGAAAGCATAGTTATTGTGCAGATCTTGTTGACTGCTGCCCTGAATAGCTTAACGGATGGACATCTAAACCC
Organism: Lordithon lunulatus; assembly: GCA_963942505.1. Taxonomy (NCBI): domain Eukaryota; kingdom Metazoa; phylum Arthropoda; class Insecta; order Coleoptera; family Staphylinidae; genus Lordithon; species Lordithon lunulatus. Next base: position 39,041,388 of record OZ012674.1, on the reverse strand, counting down.
TTCCTTCAGGTTGCTAACCCACAATATTCTTCTTCTTCCAATTGATCTTTTTCCTTTAATTTATTTTTGGATTATTAGTAACATAATAAGTCTGAAAAAATGCTTCAAAGTGGGAAGCATCGATATACCTCTTGAAAATCTTCTGAATCCAGCTAGTTGGCCAGAGGGTATATACGTCGATAATTTCAATCCCCACAGCAAATAACATAATTCTAATTCAGTTAGTGTACACACAAGAATTCGTAAATATATCTGCTAAGATGTACATGGTAAAAATATATAATCAAGTAAGAATTCGAAATCAGTAAATAATCTTAATATTTACTTTCAAAATATAGGTGGAATGAATTCAAAAATTATTGATTTTTCAAAATACTAATTTGCAGTTATGATATTTTTATTATCGTTGAAACATGGCTTACAAACAAAGTAAATTGCAGCGAATTTAAACTAGATCAGTATAACATATTTCGACAGGATCGTTCAACTCTCACCAGTTGTAAAACATCGGGTGGTGGAGTTATGATTGGGGTCAAAAAGCAATTGACCCCAATCATTTTACCTCTTCCACAGTCTGAGGTTGAGGAATTGTATATTAGATTATCAATTGAAGGAAATTGCTTAGTTATTGGAGCGGTGTACCAGCCTCCACTAAGTACCTATAAAAAATACCAATCTCAATGCTCTACTATAGAGCGTATTGTAGAAAAATATCACCCAGAACAGCTTCTGATATGTGGCGATTATAATCTGCCAGCAGATAAATGGGTTAATGATGAATATGGGGTCAATGTGCCAAGCAGCTCCAGTACCAAGGCACAACTCTTGGCTGATTCCATGGGTTTCTTAAACCTTTCCCAAGTGAACAATTTACCAAATTCAAATGGTGTCTTGTTAGATCTCGTGTTTGGAGATGCAAATTTAGTAAGTGTTTTAAGTGCACTAGAGCTACTAAGTGATGCTTCTAACCATCATTTTGCATACGCTATTGTTGTGAAGGGTAATATTATCTGTGATATCATCTGCTGTAATGTCCTTCGCTACGACTTTTACAAAGCGAATTTTATTGAAATCAACCAGTTTATTGCGTCGGTAGACTGGATATCTTTGTTTGATAATTGCTGTGATATTAATGAAGCTGTGATTTCGTTTTATGATAGTTTGTACCGATCAATTGATCTGTTTGTACCTCTAAAAAGAATTTATAATAGTAACTACCCAAAATGGATCACAAAAGAACTTATAGATCTAATTAGAATTAAAAAGAAATTACATCTTAGATATACGCAATCAAACAATCATGGGGATTACGTTGAATTTAACAATTTACGTTCTCAATGTAAAACTCTAAGGGACTTTTTATATAGATTGTACATTGATCGAATTGAAAGCGATATCCACAGAAATGCAAAGTCATTCTGGGGTTATGTTAATCAATTTAAAGTAAACAAAGACCTTCCGTTAAGCATGTTTTTGAATAGTAAGCATAGCTCTAACTTAGACTGTTCTTTGAATCTGTTTGCTAAATATTTTTCCACTGTTTATAATTTTAATAATAATAACAACAAGGTTCCTTTATATGACTTCAAAAGTTCTCATCCTGTGGATTCATGCTTTAAATTTTATATCGACTTTATGTTAGTTTTTAATGCCATTAGTAAACTTCAACCGAATATCTCATGTGGGCCAGATAACATTCCGAATTTATTTTTAGTTAATTGTATTTTTACAATAACACATCCTTTAACAGCACTGTTTCAGCGGTCTATTGTTGAGCAATGTGTTCCTGATGTCTGGAAGGATAGCTATGTATCGCCTATATTTAAAACGGGAACTCGCCAAGACATCTCCAATTATAGGGCAGTTTGCTTGCAATTCGGCGATTCCAAAATTATTAGATGGTATCATTGCACAACAATTGAAATGGTTATTTAAAAGCACGATAATTGAAGAACAGCATGGGTTTCATTCCGACCGTTCTACAATTACAAATCTAATTACGTATGAAATGTTTTTGGTAGATGAGTTGGAGTGTCGGGGTCAAGTAGATTCAATCTATACCGACTTCTCCAAGGCATTTGACAAAGTCTCCCATCAAATTCTGTTGAGTAAACTTAATTGTCTTGACTGTAATGATACAATTATAAAATGGTTACAGAGCTTCCTTTGGAATGGTAAACAATATGTAAAAATTAATAATTGCGTTTCTAAGGTTATCCGGGTATCATCTGGTGTTCCCCAGGGATCGCATATTGGGCCAATTGTATTTAATGTTTTTATCTATGATATAGTGGATGTTATTAAGCACTGTAGGGTGTTACTGTATGCAGATGATATGAAAATATTTAGAAGTATATCTAATCTAGATGATTGTAAACTGATTCAAGAAGATCTCGATCGTATTTTAAGCTGGTGCGAGAAAAATTACTTACCTTTGAATACTAGCAAGTGTAAAGCTATTATTTCTATTGTAACAATAATAAATCAGTCTTTTGGACTTATTGTATAGGTGACGCTGAAGTTGAAAGAGTTCTAGAAATTAGTGATTTGGGTGTATCGTAAATCAAGGGCTCTTAAGCCCTTGATTTACGATACATCTTAATGTGGGGTTAGGATTTGTATCTAGAATTTCGAAAGATTTTTCGGTATGTACCGTTAAACACTTGTACTGTGCTTTGATTCGCCCTGGAGTGCAATATGCGTCTTCGGTATAGGCACCACACCACTTATATATGACCAAAGAAATTAATAAGGTTCAACATAAATTTATTCGAATGGCAGCGTTCAAATTAAAGATTAGCTTAACTAATCTAAACTACATCAAACTTATGTCGTCCCCCAATTTACCGTCTCTGGACGTTAGGAGAGCTCGTTATAATCTTATATTTCTTTATAAGATCATTAATAATCAAATTGATTGCCCATCTCTTCACGGTGGCATAATTTCTGGGTCCAAGGGGAAGGCATGAGGACGCGAAGTCGTATAATTTTTAGGGAGCGCTTTCATAAAACTGATTTTGAATACAACAATCCATTATCGAGGTTAATAAGGATAGCAAATATCACTGTATGTAATTCAAATCACATCTCAATATTCTCGGATGATTTAACACGTTTTAAAAAGAGTATTATCTCATTAAACCTAAATTGATTGTGAAGCAATGATTTATTTTGGTTACATTTAAGCTTATTTTAGTCATGTAATCTATGTATATATGTTGTATTTTATTGTATTTTCAAGGGTTAGACCCGTTTAATAAAGATAATCAATAATCAATAATCAATAATCAATAATCAATAATCAATAATCAATAATCAATAATCAATAATCAATAATCAATAATCAATAATCAATAATCAATAATCAATAATCAATAATCAATAATCAATAATCAATAATCAATAATCAATAATCAATAATCAATAATCAATAATCAATAATCAATAATCAATAATCAATAATCAATAATCAATAATCAATAATCAATAATCAATAATCAATAATCAATAATCAATAATCAATAATCAATAATCAATAATCAATAATCAATAATCAATAATCAATAATCAATAATCAATAATCAATAATCAATAATCAATAATCAATAATCAATAATCAATAATCAATAATCAATAATCAATAATCAATAATCAATAATCAATAATCAATAATCAATAATCAATAATCAATAATCAATAATCAATAATCAATAATCAATAATCAATAATCAATAATCAATAATCAATAATCTACAAATAAATAAATTTGAATGAATTTCACCCTGCTCACAGACTGATTTTAGATTGTCTCCACGATTGAATAGGGTTATATCATCCGCGAATTCTTAGGGTATTTGGTAGATCATTAATGTAGATTTAAAATATAAGAGGACCTATGGCTAATCGGGGAAGGTTCAGAAGCTTCCCCAGCGACATGAACTGTTTGAGTACGGTTTGTTAGGTATGAAAGCAGGAACCTATCAGGATGAATATTGTATGATATAGTTTACACAACAGAATTGAGTGGGACGCACAATCAAATGCCTTTGACAAGTCCAGAAACTAAGCATTTTCAAAGCTTTCCAAGCATTCATTGGCAAAGTCCAGGATTGCGTCAGTAGTTGATCGTTTACTTATTAAACCATATTGTCGGTGGCTTAAGAGTCTTTCTGTTTCAAAGAAAGCCGAAGGTTGAGCACCTAGTATTTTCTCAAATACTTTTGACAGAACCGGCAATATGGAAATTGGACGAATGTTGTTTGGGTCATGCTTGTGGCCTTTCTTCAGTATGGGTATAATTTTAGCAACCTTGAAGCAATCTGGGAATGATTTTGTCTTAATGCAGCGATTGAAGAGTTTAGTTAATGGTGGTATTAAGATATTAAGTGATATTCTGAGAACGTCCAGAATAAGACCATAAATATCCTCACTCATGGTGTTTCTTAGTTGCTGAATCGTGTCTCTAACTATGGTTTTGGATGTTGGTATAAATTTAAAAAATCCTGTCGTGCTGTCAGTCAGGTTGGTAGCCATTAGAACAATAGGGCCAGTGTCGGACGCAGGCAACGTTGAAACCATGTTAACGGGATAGTTTACGAAAAATTTGTTAGAATCAGACACTTTGGTATTACTGTTTACAGTTTTGGCTCTCTTGCTAACTCGCTTTGCTTTGCCTACATTCCACATAGCTCACATGGTGTTTTTAGAGCTATTTATGTAATAGTCGGTCTCCCTAGTTTTTTCTTGTTTTATCACACGTTGATAGTGTGCACGATAATTATTACGTATGGCAATAATATCAGGATCTTTTGTTTTATATGAGGCCTCACTAATTAGAGAAAGTAATTCTCGCATTTCATGCAGCTTGTTGGAGAAACAGAATGCTTGAAACCTTTACCTGCTATCAGAATTAGTTACTTTAATTGGGAACGCATATTTGGGGAATTTGCTAGCATCTGCATTAGGTGCAGCCCCTTAACATGAACGTCAGTGCTCTCGCCATCAATGAAGGATCAGTCGACAGTGGTGAGTGAGTCGAAGAAAGTTAAGTTTTCAATTTGTGTTATTGGTCTAAATATACGCTTTTCATGTTGGATTTCTCCTCCATTGCCTATTAGTTTGCACTGTAGTCTTACGTGTTCCGAAAGACCAGTATAGGCAATTGTTGTTATTAATTGGCTCTCATCAATGTTTGAAAATACATTGTCTTTGCAATTTTCATAACGAGTATTGAAATTTACTCTCCTTGTAAGACCGAAGTTGGCCATTAGCTGGTCTAACTCAGAGGTTTTTGAATTTTGTATATTAAAATTAACATTGAAATCACCACCGAGAATGATGTTTTTGGAAATCATATCAGTTTGTTGTATTGTTTCAGCTAATATATTTAAGAACATTTCAAAATCTCCGCTTGGAGACCTATAAACACTTAAAAGGATTGTGTGTATTGATTAGAGATGTCAGAGTTAGTTCCTTCTCGCGAACTAGTTCCTTAGTTCTTAGTCTTAGTAACGAACTAGTACACACTATTCATTTAGTTCGCTTAGTTGCTGTGGTTATAGCTTAACTGTTTTGCTAAATTTACAATTTACAAAGTGCTAAATTTAAGTGTTTCTTAGGACTTTTATAAGATTTTTATACAAAACATTACCTTTTTATATTTTTTTATAAATAACATAAAATTCTAAAAGCTGCTAAAATATATACAATTTGTATTCTCCAGTGGTCTCCAGAGAGTTTCAATAATTTCTTCTTAAGACCTCCATCTTTTTTGGAGAAGGCAAATCCTTAAAGCGCGCATCTAAAATGGTTGCTTCTGTTAAAATATCTGGACTTTCAAGTCTATGAAAACATTATAAATTTGTTGATATAGCCTTTAAGAAAAGTATTATATCTGTACAATACTCATCCTCCTGCATTAGATGTATTCTTTGATTGATTCGAAAATATATACATTTTTCACACGCTCACATTTTTTCTGCTGAAATTTCATTAGTAACTTCATAGAATATCCTTAATACTTTCACTAGTTGCTTTATTGTTTCCCATTCTGAGTGATTTAGAAATATTTCAGGAAATTCGTTGTTTTGAAATAGCAAACAGGACAATAATTGAGTCTTTTATCTTAAAACTCTCGATATCATATCATAGGTAGAATTAGAGCGTATCAAGCAGTCTTAAGAAAATTATAGAGCGTTTTAAATCAGCACCCAAATTAAAAAGAACATTATACACCCGTAAAGAGAAAACAAATGACAATTTAATTTATTAATTAATTTGTTTATTTGTTTCTTAATAAACTACATTTGTGTCAAAATGTTTTAATTAACCCTTTCATGTTTATATAATTTAATACCATATACAACAAATAAATTAAACAAATTTTAATTGTTATTATTATTAATATTTTTGTTTCTGTTATTTTTATAACAATTAAAATCAATATTTAGTCGCCGGTTAAATTATTTCCCTCTGGATCGGGCATCTATCCTACTGTGCGGCGCCGGTAATAATTTCGGGCACAGTTTATAAATATAACGCTGTATGATCGCGGGCAGAGACCTATGTACTAGGGGAACTACAACGGCTCTTGCGGGTATTCCGACTAGTGCCAGGGACTAGTGCGGTGCTTTACGCATATGCAACATGTGTTTTACATCTCGCGCGTTGGTTATGCACGACCACAACACAAATAACACATAACCAGAATCATCTTAAAATCCCCGTTGTTTGAACATCACTGACAGCATTTGGGGACTTGTTTATGCAACAATATTGCAATAAATGTTTGCAGCGCATCAAAGTTGAGCATTGCCGGCTACATCATGCGTGAACTACAGCGACATCTCATGGCCATCAATGACATCACTTTTCTAAAGGTAACTGTACCTGGCACTTGACAGCAGCTGTCTAAGCTTGACAGCTCCAGTTTAGTGTACCACGCACATATATTATATATTTATTGCAATATTGTTGCATAAACAAGTGCCTCGGTGGAGTGAGTGATGTTCAAGCAACGGGGATTTCATACTGATTCCTGTGATGTGTGATTTGTGTTGTGTCATGCATAATCAACGCGAAAAGTGTAATACAAGTGCTGCATGTGTTATGAGGTTGGAACTTGGAAGATTCTAGGAATACAAAAAGCCTGAGCCGGCTAGGATTATACCAACAGGTCGTTCTAAAAAGGTCAGTGCATTATGATTTTTACCATTTATATGTTTGATGCTGTATTCATCGTAGTATTTGGTTAATAATTAATCAACTACAGTTGTTTCATGTTAACTGCTTACATGTACAGAATTATTTGTGCTCTCAAGTTGCTAAACTCCGACTCCCTAAAGCCCACATTACTGTCATATAATGTTTACATTGTAATCAACTTGAAACTAAAACATTTTCATATACAAAAGTTTGTTTTTGCCAATGCTAACCAACTTGAAAACAATCCAAATCTATACCTGGTTTAGATTCTTGTTCCTTTTTTTTCTAGTTTACTATAGGTATTTACTAGAAATTACTAGTATGAACTAAGAATAGTTGTTTTATTATAACTCTCAACTTTTATAATAAACTATTTACAATTTGACTAGCAAACCTTTCACACCTTTCAAACTATTCTAATCCTGCTTGGAATGTGCATGTTGCATTTCTAGGGTAATTTTTTGTATTTGCCAGCCAGCTCTGCTCTTCATACTTGCAATACCATTAAAGTTGCTGTAGTTTAAATATTTTGCTAGAATCAATCACAAAACTAGAAAGGATGTATTTATTCTTGCCATGAATGTTAGATTGAAAATTGTGCAATTACATTATTAGAAATTGAAACCATCCATTTTTGCATACATCCAAGGTTGGCTACGCTATAAATGTTGACAAGTTGCATCCGTCCAACACATACTTGTGAACCAATTTCATATTAGGTTATGATAGAAACTTTTCAATCAGATGTTAGTTTAGGATATACATACACCATGCATGTGTACATTACTGATAAATAGTAGTATGCATACTGTTTTACCAATGCAAGACTTTTCAAGCAGTTTCATTCCCTACAAAATCAAATTAATACATAATCAATAATCAATCCATCATGTAACAATTTTGAGTTATATATGACAGCTTATATATCGAGCATTATTGTTGGTAATATTGTTCAAAAATGGAATAATGAGAATACTTATGTTTGTTAAAAAAAAATGTAATTGATTTTTTGTTTTAAAATGACAACTGAACTGAACTATGTTCATAAATAGAAGAATTTTAACAGGTTGTTCGTAGGAAAAGAGTTACCTTGTAAATTGGTACTATCACCTGTCGCCTGGGCTCTCCCTCTAACTAAAATGATTTTCCTATCCTCATTATGTTACCAACAATTATCTTTTTATCAAACTGTGCTTTGTATTTTATTTGTACCCTAAGAATGTTTTCTCCAAATTACTCAAGATCTTTTCCTGTATCTTGATAACTCTCAATTTCTGCTATAGCATGACCCAAAATAATATCCATGACTCCTTTTTGTGGTTTTATTGATTGAAGTGTTTAAATTGAATTTTTCTCAAGTATTTGTCCCACTAACCATTTCTGCCTGTATCATGGAATTTTTGTACGATTTGCCTGTTCTACCATCTCATTTGCTTGAGGGTTTGTGAGTTGCGAATTAACCAAATACCCCTTTCTTGAGCTAATTGTTGAGAAACTCTCAATGTGAATGTCCCTCAGCTAGTGGTTAATAACCATTTTTAAACCCTCCCTGTGTTCAATCTGGGCAATCTCTACTAAAGTGTTTTTTCTTCTTGTAATTAAAGCATAGGCCCTCGGCCATTGTACAGTGAGTGACAAAATGACCCATCCAGCCACAGCATTAGCATCTCCTTTTAATCTCTACAGTATGCTTGCTGGTATTGGATTACTTAAGGTGGATTTATGCTGAAATAATAAATAAAAATAAAAATAATAAATAAAAATAGTTCATAGTAGTAAATAATAATTAATAAATAAGATTATGTTGGACAACCTTATTCAATAAATAGCTTTTAGAAGGCTTGCTTGTTTTGATGTCAATTGATTTGATATGTTTATTTTGTTGATCACTGTACTAATTGGTGCCTAAATCTTCTAAATATTTTGCTTTTAAGTAATTTATTGCTGAGGTGCAATAAACCCAAATTTGACACAATGAGTGGTAGGTGGAATAAATGTGTGAAATCTGCATGGCTATTTGATGGCAGTGTTATGTAATGACCCGGGGTTCGGAGCACGTTGTACTCTCTCTGAACCCACTGTCACCAAATTTTAGATTACTTTTGATGGTATGTTAAAACCTATGGTGGACAACCTAGGGTTGGAAATAAAGTAACTTGTATAAATAACTACCTATTTATTTAATTACTAATGGTATCTTCTTCTAAGCATATTTAGAATGCCTGTTCTTCTGTGCTGACTGTTTTAAAACATAAATGTGAGCAGTCGTCAACTCTGACTCATCTCTAACTGTAACTGAACTGTCGTAACTGTAACTATCTTATTGTGACACAGCACTTATAAAATAAAATATCTCCTACTACATTCTTGGGGTTGAACATTTTCAGTGAATTAGTTAATTGCTTGGCCGGTCAAGGGCTTGATATTTTCTGATGCTAATCACTTATCCTAATTGTCTTATTTGTATATATCTAGATGTATTAATTATGTTAATACCTACTTATATTTAATCTTACTCCTACAATTAGTTTTGTTAATCAATTTTGGGAGATTTATTGCGTTCTCAAAATTATAAATACTTTCGTGACTAATAGGAATTCAATGACTTACTGTTTATAGTGAAATAATATATGAAATATAGGAATGGTGAGAATGCAACAGCAGACATTACTACTATGTCCCACGAGTTCATCCCCATTCATTGAGATTGACACCCACTCTCTGTTATAATAAAATCAAAAACAAGTTATACTTTTCAACGTTGGTAGTGTGTATTATTATTATTTGTGACCTTGAATGATAACTAATTCATATTTATTAATTATTATTTTATTTTGATATGAATCCACCTTTACTTAGTGGTATTAAATAGTCCTTCTTACCTGTCTTGTGCCTCACTCCACTTATTCTATTTTTAGGGGTGTGCTCAATTCTCTAAAATTTAATAACATCACTGTAGAGTTCATTCTCATTCTCTATATCTTTTGATAAAATAAAATTGATCACCTGGGGTAATTTTAGTCCTTTATTTTCAATTATCAACATTGTACTGCCTTTTCAGGAAAATATACACTTATGTCCTCATCCTTCCCTTGTGATTGCTGTTCCATTACTCACCACTGGTCAATTCTAGAAGGTGTGCTGAAGAAGCATTTGTGCTTCTTCAAAATCTGCCAAGCTATAAATCTCTGATTCTCTTATATCATGATCCAGCCATCCCTTTCAATTGCTTCTTGGCCATTTCTAGCAGAAACACTTCAGGCCAGCTATGAAATTTTCCCATGGACTTAACTCATTCTAGCCTTGCCTCTTTCAACTCTGTGGCTTAAAAAATTGGAATTAATATTAATATTATTACTATCAAACTATAGCACTGCTGTAAGTAAGGTATTGTTTTCACACAAAAATTCGAATTGCTAATGTTTTGTAAAGTCAAATTCTGTTATTAGTTTATTTATTCAGAAAGTCCTGTAGTACCCACAGCAGATTTTTTTATATATATATTATTTGTTATCTGGCATATTATACGCTCTCGGTGGTGACATATTACATAGACAAGATAGATAGGAAACTTAATGTACTCTTTTGGGACACCAGAACCAGCGCCCAGTAGTATCAGCACCGCAAAAAGTTACCCCGGACCTGAACCTTAGCTCAATGCAATATATTTCATGAAATTCTAAAATAATTTAAGTGTACGAAGTATTTTTGTAAATACTCCGTACACTTAAATTATTTACATAAATAAAATGCAAGCATTTACTACACATTTCAATAAATGTTATAACCAAAAAATAAAAATATTGCAATGTTCAATAAACTGTTTTTCATGTTTAAATGCTACTCACTTTGAATATATAATTTATATTTGGGTATATAATAAAAGAATACAACATATAACTTGAAAATATAAACATTATATAAGTCAATAGTAAAACATATTTATACCTACAGTATTATGAAAATATAATTATTAAATATCTGGTGTGGGCACCACACGACTTGCCGAATGAAATGATCTATTTAATTTTGTATAACATTTTCGACATTTTGGCTTTTTTAAATTTTTTGACATATTGACATTTTTGACATTTTAGACTTTGTACTTTCCGAATACATCACTGATGTAAAGGAAGGTATTGTTTTATCGAAAACGTGTTCACATTTTCAAACTAAGATTGTGGAAATATGCGAAAAAAATTACTCCAGAAGGAAGGTATTGTTGCCGTGTACCATTTAGTAAAAAAAATCAATTTTCGTTTCGTTTTATGCCCAAAATAGTCGAAATAAACCCGATTGCGGTGTCTGTGTGTGGTATGTATGTATGTCTGTCTGTCTGTCTGTGAACAAAATCCCGGGAAACGACACAACAGATCGCGACCAAATTTGGAAATCGGGTGAGAACCCGCGCTTCGGTGACCCTGTGAAAAGGTGAGCAAGATCGGTTCACTAAAACAGAAGATTTCTCAATAATAGCGATTTCCTATTGCGCATATCACAAATAATGAATAATATACGTGACGTCAGCGGGCGTGGCGTAACTCAAGTGCGGAATTAGCGAAAATTGCCGCATCTTAAATGTAGTAAGGTACTGAAAATATACATTAATAATTACATTACATTTTCATATGAAAATGCCTAAATGTAAATATGTCAAAATTTCAAAATGTAAAAATGTCAAAATGTTAAAATGTGAAAGTATAATCTAGATGGCGGGAAAAAATGGCGAGATTGTTACAAATTGACATTTTTGATACATTGAACATTTTATTTCATGTTAGAAAGTGATTATTGGTACTATTTTGTAGGTGTTTCATTTTTAAAGAGGAAAACAGAAAAATATTGTTATGAAATATGTACCGTTTTGATGGCCGAAGAAGTAAAGAAAATAAAAATAAATTCTGTCAAATCGAAATCGACTTCAGCCTATTGGATAGGAAATTTTGAACGAAATATAAAATCTTAGTACAATTTTTCCCTAAAACAAAAGATAAATCCGTCACAAATTTAATTTTAAAAGTAATAAAAATCGGTAAAAATGTCAAAACTATCGTACGTCCGTTAAAAATTGGGGCCGTTCCAGAAGTAACATGGCCCTGAAACTTATGTCGTTTTATTGGAAATATAGTCTAGATGGCGGCAAAACGTGGGGTTGTTTTAAATTCAACCGGTAAAGGTAGAGGGCCTGGCAAATGTTTGAAACTTTTAAAATTTTATTTCATGATAGAAAGTGGTTTTTGGTCTTATTTTGTAGGTCTTTCATTTGCAAAGAGAAAAACTCAAAAATATTGCTATAAAAAGTACACTGTTTTAGCGGTAAAGTCGAAGAAGTGAAGAAAAATAAAAAAAGAGTGTCAAATAAGATGAACTTCATCCTGCTGGATAGATAATTTCGAACCAAAATCTTAACATATTTTTTCCCAAAAACAAAAGACAAAACCGTCACATAATAAATTCTAAAAGTCATAAAAATCGGTAAAAATATCGTCTATATGGCAGGAAAAATGTTGTGTTGGTCTTATTTTATAGGCCTTTCATTCCTAACGAGAAAAAACTTAATGTTATAAAAACTGTACCGTTTAGGCGCTAAAGTGGAAGAAGTGTAGAAAATCAAATAAAAATTGTCCAATCAAATTCAACTGCAGATATATGGATAGACAATTTTGAACCAAATGAAAAATCTCAGTATATTATTTCGCAAAAACAAAAGACAAACCCGTTAGATGATAAATTATAACAATAAAAAAAATCGTTAATAATCCCAAAACTGTTCTCCGTTGTGTCAAAATAGAGGCCGTACTAGAAGATTACCAAGAAATAAAACTAACGTCATTTGATTTTAATTTTCAAAATTTATTTTCTATAGAAACGGGTAACATGCCCTTTTCGTTATTCAAATAATATGAATGAGAACATTGCGATGGAAAATTTTACAGCAAATGAATTAACCGCGTATATTATTAGACAATGCGCATAGTATCATAAATGGTATGTTTTTTTTACCTAATCGGCAATGCCGAAGTGAATAAGATAAAATAAACTGTCCTATCAAAATCAACTAAAGCCTGTTACATATATAATTTAGAACCAAATAAGAAATCTCAATACAATTTGCATCCCTTTCTGTAGAAAGGAATCAACAGAAAATATGTTTTTCTTACCTTTACACTGAATGTAAACAATTTAACTTATTGAAATTTAAAAAAAATTACTTTAAAGCTCTAGAAGTCGAAAATTAACCTGAGATAAATAGATACTTTTTAATTTATTTAAATCTGTTTTCTCAACTTTAACATTAGGTGGATTGATTCTTTTCTGCAGAAAGATGTCCAATTTACCCTGAAAGAACATAGAATTGACCGTAGCGTACAAAGTCAAGGAAAGATTGGGGAAAAATTAAAAAATATCATCAGTAGGCGTGTACTGCCGGAAAAGTGCAAAAATAAAATACGATTTTATTCCGAAAAAGTCGAATTTGGGATCATGGGATAGATAATCCAAAACTGACTCATCAAACTTAAATTAGAGTTGCTCTACAGTTACAGATAAAGCTGCAAAAAGTAAAAATGTAAAATTTCAAAAATTGTCCATCAACGTCACAAAATTAAGGTCGATTGCGTCAAAATTATGGTCGCCCTGAAGCTTATGTCTAATTGCAAATATAGTCTAGATGGCGGGAAAATGGCGAGATTGTTCCAAATTGAATCTGCAAAGCTATAGGCCTAATTTTTGAAACATAGAAAATTTTATTTCATTATAAAAGTGGGTTTTATTCTTATATTGTAGATCCTTCATTTCCAATGAAAATATCTGGTGTGGGCACCACACGACTTTCCAAATTACATGATCTATTTCATGTTGTACAACATTTTCGACATTTTCAACTTTTGGGTTTTTTTTTTAATTTTTTAATATTTTGACTTTTATGACATTTTTTTTACTTTTTTGACATTTTTACTGTTTTTAAACTCTTTTTTGACGTTTTTGACATTTTCTGACATATTTAATATTGTTGACATTTTTTTTACTTTTTTTGTACTTTTTTGACTTTTTTGTTAGTTTTTTTTGGCTTTTTTAATATTTTTGGCTTCTTTTGACCTTTTTTACTTTGTTGATTTTTTGACGTTTTTTTATTTTTTTTACATTTTTAACATTTCTGATTTATTTTTTACTTTCTTTGAAATTCTTGAAACGTGATATTTTGACATTTTCACGTTTTGACATTTTGACTTTTTATCTTTTTGGCATTCTGACATTTTAACATATTGACATTCTGACATTTTAACATTTTGGCATTGACATTTTTACATTTTGAAATTTTCACATGTTTACATTTAGGCAGTTTCACATGAAAATGTAATGTAATTATTAATGTATATTTTCAATACCTTACTACATTTAATATGAAACAATTTTCGCTAATTCCGCGCTTGATTTACGCCACGCCCGCTGACGTCACACTGACGTCAGGTATATTATTAATTATTTGTGATATGCGCAATAGGAAATCGCTATTATTGAGAAATCTTCTGTTTTAGTGAACCGATCTTACTCAAATTTTCACAGGGTCGCCGAACCGCGAGCTCTCATCCGATTTCCAAATTTGCTCGTGATCTGTTGTGCCGTTTTCCCACCGTGAGCATTAAATGGTCCGGCACAGCGCCTAATTATGCTCCGCGCGTCGTGTTGATTGTGATTCCATACCTGTTAGTGAACAGATTGTGCTCAAATTTTCACTGGATCGTCCTGAATAGTGTCCGCAAATATTTGCCAAATTTGGTCGCAATCTGTTGTGTCGTTTTCCCGGAATTTTGTTCACAGACAGACAGACGACAGACAGACAGACGACAGACATACATACCACACACAGACATCGCAAAAATCGGGTTTATTTCGACTATTATGGGCATAAAACGTAACGAAAATTGAAATTTTTGCAAAATTGTACACGGCAACAATACCTTCCTTCTGGTGTAATTTTTTTCCCGGAAAGTTATCGCATATTTCCACAAGGAGAGGGAGAGGGAGAGGGAGAGAGAGAGAGAGAACCGCATATATTATCATCCAGATTTTAAGATAATATAATGAACTAACGGTATTATGCAATGAAAAGCATACACCAGATTCAGTAAAAAATATACGATTTTTTCTTTCCAAATTGGTGTATAGCAGCTGTAAACATGAATTTTTCCCGGACAGATTTCTACCAAAACTGAGCTACTTGAAATAATAGATACCCATGCAAAATATGGTATTAACACATAGAGTAGTTAAATCAAAAACATGCGTTATCCACATTAAATGATCGGAATATCTAAATGTTTTTCCGCTCCAAACCTCTCAATTATACATCTTTCATTGCAGCAATGGCTGCAACGGGGCACTAGTAATAAATAATACACGTGACGTCAGCGGGCGTGGCCAATCGCAGAATTAGCGATAATTGTCGCATGTTAAATGTAGTAAGGTAATGAAAATATACATTAATGATTATATTAGCTTTCTATTAATTTCTAAAACTCAAGTTTTTTGTAGAGACAAAGTAGTGATTAGTGGCAGTGTAGTTTGAGGAGATGTCTTCACGGGACGGGACTCCTAATGGAGTCCCGTGGGCATG
Organism: Lordithon lunulatus; assembly: GCA_963942505.1. Taxonomy (NCBI): domain Eukaryota; kingdom Metazoa; phylum Arthropoda; class Insecta; order Coleoptera; family Staphylinidae; genus Lordithon; species Lordithon lunulatus. The sequence goes on along the minus strand of OZ012674.1, from coordinate 39,025,568 downwards.
TGCAGGGGAACCTCTGCCTGGTGCACGGACTCCACCCGTTAAAGATAAGGATGCGACCAATACATTTAGCATTATAAATAACGCGCTAGCAGTCTTGGACGATAACACTATGGACAGTGTTAACGATTCAGATATAAATATCAGTCTAGTGGGAATCATGATTTCAAAGATTGCGATAATATAGTAATCAAATGCGTACATTGCTCCGGTAGACATTTTGCTACAGATATTAAGTCCTGTCCCGAATTTAATAAACAAAAAAGTATTAAAAACGTCATGGCTACGGAAAATATATCGTATAAAGAGGCATCCACTAGGGTAGAGACTAGTTTTGCGTCTATAGTGTCTACAAACGTGAATAATATAGAAAGTCCAATGCACCCTCAATAACCGGCATCTTCTGATATTAGAATTAAATATCTGGTGTGGGCACCACACGACTTTCCGAATTAAATGTCCTATTTAATTTTATATAACATTTTCGACATTTTCAACTTTTGGACTTTTTAATTTGTTTTGTCATTTTGACTTTTATGAGATTTTTTACTTTTCTTGACATTTTTGACTTTTTTTGACATTTTTAATATTTTTGATATTTTTTGACATTTTTGATATTTTTTTGTTATTTTATTTAGTTTTTTTTGATATTTTTGACTTTTTTTTATTTTTCGACATTTTTGACTTTTTTGACAAATTTCAATTTTTTGGCATTTTTTACTTTTTTTACATTTTCGACATTTTTGACATTTTCGACTTTTTTTGACATTTTTGATATTTTTTAACTTTCTTTGAAATTTTTGACACGTGAGATTTTGACGTTTTTACATTTTGACATTTTGACTTTTTATATTTTTGGCATTCTGACATTTTAACATATTGATATTCTGACATTTTGGCATTCTGACATTTTGAAATTATGACATATTTACATTTAGGCATTTTCATATTTCACATTTTCAAATGTTCACAGTTTCACATGAAAGTTTAATGTAATTATTAATGTATATTTTCAATACCTAACTACATTTAAGATGCGACAATTTTCGCTAATTCCGCGCTTGATTTACGCCACGCCCGCTGACGTCATGTATATTATTATTATTTGTGATATGCGCAATAGGAAATCGCTATTATTGAGAAATCTTCTGTTTTAGTGAACCAATATTGCTCAAATTTTCACAGGGTCGCCGAAGCGCGGGCTCTTACCCGATTTCCAAATTTACATCAGTGAATGAATATACCAATTTCCCCATCAATGCGGAAGTTATTTCAGATGACCTTACAAGATCCTTTAGCATAAAGGAACTAACATGTAGCCTCAAATCAAATTCAAATTCCGCTCCTGGCATGGAAAATATTCAGTATAGTATGATTTACAATATGTCCACAATGTGTAGAAGAAAGCTCCTGGAAATTTATAATGATATTTCAATCGGGAATCTACCCTCACGATTGAAAGCGTTTTAGTATTATACTAATTCTAAAACCTAATAAGAATCCCGAAGATAGTTCATCATATCGGCCTATATCATTAAGCAGCTGCGTGTTGAAAACAGAAAGAATGATAAAAGCTCGTCTAGAATGGTGTTTGGAATCAAATTGTTTAATCTTTTCTTACCAGTACGATTTTTGTAAAGGTAAGAGTACAATGGAAAGCGTTGCGCATTTGACTTGTGACATTTATGATTCATTTACTGATAATAAAATCTTTTTGACTACATTATTGGATATATCAGGAGCATATGCTAATGTCCAAATTCCCATTCTTTATAACAAAATGCCTTCAATTTTTGTTCGTAATGTTGTCAATTTATTATTAGATCGGAAAACTTACTTATTCGTATTAATGGTGTTTTAACTTCAGCAAGGTCCACATCTTTAGGTCTCCCACAGGGTAGAATTTTGTCGCCTATTCTTTTTATAATATATTCTCAAGATATCATGAAATTAATTTCTCGGAGTTGATCTCATCAAGCCCAAACATTGCCTTAAGTACTTAAGTTGAAATACATCTACTTGTTTCAATGCTGATTTACTCGCTGACCCGTAAAGATAGAACCATGATCACATGATCTTATAAAAGATCGATAGAATAATAGAGACATTTCTGGATGTGAGCCCCAAATTGTCCTAGTAATGGATGTCAATAAATTAATCCCCTTTTCACCTTTAGAAACTATGTGCGCAATGTGAGGCTTTCATTTTAATTTACAATCAAGAAATACTTCTTTAAATTTAATCACATTCCAAACAGGAATCCTGTAATTACCAAAGTTACAGACATTGGGAGAGTTGAGTCGTTTTCTTGAGAAAAAACAACAAACCGATTTTCTATCCGATATTTCAAGACCATTTATATTCAGCCAATTTTGTAAAGAATCTATGAAATTAGTCATTCTATTAATAACATTATCAAGTTTCTTATCTTTGGAGTAAATACTAATATCATCTGCGTACTGTAAAAGGTGGATTTCACGAGAGACGTGATTTACTCGGAATGTTCAGAAATTCCTCTTACGTTGAGAAGACCCTAAGCGACAGATTTGTTGCAAAGTTGTATGGGTGTCATGAGTATATCTATAGTAAATGGCAGAAACTAACTATGAGATATCTAAGACTCTCCTACTGGAAGAAAAAACCCAATTGCCTCATAGCTGAGTCCCTGATAAAGTATCAACACCTGTTTAAATTCGCGTTTACTAGGAAAATTCTCCCAACTTTCATGGAGATTTATGAAGACAAATTTACAAATCCCAAAATTAAATAAAGCAATCTTTCTCGAATTGCGCCGGTAAATATATTAATAACGAATTTACTGACTATTTGTCGTCTAAGTTTCCAAACTTCACTTACATCTATACTGACGGTTCGGTCATAAACGGTAAATCGGGATGCGCATTTTATGATGCTTCGAACCATATAGAAAAACAGGTGGCCCTTTCTAGTCTTTTTTCAATTTACTGATGTGAATTGATCGCCATAAGTGAAGCTCTTACACACATACAACAGTTAAATAGCGACACCTTCGTCTTATTTACTGACTGTAAAAGTATATTAATGAAACTAAAATTTCAATCCAACTCTAAATGAAAACCATTTGCTGGTACAAATCAATTCACAAATTAATTGCCTTGAAAAACCGGAAAATTAATTATATTACACTGGATCAAAGCTCATATAGGAATTTTGGAAAATGAATACGTAGATAATTTAGCAAAGAACTCCACTACTATGGAAATTGATTCGAATTGGAAATGTCCTGTTTCTGATTTTCAGAAAAAATTTAAAGAATCGGCATTCTCACAATGGTGTGATATGTATTCCAGTAATAATAAGCGTCTAAGATACAAAAATTTACTTGCACTACCTTTAAAAATTTCTTAAGTTTTCTCGTAAACATAAAACAAAACATTACATTAAAACTATTTGCAGACTCAAATCCAATCATGGAGCATATGGCTCACATTTATATAGGATAGGTTGTAAAGCAATTCCACTTTGCAGCTGTGACGAGTGGAAAGTTTAGACCATATATTTTTATAATATTTATAAGTATTATATTGAAAGAAGTAGTTTACTATCTGATATAAATAAATTCATAGTAGGGCCTTATAATCTAAGTGTTATCCTCAGCTATAATGATGTGGATTTATTTGATATACTATTTGATTATTTAAGTAAATGTAGATATAATTTGTAGTATTCACTGTCTTCCCAATTTCAGAATTATAGAATCTCTCCTACACTCACAAGTTTTCCAAAATCTGTAAGGGAATGGTGTTGGCACTAATAAAAAGAAATATCACACACAAGCACTCATTATTTATTATAGTCTGTTAATGAATAAAATTCTATTCAATAAATCGTAATATTGCGGTTGTAGTAATCTAGACTTCTCACCAATAGATTAGTACCATCCCTCAACACTTATTATTGATATAAAGTGTTTTTGTGGTTTAAATAGGGTTCTCTTTGATATTACGAACGTACACTTGAATCAAAATTAAAACAAAAATGCTAGAAGCTTTCTCAACAACTTTGCTATTAGGATATCACACTATTAAATTATGCTAATGCACTACCATAGCTGCTTTAATTTAACATTCTAGTCACTCTGTCCAATCAGCTTGAAACAAAACTAGAACTCACTATTTTGTGAATGCAAACAGTTTACTGTCAATTTCTCTTGGGTAGGCAACAACCACCATATGCAAATTTTGTAACTGTAAGAGTAAGAATAGCAACAATACAATTAAATAAGTGTAGTAACAATACAATTTATTTAAATAACTCCTTTCTACATGTGCCTACTTAGTCAACAACCTTAACCTCACTATAAATAATCAATACATGCACAATGTGGAGTAATATAAGGGACAAGACAGAATTGTGTGCATAGGAAGCAGCTTGCATGAAAAATAGAACAAGGGACAATAAGCCCAGAGCAGCACAGAGCAATAACCGAAAACTGCTAATATAAGTTTAACTGTATTAATTATTACTTTCAGAAAGCAGCAGCAGAAATCAATTCTAACAAAAGCTCTTTTGCAAATAAATGTACATGGAATAACATTGCAACAGGTGTAACTGAAGTCATAAATAAGTATTAAAAAACTCTTCTTAACCCGACGTTGGTACGGTGGGATAAAATTCCGCAACAGGTACACTGGGGTATGTGATACCCCCAATTTCAAAAGCACTCAAAATAACATCAAAATTGAATTCATAACTTTTTGGTGTGTTTTTGCTACTACTAATTACTATTGATCATATCAAGTAAAAAATAATTATGAATAAACTTTTATTTGCAGAAAAAAAATAAACTCTTTTGAAAACGTAACATTTTCATATACAGAAAAACATACTAGAACTAAAAGTAAAACATATAACTAATGAGCTTTTTGGTAAAGTAACCACTTTATCATAAAACTTAAATATGAAATCACAAAAGAAATGTCATGATTAAAGAAAATTAAGGGCTATCGGAGACCTGACATTCGTCACAAATATGACTGCAGCGATCCATGCAAATGAAACGGTTGCATGAATTGCAAGTGTAGAATGACTTCCAATCAGCCTTTCTGGGACACAAACAACATATCCCTGTTCCTTCAAAAAATTTCGGCGAGGAATTTTAGCTGTAGAGTCATTGTTATTACATTTTCATATAATCATGGAATTTATTGCCGCAGAGTTGAGAATTGAATAAAACAGGGTAAGGGGCTATCTATGACTGTTTCTAGAGACACTGTACGTACCAGATAATTCATTCACAACGTCAACAACTAATAAAAAAACAAAAAGGTCTAAAACTAGGTACAGCGTACCGGACAACCTGATTGCGCTACTTATAACGTCACTAGTACACTAGGGTATGGTATACCCCCGCCCGCTTTAGTTGTATATTGTAAACAGAACTGAACACTGTTGACGTTATATTCTTACATAAAGCCTTCTATGAGATCTAATTCGAAGGTACATAGATGCTGGAGCTGATGGCATCGTTGGTTTCTTTACAAATTCGCAATTTAGTTTGGTTGGGGTATGTCATACCCCACCATACCAACGCCGGGTTAAAGAGATATATTGTTATTGTAACTTAAATGTACTCCATATTAAAAGAAATAAATGTCACTTATTTCTCCTTATTTACAATGCTTGATGTCTATGTTATTCTGTATTCAACTGTGCCTTTTGTTTCTTTGTAATTGCCTTCTGTGCTTGTAAACAAACCTATTGGAATTAATTTTGAGGTTATACCGTTTGTGGCTATATTTATAACGGAACGTCGTACTATGTTTATGCAACTTCCCGTCGATTGTTGATTTCCCTAAAACACTCGTACGATGTGCTTCCTGCTTATTAGCGCCGATAAGTTAATTCACTTTTTGAGGTTCTGTTTTCGATAAATAAATAAATGCGTGTTTATAGGGACATGTCAAAAGGAATCGGCGATTGTCGGAATTGTTCGTGTGTCGAAAGTAAGGCTAGCTACACACTTTATTATTTAAATTACTACTTTGTTTATTTTTCTTGACGTCTGCTATGAAAATATAATTAATGATTAGTGACTGAATATGGTATAATCAACAAACTATAAGATCTTATAATTTGTTGGACATGAGTTGTCATAATGAAATATAAGCGAAATTCGTGATTATAGTGTGATACTTGCCTAACTAATACCAACCGTTTCGTTACAGTGAAGCAATCGATGTATCAACATTTCTTGGTTGACAGGTAGTTGCGCAGAAGCAATTGCGTCGCACGTTTGTTTTGTAAACACTTTTCCATGGTAAACCCCGGTGTGTTTTCTAAAGCAATACATTTTTCGTTCGCCAGCAGTCGTGAATTTTGTGAACGAATTTTATTGATCGCAACAACGGCCTTAATCCGTATCTACAACGGATCGCCGCTGTCAACAAGGATTTCGACGTATATCTACACAAATGGAGGTGAGTTTAACCTTTAATTATAAATTTTGTTATCTTTAATTGTTTTCCTTACATTGTTACAGCTATTGATTTATCGAATCTAGTTGTTGTGTGTACAGGCGGAAAATCCACCTGCTCACACCAAATATGATGTGTAGAACAGTAGGATCACTACCTCAGGAAAACTCTTACATGTTTAAAATGTTTATTGGACAATGGTTTAACAACTATTTAAAGTGATATCTAACTCATATAGCTCAGCGATGTTGGCTGGTTCTGTTGTATTTAGAGAGTTTATGTCAGATTGATGTCCATTTTATAACATATTCTGTTGAAGAGTTTCTGATGGGGTCTTAATGTAAATGCATGTCCACTTTCTAATCGAGCTATTACCCTCTTCGTAATAGGTGCATCATTTGCTTGAGTAAAGATTTGTTGTTACTTAACAATGTCAATAGATTGTCTACAAGTATAATTTGATGCCAAGTAAGTATATACAGAACACAGCAAAAATTTACAGATTTTTTTTATGCAAAATAATGTTTTGTTACTGAACACATTGGTATTATTATTGTAGTGTTTTTTTGTTTGTTTGTTTTATATGTTAAATGTATATTTGGTATGTAATAGGCTTCACATTTAATTTCAGAATATGTCATCTGCTGATGTACACACCATCTATTTGAAGATATCCCAATATTTACTGAAATTAGAATGCGCAGGTAAGGCTGTGGCATGTTCTCATAACGACTTCCTGGTCTGGCTATAGATTTTGATTATGAATGATGGACGAAATGGACAAAATGCAGTTTGATAATTAAATTAATATCTCTACATCCAGATGCCAGAAGGTAAATTTTATATTAATATGATAACAATCAACTAAGAACTAAACATAGTCTGACATAATTTTTAGTTGATTGTTATAATAATAATAATTCTTTATTTACGGCAATGCCATTTCATACAAATTCTTACAAAATATAAGATATAAAATACAAAAAATTACAACCTATGAAATAAAATAAAATAACTAAGTGTACATACATGAACATATAGAAATAGGTGAAAATTTACATTTCATTTAAACCAACAAGTGAAATCAATTTTAAAAATGAACATTTAAAGACTGTCACTGACAAATTAAAAAGTAAAATATCTGCATTTGCATTATAAAAATTTGCCACCGATTGAATTCTAGTCACTGGAGAATTATGGCCATAATTTGTGGTGTGAAATGTCAACCTAAACAGAGGTGTTTGTCTGTTTTGTCTGTTAGTGGGATTAATATAGAAGTCAAGCTCGTCCAGTAATTCAGCACAGTTTATAAAACCATTCACTAGCTGGTGGAGGAAACAGAACTCCTGCGACCAGCAAAAGTCAATAAATTAAAATTGCTTAAAATAATTGCATTACTAACACTAATTCTATTGGTTTTAAATGCCAAGTACTTTATGAACTTAGTCTGAATTCTTTCTAATTTGTTACAATGTACTTGGTAATTTAGATTCCACACCGAGCCATATGCTGTTATTAGATGAACAAGTGAAACAAAGAGACGTTTAGTAGTCTGCGCTGTGAAATCTTTTGAGTTGCGACAAATAGATCCCAAGCATCTAAAAGCCTCTCCTGCTATCTATCTATCTCCTGATATATGAGCAGAAACATTTATTTGTGAGTCAAATAGGACCACCAAGTCGCGAATTTCAACACTTTTTAACTTAATGTCATATAAAACATATCGTGTTATCAGCAACGAAGACTTTCTACAAAAGGAGATAGCTACACACTTACTGGTGTTTAGATACAAACAACTTAATTGAAACCACTCTTCTAAACCATGCAGGTCAGCCTGCAATCGCTGGGAATCAGTGGTAGACTTAATTGATGTAAACATTTTTAGATCGCAAACATTAAAAAACGGGTGTTCTTCACATAGAGATTAATATCATTTATAAATAAAAGAAATAAAATAGGACCGCAGTGAGAACCTTGTGAGACACCAGACGTTACACGTATCTCTTTGGATTTACATTCTGCATATCTAACACATTGAGAACGTTCCAACAAGAATGACATCATCCAATTTACTATCTACTCAGACAAACCCAAGGCACTTAATTTAGCGCATAATAATCTATGATTCACTTGATACCTTGGAGAAGTCCATATAAATAGCATCTACTTGTTCCTTAATTTCTATAGCTTTTAGTATATAGTTTTGATATAACAACAAATTGGTTGTGGTAGACCTGCCCTCCATCAAGCCATGTTGATCATCAATAATTATTTGTTGCATCATCCAGCTTAGTTGCGCTGCTACAAAACTATCTAAAAGTTTTGCTAACAAACATTGAATCGAGAGTCCCCTGTAATTACTAATAACCTCACGATTTCCAGATTTAAAGATTGGAGTTATAAACGATTGTTTCCACATTGTAGGAAACCTTTGGCATTGTAATGAAGAACTAAATAGTAATAAAATAGGTCTTAATTTTGTGTAGATGCATTTTTCCAATAAATAATTTGGCACTCCATCTGGACCTGATGACCAACTTTTAGACACATTTGTAATATCATTGAATACATTGATAATGTCAATCTTTATCAAATCCGGAGCAACTGTATGGTTATTTATTGTTTGTGTTTCTGCCGAAAATTGACCTGTATCATTGACGTATACAGATGAAAAATAATCCGTAAAGGCATCAGCAATTTCAATTGCAGTGTTAAAATTGACGTGATTATAAGTCATGCGCGCAGGCATAATGTTGGATCGCTTTATGTTATTAATGTGAGACCAGAATGTTTTTCAATAAGAGATGCTTCTGTACGTGTTATATAAGCCTTATACAATATATTATTTAACGTTGTACACTCCTTGTGTAGCTCTTGAAATATGTGATAGTCAACTAAACTATTCGTACGTTTATAATTTTTGTGAGCAGTTTTCTTTTTCCTTACCAAATTTATCAAATTATTGTTAAACCATTTAGGATACCGACTAGAATATATAGTTTTCTTAGGTATAAATGCAGACATAAGACCACAAAAACACTGCACTAAAATTTAGCTACCATTTTATCTAAATCACAGTTGTTAAAATGAGAGTCCCAGTCTATAGCTGCTAACGCATTGTTAATTTCTAAATAGTTACCTTTCTCGAAGTCAAATATTTCTACCTTGGTTTGTACATTATGATTTTCAGCAATATTAAGACATATACAGTACGATAGATGGTGAGAATTTATATTACATAAAACCTCATGTGCAGTTGATACCTTCCACAAATTATCAGAAGCAAATACTAGATCTAAGAAAACTCCCCTTTCATTATGTATCTCATTTATTTGCTGTTAGTTTAAGAAACTAAATTTCTCAGAGAGTAAAACTACTGGGTTGTTACTACTAACAGATCTAGAACTATCATTAACATAATTTGATAAATTATAATCCCCACATATAATATATTGATTTTCTGGAAAATTTGCAACCAACTCCTCAATATTCGCACAATGCTGATCATATTATTTCAAACCAGATTTTGGAGGAATATATGCTGCCCCGATAACCCAATTTTTATCATATGTATTTATATGCACGAATATTTCTTCAATTTTATTTTCAACTAATAATAACATCGTTGAAGATAGTTCTTTTCTAACTGCTATAAGTATGCCACCTCCACGAGACTTTACACTGGTGTTCTGTGATCAGTCAAAACGATAAATCTGGTAGTTAGTTAGCATGAGTTCGGCATTTAAGATGTCATTTGTTATCCAAGTTTCTATAATGATTATAATATCATAAATTGAGCAATTCGCATTATGAAGGAATTCCTTTGATTTTGTTTTAATTCCACCCGCATTATGAAAATACATATTTAGTTTTTTGACCCAGATGTTGAACAGTTGAACTACATGATGTGAAACACATGGTGTACCATTGATATATCTCAGTCTCAAGTCCTTTTCACCAGCTGCAGTTATGTTGTACAAGTCCTGTTTAGCTTTCCTCAATTCCTCTTGTTGTAATGGCGCTAAATCAGATTTTATTTTGACAGTACCCGTATTCAGAGTTTTGCTTGTTGCCAATATTTTTTTAACAACGGTAGAGTTCTCATGAATAACTTTCAAGGGTCTACTTTTATTTTTATTACCCTTTCGTCCCAAGCGAAATATTTTCGTGGGATTGATAATGTCGCCAACCCGTGCTAGAATTTTATTGAGTTCATAGAGATCATCACTTTGTTTATCATCACTAAATTTCGTCGATTCAACCATATTGAAAACCATAATATTAGATTCTATATTACTTTGTTTTGTTTCATACAAGACATCACTGACGTTAATAATATTAGTATCTGTTGATCTTACTGAAATATTTATGTTGTTCAATTCTGCCTGGAGCCTATCATTATCTTCTTCAAGTTTGTTTAGGCGGTTATCGATGTGTTTAAATTGTTCTGAAAATGTACTCAAAGATTGTTGTATGTCGGTTTTGAAAATGTTAAATTGTTTTTGTAGCAGCTCTTCAAGAATTGATACTATTTTAGAATTATGAGATGGAGAATCAACCCGTGAGGACAAATCCATTACATCCTCATCAGACGCTGCATTATCTAAGGCTATACATGCATTACAAATCCAACCGTTTCCGCCTTTGCCTTTTTGTTTATTTACATAGAATTTCGTTTTTTCGGGTGTTAAATCCGTATACACTTCGTATGATGTCAGTTATTGCAAACTCCATAACATTTAATGTATTGCGAATTTGAGCTGATTTCCGAATTCCATGACCTATTTAATTTTTTATAATATTTATAACTATTCGGCTTTTTTAAAAAAATTGACAATTATTTTACATTTGGTGTGGTTTAAGGTAAGAATATGTATGTTACGCCATTCGTTTAATTTATCTAAATCATTTTGAATACATACTGTATCTTTTTCATTGACTACCCATCAATATATTTTAAGGTCATCCGCATATAATTAAGCCTTGCAATTATACAGGCCAACAACTACGTCATTTATAAATAAATTGAAAAGTATCGGAGCTAAGTGTGACCTCTGGGGTACGCCTGACGTAACTATAATGGGGTTGGAGATTACATTAGGCAGCTGTACAAATTGCCTTATGTCCCTTAAAAAACTATCCAACCATAGTACGATATTATTATTAAAACCCATCGATCGTAATTTAAGCAACAAGATATCATGACAAACTCTGTCGAAGGCCTTGTAAAAATCGGTGTAGATAACATCGACCTGGCACCGATTCTCCATAGCCTCTGTCAAGAACTTCTCAAATATTTTCAAATTGGCTACTGTTGACCTCCCCGGGTGAAATCCATGCCGTTCTTCGATGATCACATGTTTGTATGCATACCCACTTAATTTGTTGAGATAACAAAGAGTCCAATAATTTAGGAATGGCCGATTGTATACATACTCCTCTATAGTTAGTTATGTCTTGTCTGTTTCCTGATTTAATAATTGGCATTAAAAACTATTTTTCCATAGCTCCGGAAATACACATTCATTTAATTGACCTTTGAAATAAGCAAGTTATTGCATGACATAAAGTATAAGCGTAGTTCTTTAAAAATATATTCGGAATTTCATCAACTCTATAACAGGAAGACGGTTTTAGTTTGCCGATCTCATTAAACACCATCATAAAATCAATTTTAAAATTAAAACAAGAGTCAACTGGCCGTTGACGCAGAAGTATCACTGTACACACTACAAAAATGATCCGCAAACAAATTAACGCATTCTTCTGGATTATTACATTTAGTATTACCAAGACACATATTTGTTGGAATGCCAATGATTTCCTTACTTTCGTTTACAAAATTCCAAAATGATTTATTGCTTTTAGATATGTTATTTTCTATTTTGTCTAGAAAACTTCTATAAAGCTTATTGCTCGTAGTTTTACATCTAGATCTCAAATTACTAAATATTAAATAATCGCTATAAAAGTTGGATATTTTATATATTCTGTGAGCTTCTTTCTTTTCGCGTACTAAATCAATTAATTCTTTGTTAAACCATTTTGGAAAATTGCTTACAAATTTGAATTTTATGGGAACATGCTCATTTATGATTACCTTTAAAGTGTCATAAAAAGCAGAGACTGCTTCGTTCAATCACTGAAAGAGCCCAACAAATTACACCAATCTATAGAGGCTATTAGGTCATTAATGTAAAGATAATTAGCATTCTTAAAATCCAAATATTGTGTAACATTATCGATGAATGCACTCTTAAAATCTAGATTAAGTTCAATATTGTAAGCAACATGGTGATAAGACACAGTAATTCCCCTGCAGCATAAACCGTTGTGAAATCTTGTTCACCGAACACAAGATCCAAAAACACACCCTGTTTGTTTGTTATTATGTTCATTTCACTTAAATTTAAGAAACCCATTGTTTCTGCAAGAACCTGGGCTTTGCAACTAGCATTTGTGGAAAGACATACACCATATTCATCATTGATTCAATTATCTGAAAGTAGATTGTAATCACCGCAAATAAGAAATTTTTCTACTGTATAATTTTCCAAAATTGATTCAACTGTATGACAATGAGATACATATTTCCAGCGGACTTTTAGGGGGAAGATAAACTCCTCCTATTTTTTTGAGTTTATTTCTAACTTGATAAATAGTTGTTCCACGTCTGTTTGAGAAACTTGAATATAGTAAGCATGAAACACCTTCTTAACTCCGAATAAAACTCCACCTCCCTTCTTTTTTAAGCTGTTTATAGAGGATCTATCTGTTCACAAGATATATATTGGTGTAATTTGAACTCACTGTCTAATATATCCTAGATAGCCAGGACTCAACAATAATAAAAATATTATAATTAGTTAATGATATGTTTCGTGTGAATTTGTGTATTTTCGAACTCATACCTCCAACATTCTGAAAATAAATATTTAGACTTTTCCGTTTTTTGATGAATGATATTGGACATTCAATTTAGATATAATTTTAGGAACCCCTTGAATATAACGTATAGTAAGATTCTTCTCGCCGTAATATCTTGTAATTCTTCTCTCAGCGATTTTATATGAGAGCGTTGTTCAAAAGTCTGCAGTAATTTTCATGTTAAAAGAGCTCTTAAGTTGTAGAAGAGAGATAGTATCATTGTTATTATTAAAAATGAGTTTGGTCAGTCCAGGTGCTTTCTTACCTATTCGCAAAACATTTTTAGGTTTAATTGTGAGACCCGTAGAGGCAATTAAATCCGATACCTTTTTAGTGTCCTCAGATATTCGTATCTTTAAAGATTAATTTGCAGATTCTGGCAAATCTAAGAGTAAAACATTGCATGATATTAATTTACTGTCCTCAAATTCTTCAAAGAAATGTATGTTAGCTTTTGAATTCTCCAATTTAAGTGAGTCTATCTCTAAACGCATTAATTTGGTATTTTTCCTATTTCATCATTTAAGGTCTTAATCATTTCATCTTTGAACCTAATTAGTTGCTTGTTAAGAACATTAGAAATTGTTCTTTCCACGAGAGCTTCCAGATTCTCTGAATGTGGTGGTATATGTGACGTAACACCATTAGAATCTTCAAGACTAGAAATGCACTTTACACAATGCCATGGTTGGCCATCGTCTTTCTTTTGCTCGTCTAAGTAATAATTGGCCCGGTCTGTCGGTATGTCGAGGCATGTTGCATGATGCCAATGTTTGCAATGTGCACATTTAATGGAGATTGATCGAGGAACTATATTTCTGTTGCAAGTTACGCATGACATCGGCATCTTGATGTTGAAGTAGAAATGTAACTATTGACAACGTTGCAGTTCCGGAACAATACACATATTTCACTGTAACTACTTTAGTTTAGTTAAGCGTAGAGCGTGTTTACTACTGTCAGAATGCCAAAAAGATAAAAAGTCAAAATGTCAAAACGTGAAAATGTCAAAATCTCACGTGTCAAAAATTTCAAAGAAAGTAAAAAACAAATCAGAAATGTTAAAAAAGTCAAAACAGTAAAAAAAAAATATATCAAAAAGACGTCAAAAAGTAAACAAAGTAAAAAATGTCAAAAGAAGCCAACAATATTAAAAAAGCCAACAAAAGTAACAAAAAAGTCATACCATTTTTTGACTTTTTTTTAAAACTTTTTGTGGCTTTTTTGATATTTTTGACTTTTTGACTTTTTTTGTTGACATTTATTACCTTTTTGGCATTTTTTACTTTTTTAACATATTTGGACATTTTTTAATTTTTTGACTTTTTGACATTTTGGCATTCTGACATTTTGGAATTTTGATATATTTACATTTAGGCATTTTCATTTTTCACATTTTCAAATGTACTCACATTTTCACTTGATCGTCCTGAATAGTGCCCGCAGATATTTGCCAAATTTGGTAGCAATCTATTGTGCCATTTTCCCGGAATTTGGTTCACAGACAGACAGACTTACATATCACACACAGACATCGCAAATTTCGACTATGTTGGTCATAAAACGTAACGAAAATTGTTTTTTTTTTGCTAAATGGTACACGGCAACAATACCTTCCTTCTGGTGGTAATTTTTTTCCCGGAAAGTTATCGCATATTTCCACAATCTTAGTTTGAAAACGTGAACACGTTTTCGGTAAAACAATACCTTTCTTTACATCAGTGATTTATTCGGAAAGTAAATTTTAAGGTACAAGGACAACTTCATATTACAGAGAGAAGATTTAGCGAATTTGTAATATTTATAAATTGTAAAACACCAATTTATATAGAGACTATGGCCCTGTCCGTTTGGTTACTACTAGTGACTAGTGACATGCTTACGTCACGCTCATACTATACTAATCAGTCAGTCAGCATTTGTCACTACTAGTAACTAGTAGTAACCAAACGGGCAGCCAATAGAACGAGATGATTGATCTATGGTATACAACAATGATGGAGCCATTGGTCCAATTCTACAAATATAGTATTTTACCGGAAATTATTCGTGGAAACTTGAAAAGAGGACTAAAGTGTATAGACCCTGACTATATATGAATGGCTCAAGAATTGCACAACAATAATAAGAAATAGACAAGTCAGAAATGTTCACAATATAACTATTCTTCTTTTCATCATTTATTTTGAAAATAAATTATATATAATCAATCTTTATTTGGCTATCGACCGAAAAAAAATTAATTAATTTACTAGTTTCAACCAAAAAATAATAATTTATAAAAAAATTATATGATGTTTACGAAATTTTGTACATCCTTATTAACTATTTCGAGTACCTATTATATATTTTTTTAAGAAATAATATTTATCCATACATCATATGATAAAGTAAAAATTTAATGTAGCCAGTGGACATTACTCATACATATCACATATAATTTTCATGTGACGTTATGAAAATCTGTACACTAGAAGTTTGGTAAGAGAAGGATGCATAAGATGAATTAATATAATAATTAGTTTGAAATTTGTGGTCGTCATTTGCGTTACATTACAAAATAATTTCATTTTATTATAATTACAAAATAAATAAATTGAAATATTTGTGTTTGTGGAACTAAATATATAAAACGATACGCCTAATTTATTACTGAATACAACGCTTTTTATTTCATTAAAATCTATTGAATAGTTTTTGCGTACAGATTTGTCGCAGATATGAACGACAAAACCCGGCCCTTAAACTATAAAAGACTTTACTAAAAATTAAAAATCGTTTTATTTATCCTGTTTTTCAGTGAAATTTATATCTCATCAAACACAATCAAGTGTTATACCTTTTTGGATAGCCTGAATCTATTTTCTGATGAAAAAGTAATTGACGGAACTGTGTATTATTATTTTTATTTTTTTCGAGAATTTTGATGAAAACTTAAACTGATTTGGTATTTATATTTGTTTTTATGATTTGTCCCACATAACTATTTTATACAATATATACAATGGAATATTTAAATGGCAAAGTGTAGGGAATTTCAAGCCCAGCAAAATGTTTCAGTTAGTTTTTATCTTTTTCGACAAAATGAAAAACAAAAACTATCCAGCAAATGTAATTATTACAACATTTCATGGTTTATCTCCATAACATTTTTATTTACAATACTTTGAAGATGATTCAAATGCCATTTAACATTATAATAGTTGCATTTATGGGTGTGCCGGTTTCAGTCTTTCAATACACCTGAATCATTGCTTGCCCAGTTTAAAACACAGGAAAGACAACTTTCAAGTGTGTTGATATGACATGAGGTAAGATATTTCAATAATGAAAAATAGAGCTGGAGCGTGGACTTTGTTGATACCTACAATTTTAAAATAATACAATCTCTTTTTTCCACTTCAACTTCTCTAAAATCTGTAAGGGCATGGTGTAGGCAATGAGGAGAAGAAATATCACACATAAGCACATACTATTTATTATAGTCTGTTAGTAAATAAAATACTAATCCATAATTAGAATTGGTTATCGTAATTGTCTAATTTTTTAAAATTTGGGACTTTTCACCAATAAATTGGTTTCATATGCCTTAAATGTAATTAACTCAACACTTATTAATGATATAAACTGTTTTTGTGGTTTAAATATGGTTCTCTTTCATAACACAAGGGTAAGATGAACATATGTCCTGAATTTCGCCGGACAGTCCTAAATATTCAATCCTTGACCTGATTTTTCACAACTCGTTTGTTGGTCTTGAAAGTGTGTATTTGTGTATTGTAATAATATACAGACCTTTCAACTAGGCTTGCTCTTGTGATTTCTAGTCTCTGTGACCATAATTATTGTTGCAGAAAATCACAATGTGAAGGACGTTCCTTTCACACCTGCATGGGGAAACAACGCGTTTTCTGCTTTGGCTGCGGTAGGAAAGAAGTGACAAAGGCTGTGTGCAAAATGGAAACGGAAACGTGCTGCAGATGGGCCAAGCCAGTTCGGGAAACAGGGTCTATCAACCACTTCTCACCAGTCAATTGAAAATCCTGGCTCAAACATGTAAGATCTTTGCATTCTTCTTATGCCTAAGTCACACTAGTCTTTGTCACTTCTCACCATAACAGACTGTATGTAAATACCTCCATTTTTTATTTAAATTTTGTAGCTTTGTTAGACACGGGTGCTATTTTGGGCTCCAATAGTTTTGATTTGTTGAAACAGTTCCACATATCATTGATTTCTGATACTGACTTCGTTACTACTGCTAATGGCATAGTACCAACTGTTTTTGGGGTTTGCTGAGCTACCATTGTGTGTTAACAATGGCCAATTAATGATTTTTTTAGTAATACCTTCAGTTAAAACATAAAGTGATTTTGGGTTCAAATGTTTGTAAACAATGTAATATTTTTCTTGATTTTAAAAATTCTTCATTGAGTGATCACCATCAGTTGTCCTCTGTAATGTTATTAAAGATAGAACAACCTTATTGCATTTATAATCTTTGCAGTTGCAAGGGGTTATTGATCGTTGTAAAGAATTATGTTCAGACAAATTAGGTCGTACAAGCCTAATTTCGTATCACATTGACACTGGTGATGCTAGACCA
Organism: Lordithon lunulatus; assembly: GCA_963942505.1. Lineage (NCBI taxonomy): Eukaryota > Metazoa > Arthropoda > Insecta > Coleoptera > Staphylinidae > Lordithon > Lordithon lunulatus. The sequence continues at coordinate 39,007,583 of OZ012674.1, read as the reverse complement.
ATTAAACGACATTATCCTCTTTCGCTTGCAATGCAAGTCCGCCTGCATAAGGAACTGGATCCAATGAGTAGTCTTAACGTCGAGCTCTCCTTGGAGTAGTCCGGTGTTGTTAGAAAGCTACTGGTGAGTTGATGGTCGCAAATTAAATGAAGTTACACTAAAAGATTCGTATCCACTTCCTTATATAGATCACACTTTAAATAAACTTGGGGATGCTCGGTTTCTATCTTCAATAGACTTAAGACATGCATTTTGGCGAATTACTTTATATAAAGTTTCTTGTCCTAAGACTGCTTTTTGTGTACCAGGTTGTGGATTGTATGAGTTTACTGTCATGCCATTTGGGCTGTCAAATTTACCACAGACCATGCAGTGTTTTATAAACACAATTTAGGTCCATCATTGGAACCTTTTGTTTTTGTATATTTGGATGACATTATTGTAACAACCCCAACGTTTTCTCAGCACATTGAAATATTGACTGAAGTCTTCAACGAGCAAAATTGACTAAAACGGTTCGAAGACCAATCCTGATAAAGTCTCAGCCGTCGTTAATGTATTCGGAAAGTAAAAATATATTGAGTCAATCAACGAATTAATTGAATGTCTCATTTTAGTCCCTATAATAAGGTCGAAATGAATTTAAATTAAATGTTTATATGTAACCAAGACAATAAAATTGTGGCCTGTATTGATTTGAGTTAATTTGTGCAATTACAAGCTGTTTTAAGAAAGAATATAAAAAACCGGTGGGTTAGTATATAATTAGCATGGTTGTTAATTTTGGTTTTTGTTTTATTCTAGGCTTTAATGGCAGCTTAATGGAGAGGTTGTTTATGGAAGATACGGTGTCTAGTGCGGGCGACTGGCGTTCTCACGGTTTGAGAAATGTTGGTAAGTTAAAACCTAAAAATATCTGGTGTGGGCACCACACGACTTTCCAAATTACATTGATTTTTTTGACATTTACCTTTTTGACTTTTTAATTTTTTTTTAGATCTTTGACATTTTTGATATTTTAAATATTTTTACGTTTATTTAATAATTTTTTAGTTTTTTTGTTGGCATTGTTTACTTTTATTTAAGTTTTAGATTTTATGACTTTTTTGACATTTTACGTTTTAACATCTTGACTTTTGACTTTTTTACTTTTAAAAAAATATTCTTTTTTTGACTTTTTATTACATTTTTGTTTTTTTTTACTTTCTTTGAAATTTTGACAAGCGAGATTTTGACATTTTCACGTTTTGACAGTTTGACTTATTATCTTTTTGGCATTCTGATATTTTTTTGACATTCTGACACGTTAACATTTTGGCATTGACATTTTCTCATTTTGAAATTTTTACATGTTTACATTTAGGCATTTTCACATTTTCATATTTCATATTTTCAAATGTTCACTCTGTTGTGCCGTTCCCCACCGTGAGCGTTAAATGGTCCGGCACAGCGCCTAATTATGCTCCCCCCGTCGTGTTGATTGTGATTCCGTACTTGTTAGTGAACCGATTGTGCTCAAATTTTCACTGGATCGTTCTGGATAGCGTCCGCAGATATTTGCCAATCGCAATCTGCTGTGTCGTTTTCCCGGAATTTTGTACACAGACAGACATACATACATACATACACACAAACTACACACAGACATCGCAAAGATCGGGTTTAATTCGACAATTTTGGGCATAAAACGTAACGAAAATTGAATTTTTTTGCTAAATGGTACACGACAACGATACCTTCCTTCTGGTGTAATTTTTTTCCCCGGAAAGTTATCGCATATTTCCACAATCTTAGTTTGAAAACGTGAACACGTTTTCGGTAAAACAATACCTTCCTTTACATCAGTGATGTATTCGGAAAGTAAAAACTATGTGTGATACATAGCCTGATTAGATTTAAATCTTTTAAGATAATAATATAAAGAAAATTACACTAGCTATTGACTGAATACTGAGGGTTTTTCGGCCATTACAAGAAAAGCATCTGTAATTTTTTTCTGAAACTCTTTAAATATCTTCATCTGGATGTAATATAATGTAAATATAAAATTTGAAGAGGATTCAAAAAAGTTGAAATTCCATGTAAATTTTATATTTTCACTAGTTTTCAACAAGCTCTAACTTTTTACCATAGTAGGGAAAGGAGGCCGGTTCTGCGCCCTCCTGAGGAGGAGCCTAGTATGCAACCATATATACATGAGCGCCTCTATCGGCGTGTGGCCTAACTAAAAGCGCCATCTAGCGGCAGCTAGTCAAAACTACAAGTGTACATTTGGTTGCCTGCATCCAAGATGGCGGCGGGAAATTCAAATTTAAATATACAGGGTGATCAAAATATAAAAATCCAAGATGGCGTCGGTTACAATATACAGGGTGATCAAAAAATAAAAATCCAATATGGCGGTGGTTACAATATACAGGGTGATCAAAAAATAAAAATAAAAATCCAAGATGGCGGCTACTGAACGTGAGCTGTCAAAAAATCCAAAATGGCCACTTCCGGTCAAAATATAAAATGTCAGAAATCGAAAAATAGCAACTTCCGGTCGCGACTTCCGTTCCGTTCCGTTCAAATGGTGTCATGTTTGTACTCAAATGAAAGCGCTCGACGCGAGGTGCACGAATTTGAGGTTATTTTGGGTCTAAGGTCCTTGTGGCACGAGTTGGCTTCCTGCTGGGTAAATATGGGACATGTGACGTAATAAAAGAGGCAGTAGCTGCATTTCAAACAATCCTTTTATTTTTAAACATTAAAAAGACACAAACATAATATTTAACAATCAGCCATGTAAGTATAATAATCATCAGATACCCTTTCAAAATTTCTATTGATACATTCAATCATATAAAAAGCATTATTCGTGTTATTTATACTATTATCACGTATTACAGTTTTTAAGCCCTCACATAAATTTTCTACAGGTAATGATAAATCCAAACCTGTAACTACAATTAATTCATAGTAATCTTTAAAATCCTCCTTAAGAAACATTTCTAATTTATAATTTATCAGCTCTTTCAACTGATTCAAATTGTTGAACGTTTCTTCTGATATCATATTATATTTATTCACCAAGTCAAGTTCTGAACAAATCTGATGCAAATACAGATTTATCTAACTATATTAACTAATAAAGATTAAAAATATATATGAACAAATATGTATAAAGTAAAAAAAAATATATAAATATTATAAATAAATAACCTATCTATGAAATATCAACCAATATGCAATCATTAGAAGTTCATCATACATTGATAGCTACCATCGATCAAGAAGAAAAATCTTACATCAATATATCACAGTTCCAGAATCCTCTATGTCAGAGAAAGATCTGAGTAAATTTGAATTAATAAATATCAGTCTAAACTATTATGGATTGGAATAATCAATTATGAGACCGACACGTCTAAATTTGTTTTGGGGATATCCTTATGTCCCCAAGCCAGCGTATGAATTCCGTCAGGACATACATAACGCTTGTCATCATGAGGTGATAAGGCCAATTTATTTTGTGTTTGTGAAAAAATTGTGTGTTTAATTGACCTTATTAAATTTTGCTTTCGAAAGATTAAATTTTGATGAAAAAGTGATTGCTTGTAATCTGCTATATCAAGATCATTTGCAACCACATTTTTCTTAATACCCTTGGCTTTCCTCGTATAATGACCCTCAACATTATTAATGTACATTTTTGCCCGCAACCCCAGAAATTCGGTCATTATACGGCCACCGTTCTCATCTTTCATGAGCCCGAGAACAGCTTTATTTTGCAAGGGGATATTGTAAGGATTATTAGGATCAAAATTTGACGTATCGAATTTATTTAAATTTTGTTTCATGTCCTCGTAAATGTCTTCAGTCCGAAACAGTAGCGTCAAACTGTCTGTGTCCATGTAGCACAATGTCACTTTATCCCCATATGCATGCTTTACGTAATCGTAATAAAAATCATACATTAATAATTTCGACAATTCCAAAACACTAAAGCCAATATATATAGGTTTGTTGTACACAACCTTTAACCGATCTAACTGTATTGCAGACAAATTTTCATCAAAAATAGATATACAGTTAAAATTCGGCTTTGCTATTAAAGATTGCGCCCCCTGTCTACGTCCTATATCTTCCCAATGATTCACCAATCGGACATCGACACGCTTATCGACGTTTTCCATTGTCTTACCGAAAACACTATTGTTCATTAATTTAAAAAAGTCTTTTTCGAAATCGTTTTTAGCTAATTGTCTGTGATATGTATTTAAATCAATGTATGTTTTTAAAAAGTCTGATTGTTTGAACTGAAGAACTCTGTGAATTTTTGTGAGTTGAAGACCATTTCGCAGAGCCTGTTGCAAATTTCTGTAATGTATAATATATTTTTTCTTATTATCCAAACTAGCAATTAATTTTGTATTCTTAAATTTTGATGTAGGTGGCACAGTGTTTTCGACAAGAAATGGTAAGTCATTGTGTTTGTGGTGTAGAGAATCAGGATATTCAATATCCACCTCCAAAAAATATCCAATTGATGAATCATCGAGAACGGATGATAAATCTAAATTTTGAATTTCAATTTCTGATAACCATTTGAAATCACCGCATGGCAGATATTGTGACATTGCCCACCCGTATAAATTGTTTGCATCCCAGTACGTTAAGAATGTTGTAGGTTTGGCGGGATTATACTTGATGGATTCCCGGTCATCACAAACAGATGTAGTAGATTCCGTCATGTATTTATTATTGGCCTGAGCATACCGCAGCGAGCACTGACTCAACCCACCTCTAATACCTTTCTTAACGAAATGGTGCATGTCTATGTCTGTAAATAATTCTAATTCGATACCTGTTATTTTCAACATGGCCGACCATGAAAGCCCCGGGGCTGTATAAAAGTGGGCCGGGTCTAGATTATAAGTTTTGTGACAAACAGCACGGAAATTTTCAAATACGTCAGCCAAAAGCAGCACGTCGGTTTTCAAATACAAGTCAGAATACTCCCCCAAATTTCGACAACCAAATGTTTGCCAAACGTGCTGTGCATGTTCATACTCTTTCTGTGAAATGTCCGTATTAGTCAACGAATTGAAAAATTTATCTTTCTTAGGTAGAGTCGTTTCAGTCAATTTTGAAAAAGAATCAATAAAATTATATGGGAACACACCCTTTTTGGTAACTAATGAGAACTGATCGCCATTAGGGAAAAATTTAACAACGTTTTCAAACTGCTCAGGTTTTAAATTTTGTGTCAATTTGTCTAAAGATGATGCCATAAACCTGAACGAATCTAAAAATCTCAATTTTAAATAAACATTATTTTCACGACTCTGTTTATCTACATAACTATCTACTTGAACTAATTTTGTAAAGGAAATATATTTTTCCTTATTCTGAGGGATGACATCAATCCGCTCATTATTACAAGCCAATTCTTTTACAAATAAATGCGAGTCATAACCGCTCAAATTATGAAAAAAGACGGGAATATGTTTGGCTAATTTATAATTTAGATTACAATTTGAATGAGCGGCACCTCGAAATTTACCAGTCAAGTGGCAGTGATCGGCTACCTTGACTGAAGGTTCTAAGGCGAGATTACATATGTGACATGTGGTAGCCGATCTAAAGAAAGATTTTTCATCGTCTGTGATTGTCATTGGTTGAATAGGTTTTAGATAATTACTATAAATAAATTTTGAATCGTCAGTCAGTCGCTCTATAAAAACTTTCGCGCAATCTAGACCCGTACACGTTTCAAATTTCGAAAGGGAATCATCATAGGAACATTTAATATAATAACCAAAACTATAAGGCACATGTTTATGGGTCGTAGTTGTATAGGAATTAGTGGAATCTGGATGACAGGAATGTATGGGTTGAAGAATAGATTCAAAATCTGCGTAAATAACAAAAGGAACTTGCAGCTGCTTATCAAACTCATCAAATTTCAAAATATTCCCCCTGACTTTCTCACCATTTCTATTTTTTCTCAAGTCAGTGGTAGGCAATATGGTGTAAACATGATTACAATCATGCTCTATATGCTTATTTAAATGCCACTGACTTGAGAAAAAAACTAGACATCCATCGCACAAAAAGGTTTTATGGTCTCGTTTTGATCTTTGGTTAGAAATGAGGCGAGACATATTTTTGATGAGAACATAGTGGCCTTTTAAGCCTTCCTCAATATAAAGTAAATTTACATGAATGTTTTTTCTAAATTTAGTGAAATAAATTGGCCCAACCACCTCATGAATTTTCGTTTCATAATTGAATTCTAATCCATAAACATTTATACTAATATTATTATTCACTTCAAATTTACTTACATTTTTCAACGACATTGGGAACTCTACATCTGTTAAATTAAGAACGGTGGTGTAATGTGGGTAGCTAGATGTGCGGTCTGGATGCTGTTTCGACTCGACTGGATGTAGAGCTGCTACCACACACCATGCAAAACAAGCATCATCCTCGTTTTGTACATTGATGCAAGCTTTTCTCCTCTTGATCGATGGGGGCAGATCAATGTATGAAGACCCTCGAATAGCAACATATTTGTTGATATTCACCTCCAAGTGCGAGATGTTCAGGAGGGCCCAACCAGAATCCCGTTCCTAAAATTAAAAGCTTTTAGAATCTTGCAATTTATGTAATAAATCATATTAATTTACCTGAAACTCCTCGCACTTTGTTTGAATCGTGACCGCCTGCTCATCATACATCCTCCCCAGATCGGATGGATGAGCAACAATGGCATAGCGGGTGTTGAATGACTTCAACTCTGGTATATCATCATCGGACGGCTTTGCAAAGTTCGCAAACAACTCCAATCCGACTTTGACACCACCAGAGTTGAAGTCATTCAACACACCCCGAATCAACCGAATGACTTTTTCCTTGACCTACACACACACAATTAATTTTATAAATATTTTAATTACACTATTTAAAAAGACTTACCTCTGCAAGGAAGCTGGGGATATCAGTCGTCATGTCATTCGGAGAGTTGACTCGGTAGCTGGCAACTCGGCCTTTGAAGCCGGTTACCAGCTCCGCTACACCATCCTCCAGCGGGCGCGCCACTTTCGCGAGATGTCGCTGCGATTTTAAATGACCGCCATATTTGTTGCGGCATGAGAAATGCTCCCCGCAGGCGTTGCAGGAATACGTGGATGTTGTCGTCGCCACAGTATTGTGATCCAGCCTCGACTTCTTCGGTGAGCTAGGCCCTCCTCTACACGCTCGCTCGTGCCGCAACAAATTATCGCGTCGTGAAAAATTGCAACCGCAATTCTCACAAGCGTGAACACTAAAACAAATTATATTAATTTACATAATAAAGCAATGAATCGTTTAAAAATTACCTGTTGTTTGATGCGATACCACTCGACCGCGCCCTTTTTAAAGGAAGTCTTTCGCCGCTACCGCCGGCACAGCTCTTAACATGGCGACTCAGATTATCGGTCCGCGAGAACGCACGTTTACATTTTTCACAGGAAAACACTGAAAAATATCATTAATGAGAGTACGGTTTTTAATCCAACACATATAAGTTGATGTATGTGTAAATCAGTATTCAGCTCATTTATAAAAATATTAAATAGACACTTACTTGCGAGAGAATAATCGGCTTCCTTCTAAACACACACGAACACACAAACTTCGCAAGAAAACAAGGAACAATGTACCTCTTGGAGGAGTGAAATGCAACTGACTAATTAGCTGATAAGAAATTATTTATATGCGCGACTTGTACTATAGTGGAATTGCTGAAACAAGGTGTTCACGTCATAGATTACGGTGACGTCAGTTTTCGGCGTTGATGCCGGATGATATTTGTTGTGATAAACATAACCTACAACAATAAACTGTCAGTGGAGCCCAGCAATAAAATCGTGAATAATCTAGTAGCGGCTATATTATAGGCGTCCTAAAATACACTGGTTCAGAATAACAATCACAAAGCGATACGAAAGCCAGCACAGAACAAGTATTGAGTAGTATTGGAGGTTAGGTATAAATCACAATACGAAATTACTACAAAAAATTGCAACGTTGCGATTCCAGAAAACTAAATAACACTAAATTTTAAAATGTTAAAGTTTTTATTGCCCATATTTAAATATTTATGCATAAATATAAACGTATATCGGTTTATTATAATAAAAAAACATTCTTACTTTCAGGCGGCAGTAATAAATATTGAACAACTCGTTCAAATTATATAATTAAAAGTGCATCTTTTAAGCTTGGCAATTGGCAATATGACGTCACGGATGACGTAAACACTCTGTTTCAGCAATTCGACTATATCAGCAGGAAAACCACATCCGCCTTATTCGCAAACAACGAGCCGTTACATCGATTCTGATTACTACAATGTTACGAAAGAATAAAATAAAACATATAAAATTAATTACGTTTTTATTTCCTTTAAATAATCATATAATAGTTTTACATTTTCAATAGTACATATACTATAATTATTGAAATGATTTAAACATACATGCTCGGTTTTAATTAAATTCGGGCAATCATAATATTCATCTTCATTATTTTCTAAATTAATAATTGTATAATTATTTTGCGACAAATACAAACTTAAAATAGATTCAATAAACTCTTGTTTAACGGCTCCTTTAACAAATATTATTATTCTAAAACTAGTTGTATTTCTAATGTGATATTTTAAAATGTGCGGAATAAGTTTTAACGGTATATTTCCAGAATTGTATTTAAGTCCATGATGATTATTCTCCAACCAGCATGTCTGTTTTTTATTGGAGATGCTGAGAGAACGGAATGGTGTTGATGGTTTGAATGAGTAGGTGTTCACATCATTCTCGTCGAATGATTTGATGGAAAGTTCCTTTGGTATAAATTTTTCATTTACAATAAATCCTTGAACATCGATAATAAACCGACGATTCATAGCGATGCTGTGCTGCTGCTTCTTTCTCAGTATCGGTGCTAGTAGCTTTTCCAAATGATTGATTCTTTCACGAAAACGGATACGATTGGCAGCACTCCACAGCCATTCGCTACCATTTCGAGATTCACACTGGGGTTCAATAGTAAAAATTTCAACTATATCTACCCCGCCAGAATCTGTTAAAAATGATACACATTTCTGTTTCACGTTATCAATTTTCGCACTATTCCTGACAACGGAGTATACTCGACAACTGTGTCACATAAAATGAGACAATATGCTTGAGTGTTTGCTCTAAATGCTCGTGCAGCTTCCAGTTCTACTTTTAAATCAATGGTGGATGATTTTATACTCTCATTCTGTTTAGACACATCGAAGACACAAAGAACATGTTCCCTGAATTCGATCATATTTAGTATCGGCTCATTGGCACTGTTACCGTAATAACTGTTTTGGAATGCTGCATACATGTAATAGAGTTGTGCATAATCTCCATTATTCATATCAAGATTTAAATTGTCATACGGATAGGAGTCTGAGTTTAGGTAAATTTTCATATTTCGTACTGATGCATTATCAAATTTGGATGCAGTTCTTGTATGATTATCCCTTCGTCCCTCTTGCAGTGCAATTATTATATATCGAGGCTTCTCTAGACTCGTAGATGTTTTCACCGACCAGATGTCTCTGTCGGTATTTTTTAGGGAGGGTAACTCGTGCAACTCCCATTTTCGAAACGGAATCAAAATTGGTTTATCTTCTTTGAGTCTATTCAAAACATCCAATCTAATTTCATCGTTGAGTTGAATATGTGGAATTCTCCAAAGCACTTTGTCTATATCGAACGTTATATTCGCATCTCCCTTGTAACAATTTACATCAGTTCTGGCACGTAGTAGAATTAATTCCTGTTTCACATTAATTAAAATCTTTGTATAATCCTCTGCAAAGCCAAGTAAATACTTTAGTGGGATCAGAGCATAGAACTTTCTAGTATTTTCAAAGTATGTAACATTTGTAGCACTTGCAGCCCATCCAAATAGATCAAGTATATGCTGATCTCGTTTAGTGTTGGAAAGTAATCCTTTAATCGTGCTAGTGATTCCAACATCACGATTTTTATCGATTTCAACTCCATTCAATTCATAGCGAATTTCATCAAACAAATACGCGTAAGCGTTTTTAACAAATTCAAAATTGTGTACAGTTGCAGGCGCAACGAGTGCTGGAAACTGAACGGTTCCACTCACATAAATATAACTTTCACTAGGACATGTATATACATCCTGATTTTGTATGACTATACGAATCTCATCGTTGTTTCTATAATTTTGAGCCAGAGGATGGTATGTGTGAAATTCATTCTTTGTAATAGTCTCTTCATAGTGAATATTGGAAAATATGTTTACTTTATCCATAACGTTAATGCTTCTTTAACTTATAACCTAGAGATAATAGTTTATTTTTCAAAGTAGGTGTTAACTCTTTCCTAGCTAAATGTGGACTGATGGGATTGTATCTTGCTACGTTGTTTATATGCTTACAATGAAAATTAATCCCCATCTCTCTCACTTAATACTCTTTAATTCTAATCGCACCAGTATTTTTTCTCCTCTGAAATTTACAGGATGACCGTCTTGATCGAGGATTGTCACTGTAATGTTATCTATTGCTCGGGCATTAATAGGCAAGTAAATGATGTTGCGGGGTTCGATGTTTATTGCAAATCCAGGATCGACGGTGGGTGAAAATTCGTATATGGTATGCGACAACTTGTTATCGTAATAAGCACCGTGTACAATATTGCATTCGACTCGTACACTGGAAACTTTTATAATTTCCACAGGTAAATCGGATTCGTGCAATCGTCCAGCAGCTAATATCTGTGCAGAAAAACCCAACAGTCTTCCAATTGAATGATTAGAAGTGAAATCAATGTTATATTTACTTTTTATTTCACATTTAAGTGTATTGTTATTCGGTTTAATCGACAGCACTTTATCTCGCTCGACCTTGTCGTGGGTGGTGCTATCGTCAAGCTGGTTTTGTAAATAGAGTTCAATATCTGTTATCTCATATGAACCTGCAGGAATTATAATCTGCTTCTCCTCGTCACCGTAACAGAATAAATTATTACGGTCTTCTTCAATATTTGGAATAGTGTTATATGTATAGAATCCTATTAATCCTAGGCAATATAATTTATCATGATTTAATTCTATAGGTGGATAATAATTCACTGACAACACATTCGTATTACTTTGCAGCGTGAAGGTCTGAGACATGACTGACACATATGTGCAGTTGTCTTTACTTTTATTACTCCAATAAGAATTGTAAACATAAATGCCCGCAGTTGTAACTGTTAAACTTTTGGTATCTATCATGATTGTATTTTATGTTGCTACCTCGAAAATATTTTAACAATTCGGTGGGCGGTTGTAAATCACCAAAACTGTCAAAATATGTAACATATTTCCCATGTTTCTTGTATGCTACCCAATGCGTACCGATCCCTTTCACAGAGTCTAAATTCACAACCGCACACTCGTTACGCAAAGGTTTGATTGGAAGCGTGTCACGCATAAACACACCACGGAAATGTTTAAGATCTTGTGTATATTTTGCAATATCAGCATCGTTGAGAGGACGTTGAGGTAGCTTACTTAGCAGTTTTTTGACTTTTTTAAATAAAGTCCTAACCCTTTTCGGTACGGTTTCAAATAAAGACCACGACCACTTTTACCTAATGCGATTGCCTCCATCGTTTTATTATGTCGTTCTGATTCAGCTAATTTATTTCGTGCATCCTTTGAGGCACTTACAGCCTTCGCAATTCCTGCGGCACCTCCAGCCAACGAGCCGAGAGCACTTAACCCAGCAAACAGTGGGATTAGCGGTAAAATTCCACCCTGCTTCGGTATTGGAATTATACGTGGAGTACGAATTTTTCTACGTCCACCCACTTCCCTCACAGCTGCTCTAGCTGAAGCAAGAGCAATTTTACTACCTTCTCTAGCATCCAAGGACTTGAATTTTTTCATTGCCTTGCGTATTTTTGAGACAACACCACTATTTAAAGCTACTTTATTTTGCTTAGTCTTGCGTTTAACACCCATCCCAAGTTTTCGTTTAACCTTCATTGCAGTAGCAACTGATAAAGCTGTCGCTTTTTCACCAAGCTTTGCGTCTCTCGCCTTTACTCTTTGCCAAGCAGCTTGTTGAAGTATTTTATCCGCTGCGTGTCGATCTGACAATTGATCGCTTCGTGAATATGCGATATCGTGTTGTTTGCAAGCGCTGTCTAGAGCGTTAATGCCTGGATCACCTCTTGCTAAACGTTTTTCTAACTTTGTACCTGGTCCACAATACTGATAACCACCTGGTACATGCAACTCGAACGGAAGCTTGTTGATGAGTGAATTGATGATTCCTCTACCAGTGTACATAACTGTATGATGTTTTTGGAAAACTATCCGTCTTATTTATAAACAAGTTTACGGAAATTATGGTCAGTACGATGCGATTTGTTAAACAGAAACAATCCCTACCGATTATGAATCTAGACAACTGTGTAGGCGAAGGTATGTCGCTCACAAAAGAGAGGCGTCATGGTATTTTGCTTCCAAACACACTCAGATGCCTAATTTGTGGTCCATCGAACTGTGGAAAATCCAACGTGATGTTGAGTCTACTGTTTGATGAAAACGGATTGAAATTTAAGAATGTCTATGTATATTCCAAATCACTATACCAGCCTAAATATCAGTTTCTCGAAAAAGTTTTAAAACCACTCAAGGGTATTGGATATTTTCCCTTTAAAGAGAACGTTGAGATCATGAAACCTAGCGATGCAAAACCTGATTCAATTTTTATATTCGACGATGTGGCTTGTGATAAACAGGATGTGATACGCGAATATTTCAGTATGGGTCGTCACAACAAGATTGATTCTTTTTACTTGTGTCAAACGTACACGCGAATTCCGAAACATCTCGTACGTGATAATGCTAATTTTATAATACTCTTCAAACAGGATGATTTAAATCTAAAGCATGTTTTCAATGATCACATTTCCAGTGACATGTCTTTTGACAAATTCAAGGATATGTGTATAGCATGCTGGAAAGAACCCTACGGTTTTATTACAGTGGATAAAGATTGTGACATAGATAAGGGAAGATATCGTAAATATTTAGATGAATATATAGTGTCGAGTAAATAGATATTTATTAGTAGATAACAGACCATCGAAGGAATAAGACCTGTTAACCTGTTTAAGTTGTTATTTGAATATCTGTTTAAGCTGTTCATATACCTGTTGAAGCTGTTCAAAAGCTGATCATTAGCTGTTCATACATGTTCAAATCTGTTCAAACCTGTTCAAAAGCTGATCATTAGCTGTTCATTAGCTGTTCAAACCTGTTCAAAATCTGTTCGTTAGCTGTTTGTTAGCTGTTAAAACCTGTTCAACCCTGTTTAAAGATGGGTCGAAATGTTCAACGCAAGTTGATTGATACTCAGAAAGCAATTCGCAAAAAGTTGCTGGCTATGAAGCTGAATCGAAGCGAGGAAGATGAATTACTGAATAAAACTTACAAACCACTAATCGAACCCATTAAAAATTTAATACTTACACAACAACAAGCACCTACAAAGAAAATTAAACAATCTACAAGTCCTATTAAATCATTTAAGCAATCTAGAAGTCCTTCTAAAATTCCAATTAAATCATTTAAACAAAAACATCAAAGTTCAAGTTCAGACATGGATGATGATGATGATATCGTTAGGAGTTCTAAACGTAAAGCAAGTAATTATATACAGAAAACTCAGCCAAAGCGACCCACAGCACAGTTTTTACCAATGGAACATGAGGATACTTTTGAGAATGCTGCTGCTATAACTGACACAATACGCTCCAATAATGATAATGCTGATGATGAAGATGATGATGAAATTTTTCAAAGTGATCGAAACATGTATCAAACGTTTGTTGAAGAGACTAGACCCGAAGCTTTGCGGTCCTATTTGGAACAGTATGCTCCACTGCCAAGACAATACTTGGAGCAGTTAATCAGCGATGGAGATGATGCATTTGATTTAAAATATGGTATAACTTTTAATCCACACACCGAGAAATGGATGATTGCTAAATCAGAAGTTGCATTGAATGGTAATGATTTAATTATAAAAGGAATTCACTATAAGGGTACTCCCGGTCTGTATGAGTTGCTTTTTAAAAAACTTCCCATTGGATTTAACGAAAACGATACACGAAATTATAAAGATATATTGGAGAGAACGAATGCTTTGAAGAGAAATTATGAACCTACTGGTCAGAAACAGGGGAATAAATCACGCAAATATAAAAGTATAATAAAACCCCTTTTCGATAAACCAGCTATTCCTAGAACACATTCCTGGTCAGGTCCATCAGCATCTGGCAGGGGTCTTTTTGATTCTTCTTTAGACATCAACTCTAATAATAATTTGAATATTGCAAAAGTACAATACCGCTATTGGGACAATCTTGAGGAATTAGTGGATCGTTTGTGTCTTTTGCATGCTTCACGTCAAGCTGGAAATACTTCTCATCAGAATGAAATCGTTGCCATTGAAGAGGAATTACGCGAAGCTAATATAATAGAGTGAGAGAATAATTTATGATCAGAAGTACAATGAGTATTGACAAGTTCGGACGTCATTCAAACCGTAAAAGTGGCATAACTCGCGGTCCCCCTGGGCCTGGGTTTCTTTTTACGCGTGATGGAGATTTTAATGTAGACAATAAAAGAATCTGCAATATAAATGAACCGCTTGATAAATCAGATGCTGCCACTAAAGATTTTGTTGATAAAAATATTTCAAATGTTAATCATTACTTGAATAAGGTTAATGATAAGACTGATATAATTAATAAAGACTTGTTAAATGTCAGTGATGTACTCGGTCAGGAAGTGTTGGATTTAAAAGCATTTGCAAACGAGTTAAAAGGATACAAAACTGAAATTGATTTAGAAGTAAAAGAATGTAACATGAAAATAGATACTGTACTTAAAACGTTAACAGAAAATATAAATATGAAACATAGTAACTATGAAGCCTTTAATGCACAAATGGAAAATAATTTAAAAATATTAAATGATAAAACTTTGGAATGTGATGACAAAATAAGTAATGTTCTATTAACATTGACGACGAATATAAAAACGAAACATGATAAATATACAACATTTAAAAACAAAGCTGAAAAGGAGTTGCAGACGTTGGCCTCTGATATTAAAAAAATTCAAGATACATTATCACGACAACCACAGAGTAAACCAAAAGTGCTTGCACCCGCAGGCATAGTGGATTTTAAAGATATTCCTCATGGGCCCCCTAAAATTGGGATCCATCAAGCAGGACGTAGTGAATGAGTTACATAAACCAGCTCGTAAAAATTTCAAGAGACGTCGAGTTATATTAAAAGGATTGGATGATTTGTGGCAGGCGGATTTAGCTGAATTTGGTCCGTATGCTCGTGAAAATAAAGGCTATAAATTCATACTGGTGGTGATTGACTGTTTCTCGAAATTTCTATGGACTATGCCGCTAAAAGACAAATCTGCAGCAAGTTTAACGGAAGCATTCAGGAAAATCTTTCAAACTTCTGGTGGACGTGTTCCTCGAAACTTGCAAACAGATCAGGGTAAAGAGTTTTACAATCAACAATTTAATACGTTAATGAAGGAGCATAATGTGAATCATTATTCCACGTATACCATTATGAAAGCATGTATGGCGGAGCGAGTAATTAGAACGTTAAAAGATAAATTGTATCGAGCATTCAGCTTGAATGGTAAATATAATTGGTACTCTATTTTGAATGGGATAACAATGGAATACAATTCTACAAGACACAGTACCACAGGCATGAAGCCAAAAGATGTGGATGCTAAGAAAGAGAAACAACTCCTCAACACTGTGTATTCACATATAAAGATTGCTGGAAAAGGACAATTTCGTGTGGGCGATGTTGTGCGTATAAGCAAGCAAAAAGCATTATTTGATAAAGGTTATACGCCAAATTGGTCTACGGAATTATTTCGAATTCAAAAGGTTAAGATTAGCAATCCCATAACATATTTATTGAATGATATGCAGGGCAGTCCAATTCAAGGAGCGTTCTACGAGTATGAACTGCAAAAAGCGAAACATGAAGATGTCTACTTGGTTGAAAAGGTGCTGCGACGTAAAGGAGCCAAGGTGTACGTAAAATGGCTTGGACTTGATAAATCCCAGAATAGTTGGATTCATAAATCGAATGCTTTATAAATTTAAATCATTTTATTGTGTCTGCTAACAGTGTAAACATGTTCGGTCCACATCCACAATTGTGTTATTGCAAGTCTTGTAATGGTACCGAAATAACTACGGTTAAATACAAATCTAGTTATAAAACACATTTATTTGCATTATTATGTTGTATTTGTATATGCTCCCCATGTATTCCCTATTGTATACACTCTCTCAAGAATAGCAAACATTATTGTACTAATTGTAATTCGTATTTAGGAACTTATAAATGTTGAATAAAATGTATAGATTTTTTTTTAAATTTAAAATAAATATTTTACTTACCTTAAATATATTGTTTTATTTATTTATTCTGTTATTGCTGGTGAGAAAGAAAAAATATATGAAAAACCAGACAAGATTATTTAATATATTTTTTTATTTATTAATAGTATTGGCGATATCAATTAAAGACATGAGACATGATACTATCACTGCAATAATGGCAATAATTTCGAGTAAACTATAACAATTGGGGTGTTCAATTAAAGTCATAGAACATATTACTATCAATAAAAACATAAGTATAATGAGTTGTAGTAAGTCATAATTGGGGAACTTCTTTACTGGGGAACATTGAGCTGATGATGATACATATTCTCTAGATGTTGTAGAGGAGTTGACTTCTTCTTCTTCTTCAAAGAATGCTGTGCTAGGGGAGTAGACTTCTTCTTGCTCTTCGAATAATTTTGTGCTGGGAATGTATTCGACTACTTGCATTACTGGTTGTAACGCAATGGCATCTTCTTCTCTTGGGATTGAGGGTAATTTCGTGACGTGGTGCATCCATTGGTTGGTTTTGTAATATGATCGGTTTGGAAATACGTACAGCAATTTAAAATTGATAACACCATCCTCGATGTCACTTCCATCAATTTGTGTAACACATGTTGGTGGTAGGGTTCCGGGTAGCAAAATCATTCTCTTCCATCCAAAAGGCCACGTATCATTGCGGTCGTCGTCCATGATGATATGACATTCCTCTATTTCGGCACTTGGTATGGTGGAATAGAACGTTGTGTCGAATATCCCAACCATCAGAACAAAATTGCTAATGTTCATCAACATTTTAAATGGTAATATTTTTTTACTTGGACACTTAAACAATGCCTACTAAAGTTTCCGGAACGATGTTTAGACATTTATAGCATCTGTAGCGAGGTGGTGGGGGTCCATCAATATGATCCCTTTCCCCTGGTAAATTATAATGTTCAAAGCAGGGAAGGCATGCTATGATGTCATCATCTTCTTGAAAATATGATGGTAAAGAATCCCACATAGAATGTAATTCCAATGCTGTTATGTGGCTGATTAAATGTAGTTTATATTGTCCTCGGCAATGACAAGCACAACATTTATTCACTGATGCGAAGTTTAGATAAAAGCTGGTGACACTCTTTAACATCTTGATAATTTTTAATAGCTAATTTTAACTCGTGTATTTTTTTAATGTGTCTCTCCAGTCGCTTTCGTTGTTGGCGGCGTACTGCCTCTGCTGTTGTTGATTTAATATCGACTATGATCTTAACCATGACTCTGCCGTGTTGTTTGCACGTCGTGCACAAACTTGTTTCTATTATATGCTATTACTTCATACATACATTCAACGCTCTCAAAAGTGTATCCGCGCGTGGAAGTTTCCAGCAAACTTTCCAAAGTGGATATTACCTCGCAATCTTCACGCATGTTTAAAAAGTGAAGCACATACTGGTTATAATAATCCGCGAAATTTAAGGATTTTAATCTTTCCAAACGATAATCAACTAATGAAGCCAACCCGCATAACTTTCGCACTGCTTCGACATCGAGTTTTAGGGTTACTCCTCTTCGTTTGATTATTACAGCAATGTTCTTATTTTTAAACGTTGGTCGTTGAAATTTTATTGTACAATTATCAATCACTTGCACTGCTGGTTCTTCTACATTCGTTTCTATTTGATGATGATTGGTTATGTCTTGAAGATGGCAGCTGCAGTTTTCACACTTTCTTTTCCTAGATATTGTCTTCCCCGCAGGTAACGATATTGAGAGAATCTTTTCCTCTATTGTCAGCAATTGCTTCTTCAACTGTGACCATTCGATTGGAATAAAGGTGATGCTCCCTTTTGAGCTATAGAGTCGCACGCACTGATAGAATCCTCGTATGGCACTAAATCCGGTTGATACAGAGAGTTGGTGAGATAGGGAATAGCCAACTTCATTCACCAGTCGACATTCACTTTTCATCTCCTCCTCATAGTTTTGCAACATGGTGTCGAGGAATGTTGTTGGTGAACTTCTTCCAGAATCACACTGATCTTCAGGCATGTGTATTGTAGGATACTCTGGTTGTGACATTTTCGTTGATTATGATAAGACTAATTAATTTAATAGAATTCCGTGGTATTTATACTCTGGCAATAAATTCATCAGCCAATCAGCAGTGGGAAATGCATCCGGTTTCTGTTTGTTTATCACTACCACATCCTGTATTAAAAACCGTTAACACTCGAAACCTGTTATCGTGCAGGAAATACTTCTCGCTTATCAGCGGAAATGTTTTATCACATAGGAAATATATCCTGTTCATTTCAGTGGAAATACCTTATCACACAGGAAATATATCCTGTTTATTTAGCGACGATGTATGAAACTTGTACAGACGTGATTCGCTTATCAGCCGAAATGTCTTATCGCGCAGGAAATACTTCCTGTTTGTTTCAAATAAACTATATAAGGCGCTCTAGTTGTTCAATAGTCAGTCAGTTAGTCACATCTACTTGTTCTATCAACATGTTCGAGCCTAAATCAAAGAAACTTAAGTCTCTCAGAGAAGTTGATGGTTGTGAAATATTTACGAGTACAGCTCAAAAGAAAGATGTAGCAGCAGTAAAAAGCATCAACCAAAAAACAATGTTAGAACATAGCAATCCGCGGGTTTTAATTGAACAACTTGGACAAAATGGATATGTAGCGTACATCGATCGTCGCCTATTGAACGAGGCATTCAAAAGACAAGGTTTCCTGCTGGGTGAAACTACCTACCAATTAAACAAAAGCAACACGAAGCATGTTTCAGTGGGGCTCAGTCCGCATCACGACTTCAAACCTATCATTAACATTTGGGGCGGATACAACCAAGTGTTATTCACACAAGAAGAGTGGTTCCAGTTTTGTGATATCGATGTGTTATCCATACCCAACGGAAAATGTCTGAATCTCGGGAAATATCATAGGGTGGGACGTTTAGAATATAAAAACTATGAAGTAATTACGATTAATTGTATTGCATCAGAAATTATGATATCAGAAGAAACGTTCAACAATTTGAATCAGTTGAAAGAGCTGATAAATTATAAATTAGAAATGTTTCTTAAGGAGGATTTTAAAGATTACTATGAATTAATTGTAGTTACAGGTTTGGATTTATCATTACCTGTAGAAAATTTATGTGAGGGCTTAAAAACTGTAATACGTGATAATAGTATAAATAACACGAATAATGCTTTTTATATGATTGAATGTATCAATAGAAATTTTGAAAGGGTATCTGATGATTATTATACTTACATGGCTGATTGTTAAATATTATGTTTGTGTCTTTTTAATGTTTAAAAATAAAAGGATTGTTTGAAATGCAGCTACTGCCTCTTTTATTACGTCACATGTCCCATATTTACCCAGCAGGAAGCCAACTCGTGCCACAAGGACCTTAGACCCAAAATAACCTAAAATTCGTGCACCTCGCGTCGAGCGCTTTCATTTGAGTACAAACATGACACCATTTGAACGACCGGAAGTCGCGACCGGAAGTTGCTATTTTTCGATTTCTGACATTTTATATTTTGACCGGAAGTGGCCATTTTGGATTTTTTGACAGCTCACGTTCAGTAGCCGCCATCTTGGATTTTTATTTTTATTTTTTGATCACCCTGTATATTGTAACCACCGCCATATTGGATTTTTATTTTTTGATCAACCTGTATATTGTAACCGACGCCATCTTGGATTTTTATATTTTGATCACCCTGTATATTTAAATTTGAATTTCCCGCCGCCATCTTGGATGCAGGCAACCAAATGTACACTTGTAGTTTTGACTAGCTGCCGCTAGATGGCGCTTTTAGTTAGGCCACACGCCGATAGAGGCGCTCATGTATATATGGTTGCATACTAGGCTCCTCCTCAGGAGGGCGCAGAACCGGCCTCCTTTCCCTACTTACCATACCAGTTAGAAACAAATACTAAACGGTTTTGGGTAGCCTGATTCATCTATTTTCAAATAATAAAAAATAGTGGTCTAAGATGTATATTTCTTTGAGATATTGTGAAAACCAAGAGGTTGGTTACTGAAGTTTTTTTGTTTTGGCTGAATTTTATTTTCAGTCCTATCGATTTCAAATTTTATACACTTATTTTATATGTTATGATGAATAACTGATGCAATTTTCAAATATATATTATTCACAGGTTTTTCAGTTATAACCACATTTCATTCACCTGAAAGCAATTTGTTACTGTTTTTCAGTGACCTGTAAAATTTGATTCTCAGCAGATAAAATTAAGTGCTGTACATTTTGAACAGCCTGATTAATCTAGTTTAAGATAATAATAAAAATAATATATGTTGATACTGAATTTTTTTGAGATATCGACTAAAAACGACCACCATGTTTTTCGAAGTTTTTCGGGCATTACTAATTAACTAGCCGATTTTTTTCTCTCAAACTCTCAAATTACATTCATTTGGATGAACAGAATCCAAATCTAATATTTGAAGTCGATTGAAAATTTTTGAAATTTCTGTAAAAATCAGAATTTTCAGGATTTTTCAGTGAGCTGTTACTTTCGTTTCAAACCAGATAGAAACAAATTCTAAATGGATTTGGGTTCCCTACTTAATCTATTTTCAAATAATAAAAAAAAATATGTATGTCATTTATATATTTTTGAGATATCCACTAAAAACGAACACCATGTTTTCAGTAGTTTTTCAGTCATAACTGAAAAACTAGCAGTCTGAAACGAATGAAACTCACAATATATTGTTTCTTATGTCCGTTATAATATATATGCAAATTTTAAAGCAAATCGAAAAAATGGTCAAAATCAGCGATCGATCTGAATTTTTGCATAATCAATTTTGACATTATTTTGAACATCGGAAGCGATTTTTAGCCATTTTCATCAAAAACTTTTTGAATTATTGGTCTTTAAAGTCAGCTGAAAATTAAATTTCATGTTTTTTCAACAAGCTATATAATTAATTCCTGCTGTGATAAAAACGTATACTATGCATTTTTGGATAGCTTTGTTAATCTATTTTGAGATACTATTAAAAAATCATTGTGATAGATGTATAGTTTTTTGAGATATTGACTGAAAACCAAGAGGTGGATTTTTTAAGTTTTTTAGGAATTAAAAATAAACTAGCTGGAGAATTTGACTGAAACTTTCATATTTCATTCATTTTGATATATGAAATAATAATATATAGTTTGAAATGTGTTAAAAAAATTTCAGCCAAATATAGTTTTCAGTTTTGGCTGAAATTTTTTTTCAGTCGGTTCAATTTCACATTTTGCACAACTATTTTATATGTTATGATGAATAAGTGATGCAATTTTTAGCCATTTTCATTCACTGGTTTTTGAGTTATAGAAAAAATTCATTCACCTAAAAACAATTTGTCGCTGTAAGTAACCTGTAAGATTTGTTTTGCAGCAGATAAAATCAAGTGCTATGCATTTCTGAATAGCTTGATTAATCTAGTTTAAGATAATACCAAAAATAATATATCTTTATAGTGAATTTTTTTGAGATATTGAAAACGACCACCGTGTTTTTTGAAGTTTTTCAGATATTATAAATAAAAACTCGCCGTTTTTTTTTCTGAAATTCTCAAATTACATTAATTTAGATATATAAAACATAAATGTAAAAGTTGATTGAAAAAAGTTGAAATTTCATGAAAATGTCATATTTTCAGTAGTTTTCAACAAGCCTTTTCACATCAGTTAGAAACAAATTCTAAACAGCTTTGGGTAGCCTGATTCATCTATTTTCAGATAATTATAAAAAATAACTACGTTAGTTGTTTATTATTAGAGAAATTTAAAAGCGCGTGATTTGCTCATTTTTTTAAATTCAAATTGCATTTGTTATAACATTTAATGGTTAACACATGAAACGTTGAAAATTTAAATGACTACTAACATTAAGTTCTACATTTATATATATATATATATATATATATATATATATATATATATATATATATATATATATATATATATATATATATATATATATATGTGTGTGTATTGATTTCAATCTTTCAATGCACCTGAATCATTGCCCACCCAGTTTAAAACACAGGGAAGACAACATTCAAGTGAGTTGATACAACATGAGGTAATGTGAGAGAACATGCACAAGTCCTATGGTAAACTTAGATGTTACAGTGGTGAAAAGAGTAGCTGGTGTCTGGACTTGATGATACCTGCAATTCCATAATCGTAGTCTTCTACACTTCAAAATATGCTGTTGTGATGGAGCAACCAAGAAGGCGTACACACACATAACATTCACAACTTTAAATAACACCTAATAAGCATTAGTTTTAGTCCTCAGTTCTTGTTTCGTTTCCTCCCGATGAGGCACGGTCCCGAAGACACCGAGAACTCCGGAGCATCTCCGGCTGCCTACCGTCTGCCCAATTCGGATCCCACTCAGCGCCTTACGACTCCCACATCAGCCAACCAATAAAAGATGTCGCGTTCGCATAGGAAATGCTGATAATGGACGATGGATCACCATTCCACCCGATGCAGCACCAACGACGGATATCCGTCCCCTTTAAAGAATTTATTTATACCGCGGCCCCGTTAATTTTTATTTTTTTTTTTATTATTATTATTATTATGTTTAAATTGTACCCCGTAAACGTGTCACTTGTCCTTCCCACGTATTCCGTCACGAAGTGGGGGGGGGGGGTGTGACGAAGCCTAAGCGCCGAGTGTGTGCAGCGCAACGCCCTTGCGCCGTACCACCACTGCTTGGCTACGTCATGCCCTCTCTGCTTCAGCCTCCTTCCCAAAACATACCCCACTACCTTCATCCCGCTCCCCGCCACGGTGATGGGCTTTAAAAGCCGTCGCCCGCGGCTTAACCGGGAGAGTACAATCCATAGATAAGTACTATAGATGGGCGACTCTAATAGCGCGAGACATCAGGTCGTTTTAGTTTATCTCCATACCGCATACGCGCTGATCGATGACGGCGGGAAATATAAATTCTTCTGAATAGAAAGTAGGGAAATATAAATTACTATTATTACAAAAAATTGGTATAAATAATCAAAACAAGAATAAAGTATATATATATATATATACATATATATATATATATATATATATATATATATATATATATATATATATATATATATATATCAAATACTTTATTCCTATTTTACGTATTTATTCCAACTTTTTATTATAAGAGTAATCTATTAATAACAATACACAAATTAGTTACATTTAACATTCATTTATTAAACAATAAATTATAAATATTACATATAACAACAGTTTCCATTATAATGAAGAGTAATTGACATCACAATTATAAGATATAATACAGTCTACGGTCAGAATATAATCATTAAATAAAAATGACAATGCATTGATATATCCTTCTGGAGGGATTTACACGACTTCACATAACACTGGCGAACCATATTAAAAACAAGCACTGTTACACAAACTGACTTGTATACTGAACGGCACCAGCAACAAAAATGGCGCATGAATGGCGAAACCACCAGACGGCGAACCCATACACAACCCAAACGAAACACAACAATTCAACTAGTCTCCCTTCTCACCCCGCTAGCCTCTCTCCTAGGCTTACGACGACAGCGCTCAGGTGGTCTGGAGGAAAATTACTGATCTCCACGAAAATTATGGTGGAGTCGCCGCTGCATGGTACAATCCATGCTATGTTAACTCTTATGGGGGCAAAGTTGATTTGCCTAGTTCCTGTGAGTACCCACTTCAGCGCTGGTGTCGCACATGTCGCATTGTTGGTTTGCTGCTCGGCTATGTTTACTTATTTTGTCGGTAATGTCTGTCAGTTGCTGTCAGCGCTGTCATTTAACATATACATTGGCTATGGTCAGTTGCATCACGTTTGTGTCAGTGAAGTAGTTAACTTGTTCTGTACTGCTATTTGTTCATTCTTGCTAATCAATTTTGTTATTACAATACAAACATGGTGCGGAAGTGTATTGTACGAAGTTGTACGTATAGAGAAAAAAAATCCGTAAATTAAAGTATTGTTGTATTCTCTACATTCCTATATTTCATATAATCGTATTTCATATATTATTTCATTATAAACAGTAAAAGTAAAAGCAAATAGTTCAATTCACATTAGTCGCGGAAACAATTAAAGTATTTTGAGAAAGCAAGAAATCTCCCAAAAAGCATTAACAAAACTAATTGTAGGAGTAAGGTTAAAAATAAGTAGGTACTAAAATAATTAACAGTTCTAAATATGTATAAATAAAACCATTAGGATTAGTAATTAGCTTAAGAAAGTATCGAGCCCTTGACCAGCCAAACAATTAACATTTCTACTCAAATAATGGAGGTAGGAGATTCTTTTATAAAAATGTTGCACCACGGTTCGGTCAGTGTGTGATTGTAGTCAGTCATTGCAGGCAGTCATTGTAGTCACATATACAGCAGTAGAAAGAAAGAGTTAGAAGACAAGTTAAAGTCGAAGACAGTTACAGTCAGCGCAGAAGTACAGGCCTGTAATACGCCTAGGAGGAGATATTTAGTGATTAAATAAATATTTCATATTTATACTACTTGCTTTATTTCCAACCCTGGTTTGCCTGCCAGAGGTTTTAACAACCATCGAGGTTATCCACATTATTTGGTACCAGCGGTGGAGGCTACAACAGTATCTTCAAAAATAAATACCTTATAATTGCTTAATATACAGTGTATTATTTTTATTAACCTTCCTACTAAACCAGAAATAATTGTATTATTATTATATTTATTTTAATTGTTGATAATTATAAATTTACAAACACTTTTTTCTAATGGAAAACCAATAAATGTGGAGATCTTTTATTGGTTTTTCATTAGCAAAACTAATACGTGTTTGCGACTTAATAATTATCAATAAATAAATATAATAATAATATAATTATTTCTATTATATAAGTAAACCAATTTATATATAATTTAAAAACCGCGCCAATCGCGACACCAGCGCTGAAGTGGGTACTCACAGGAACCAATACTACCTTCATCTCTCTTAACATTAGAGTGGCACATCTATAGTATTCATCTATGGTACAATCCAGTCTCCATAGACAAGATAGATGAGGAAGTGATTCTGGCGCATCTCTTGTCTGCGGACGGAACTAATAGTTCGCGTCTGAGCTTTTAGCTCAGACGCGAACCATATGCGTCTCGGTTATTAGCTCAGACACAAACCATTAGTTCCGTCCGCAGACAAAAGAGGCGTTACTTGACACTGCAGTTGAAATCTGAGTAGTTTCTTTAAATATCTTAATGTTTTTATTAAACGTTTTTGTAAAGCATTCAATGACATGTATTTAAATTATTTACAAACATTAAATGCCTATTTTCCATTAAAATGTACCACAAAAAACATATAAAAACATTCAAATATTTAGTTAACTGTTTTTCAAATTCCAATGCAGTTCCTTTTAAATATATATTTATATTTGGGTCAATAATAAAAGAAAACGCAACACATAACAGGAAAAAATATCTATTGCAGAACCTTAAAAAGTCGGTATACATTACTATATGCATAATGAAAACATGTTTATTATATAATATTAAGAATAATAAGCTAATATAGTAGCCAAGTAGAATATTGTTATCTTTCACATAATGCACATTAACTACATTTTAAAATCCTAACAGTGCATCCTTAAAGCAAGTAAGTGGGACAGTCATGAAATTAAACATGATTTATAATGTACAATTGAAGGTAATGAAAACGTTGACTATTCATAATAAAACCAAAAGTTAATTCTTGGAGAAATAATTTAGCTATATGCTTTCGGAATCATACTCCCTCAAGCTTACCAAACAATGATCTGGCAATATCTCACTTGGTTCCTGTTGCAATGAAATGCCATCAATCTGGAGGTTTGTTCGATGATATTTTCAGTAACATATTGCAAATTACTTAAGTTATTTAATGGTTTATGTAAATCACCCTTTGATACAACTGTATCATATCTTGTGTCATTTATGTGGTAGAGTTCACAATCCAATAGTTGATTTGCACATTGTTGAGCTGCTATAGCCAGCGAGTATAATCATCATAACTATCATATACACAACACTACACTTGGTTACAATCATCAATATACATGTATTAAATACGTTGATTATGTTGTAGAACTTTCGCACTGTCATTTGCAATTATTTACTCACTCAGTAAAAAACTAATAGTGCCAATCAGAGAACTAACACATTTTAACTAAAACGCCAATACAAGAAAAATAAAATCTGAATATACTAGCGCCATCTTACGTCTGCGGACACAACCAAAAGATCAACTTGCAACGCCCTGCCAGTCTCTCAACCCTCCTCCGGACTTAATGGTGCCCTGGCACATTCATTTCGTCCGCTCCCATCTGTACTGCCCGAACTAACGGTGCCCCGGCACATTCGTAGTTCTTTCCCGACCTGACCGCCCGGAACCAGTGGTGCCCCGGCACATTCACTGGTTCATTACCACCTTCCCCCTGACCACGCTGCCCACCGTTACCCCCGTTAGGATATTGTTTATTTTATATTTTGTCCCCCGGTTTATTTTACATTTTAAGAAGTCTGTTTATTTTATTACAATTACATTTATTTTCTTTTTTTTCTGAATAAACATTTTGATTTATTATTTATTTGTGACACTTTGCTACCCGGTGGAACCGCCCGTCACAAACTTAAAATAATCAATAATTCAAAAAGTGTTGAAAACGGCTAAAAATCGCCTCCGATGTTCAAAATAATTGATTATGCAAAAATTCAAATCGATCACAACAACAAAAAATGTAGACGATTTTGGGCATTTTTGCGATTTGCTTTAAAATTTGCATATATATTATAACGCACATAAGAAACCATATTTTGTGAGTTTCATTCGTTTCAGACGGCTAGTTTTTTCAGTTATGACTAGTGAAAACATGGTGTTCGTTTTTAGTGAATATCTCAAAAAATATATGAATGACATACATATTTTCTATTATTATTTGAAAATAGATTAATTAGGGAAGCCAAATCCCTTTAGAATCTGTTTCTATCTAGTTTGAAACGAAAGTTACAGCTCACTGAAAAATCCTGAAAATTTTAGATTTGGATTCTGTCCATCTCAATGAATGTAATTTGAGGGTTTCACAAAAAAAAATCGGCTAGTTAATTAGTAATGCCTGAAAAACTTCGAAAAAATGGTGAGCGTTTTCAGTCGATATCTCAAAAAAGTGCACTATCAACATATATTATTTTTGTTATTATCTTAAACTAGATTAATCAGGCTGTTCATAAATGCATAGCACTTGATTTTATCTGGTGAGGAACAAATCTTACAGGTCACTGAAAAACAGTGACAAATTGCTTTCAGATGAATGAATTGTCACTATAACTTAAAAACCTGTGAATAAAAATGTCTGAAAATTGCATCAGTTATTCATCATAACATATAAAATAATTGTAGAAAATTTGAAATCAATAGGACTGAAAATTAAATTCAGCCAAAACTGAAAAACTTCAGAAATCAACTTCTTGGTTTTCACATGATATCTCAAAGAAATATACATCTTAGACCACTATTTATTATTATTTAAAAATAGATGAATCAGGCTACCCAAAACCGTTTAGTATTTGTTTTGGTCTGGTATGGAAAAAAGG
Organism: Lordithon lunulatus; assembly: GCA_963942505.1. NCBI lineage: Eukaryota > Metazoa > Arthropoda > Insecta > Coleoptera > Staphylinidae > Lordithon > Lordithon lunulatus. The sequence continues at coordinate 38,979,359 of OZ012674.1, read as the reverse complement.
TTACAACTTGTTGAAAACTAGAGAAAATATAAAATTTTGTATGAAATTTCAACTTTTTTCAATCCACTTCAAATTTTATATTTACATTATATACATGCAGATGAACATATTTAGAAAGTTTCAGAAAAAAAATACAGCTGGTTCTTTGGTAATGGCTGAAAAACTTCCAAAAAGACGCCCTTGGCTTTTTGTTTAGTAAATATCTTGAAAAAATATACCAGTGGCATTTTATTTGCATTATTGTCTTAAAATAGATTAATTAGACTATCCAAAAATATATCACATATAGTTTTTGTCTTATGATATTTATTTATTACTGAAAAAGATTTATTTCTGATTTGATATACAATTTTTAGTCAAAAAATTCTAATTGATCCCTTCTGATACAACTCTTATAAAATATTTGTGCATGTTACTCCTATAAAACTACTTAGTTGCTAAAACTATAAGAACATTAAAGAGTTTGCTACCTTAGCTTAAGCTACAGCAGGTACAAGTAAAGTACAAAACATCATATAGAATTGATGTGTTCTGAGGGCACCTCCATAAAAAGCTTTATGTACAGTTTCCCATCCAGCTCCTCAACTTTCTCGTCTGCATAAACTCATCGCCAAACTCCTCATGTTCGTTCTCCCCCAAATTAACTGAAAGTTCATCTATTAGCAATTTAATTAAATGTTTGAAAACATCTTTGTAATTTGAGAGGTTATGTTTACTTAATAAGAGCGTCTTTGGAACTATTCCCAATACATAGAATGGATATATCACAAGTTTTAAACCACCCTTAAAAGTTACCAGAATCATTAAATATTCCCTACAATTATTGTAATAACTTGTTAAAGGTATTAATTGTATGTTTTGTTTATTAATTTCAATATTGTATGTATCGGAAATAGTTTAATTGCTACTTATTAAAAGTAGTTCAAACGAAGCACCGATCAGTGTTGCCAACATTAGATTTATATCTGTGTCTTAACGCTCTCACTCGCACTCATGTGTTCCGCATAATAAATTTATCCGTAGTACGTTACTATAACAATATATCGGTTAGTCAAATGTTTTCTACTATTAATTGTATATAAATTTAACTCATTCTGCAAGTGATAATTAATACAGGTGAGCTTGTATTGTAGAGCTTTAGTGTCACAAAAACTGTAATATCAGACATTTGATTCAAAGTAAACCCTATTTTAAAGACAAACTGTTTATACCATCAATAAGTGTTTAGTTAAACTACATTTAAGGCATATGATACTAATTTATTGATGAATAGTCTTGCAAGGCAGAGAAAGGAGACAATTACTGCAACCAGCAATATTACGATTTATTTATTACTATTTTATTCTTTAATCTATTATAATCAATAGAGAGTGCTTTTGTGTGATATTATTTTCTTTTTAGTGCTATCATAATTCCTATGCAGTGATAAGTTATGATGGAAAAATCACCACAGACACCAAAATATTGTGGAATCATGGAAATTCCCTGCCAATGACACCAATGTTGAGGATAACCATTGCTGGATACCAACTGTTCGTCTTGGAACATCATCGGGAGGACATGGAAGCATCGCTGCCACCACATCAAGAACTGAGCACTAAAACTAATGCTGTTAGGTGTTATTTAAAGTTGTGGATGTTATGTGTGTGAAAACTGTGTTCTCTCTTGGTTGCTCCATCACAACAGCAGATTTTGGAAGAGACTACAATTTTGGAGTTGCAGGTATCAGCAGGTCCAGGCTCCAGTTACTCTTTTCACCATTGTAACATCTAATTTTACCATAGGACTTATGCATGTTCTCTCACATTACCTCATGCCATATCTCACTTGAATGTTGTCTTTCCTGTGTTTTAAACTGAGTGAGTAATGATTCAGGTGTATTGAAAGACTGAAATCAATACACATACACACATATAAATGTAGGAAATTTTATAATGTTAGATGTCATTTAAATTTTCAACCTATAAATTGCAACAATGCAAACAATTTAAAAAAATGAGCAAATCACGCGCTTTTAAATAACTTGAAAAATAAACAACTAGAAAATAGATGAATCAGGTGACTCAAAACTGTTCAGAATTTGTTTCTAGCTGGTATGAATATATCTGGTGTGGACACCAAACGACTTTCCGAATTACATGACCTATTAAATTTTGATTAACATTTTCGACATATTCAAATTTTGGGCTTTTTTTGACATTTTTGAAATTTTTAATTTTTTTTGGATTTATTAATATTTTTGATTTTTATTTACTTTTTCGACATTTTTTATTTCTTTTTGACATTTGATTTTTTTGATTATTTAAAAAAAAATACTTTTTTTTATTTTTGACAATTTTTGACACGTGAGATTATGACATTTTCACATTTTGACTTTTTATCTTTTTGGCATTCTGACATTTTAACATATTGACATTCTGACATTTTAACATTCTGACATTTTTACATTTTGAAATTTTGACATATTTACATTTAGGTATTTTCATATTTCACATGAAAATCTAATGTAATTATGAATGTATATTTTCGATACCTTACTACATTTAAGATGCGACAATTTTCGCTAATTCCGTGCTTGATTTACGCCACGCCCGCTGACGTCACGCTGACATCACATATATTATTTATTATTTGTGATATGCGCAATAGGAAATCGCTATTATTGAGAAATCTTCTGTTTTAATGAACCGATCTTGCTGAAATTTTCACAGGGTCGCCGAAGCGCGGGCTCTCGCGGTTCCACACTATTCAATATTGTTACGTTTTCCTTTGTAATTTTCTTCTGTATAAAATCACTAATTATAATTACTAATTATTTAAAAAATAAATTTACAACCTTCCACATTTCCACTTGATCCCTTTCAATGCAATTCATTCTTTGTTCCGAACTGTCCCGGTATACATTTTTTAGTTTCTGAGCTCGACCCGTAGATTTACTCATATTACTTTGTACTTAAGTACAACTTATAAATGTATTTATATATTTACTGTAGTTACTTTTATGAATAATGGGTCAAGACGACAAACACCATTTTCATTAGATTTGAGACAAAATGGTTTTAAAATATCCCGCGTAAAGTTAACCTTTAATGCCAATGTTTAAAATCTAAATCCTAAATTCACTTGTGCTTTTACCAACTTCACAAAATCTGGAATGGGAAAACACTATGCTTATAAATTTCCTAGTTATATCCCTGGTTATACTTCATCAGTATAGTGTCATGCGAAGATATTATAGTATTTTTTCCCCTTTGAAGAAGATCTGTCGTTTGTTTCGGTAAAATTGTATAGAGATTTTTTTATATGATTCTAAATTGTCTATCCAACAGGCTTAAGCTCATTTTATTAGGACAATTTTTATTTTATTTTTCTTTACATTTATCGTCATAACGGTACAATTTTATAAAAAAAAAATTGTGGAAATTCCTTTGGAATAAAAACACCTATAAATGAGTCCAAGCCCGACTTTCTATCGTGAAATAAAATTTCCGAATTTGGTCCTGTAGCTTTCCCGCTTCAATTTGAAACATACTTTCTATCATGAAATAAATGATCAACGTTTCCACAAATTGGCTAAGCACTGTAGATTTTCAATTTGAAACATCTCAACATTTTTCCCGCCATCTAGACTATATTTCCAATCAAACTCAAATTTTTTATTTGGTTCAAAATTATCTATCCAGCAGGCCAAATCTCCTCTTGCTTTGCCCATTTTTATTATTTTTGTCTTCACTTCTTCCACTTTACCGTCCAAACGGTACACTTTTTATAACAATATTTTTATATTTTTCTCTTTGGAAATGAACGACCTACAAAATAAGACTAAGAACTACTTTCTATCATGAAATAAACTTTTCAAGATTTCAAAAATTGTATGTATATATATATATATATATATATATATATATATATATATATTGTTGTTATAATGTATACATGGATTTAATAATTATTATTGTTAATTTATAATTTTATTTTAGATTTTATTGTTGTGATTATTCCTAGAAATAAATTCATTATTATTAAAAGAGGAGTAAAATGACATTTAACATTATAAAAATTCATGCATTTATGGGTGTGTTGATTTCAGTCTTTCAATACACCAAAATAATTGCTCGCCCAGTTTAAAACACAGGTAAGACAACTTTCAAGTGTGTTGATATGACATGAGGTACGGTTGAGTTGTACAAGCCCTACGATTACATTTGATATTACAATAATGAAAAGATGAGCTGCAGCCTGGACTTGTTGATACCTCCAATTTCACAATTATAGAATCCCTCCTACACTCACAAGTTTTCCAAAATCTGAAAGGGAATGGTGCTGCCACTAATAAAAAGAAATATCACACACAAGCACTCATTATTTATTATAGTCTGTTAATGAATAAAATTGTATTCAATAAATCGTAATATTGCTAATTGTAGTAATCTAGACTTCTCACCAATAGATTAGTGCCATCCCTCAACACTTATTATTCATATAAAGTGTTTTTGTGGTTTAAATATGGTTCTCTTTGATATCACGAAGGTACACTTGAATCAAAATTATAACAAAAATGATAGAAGCTTTCTCAATCACTTTGATTAGGATATCACACTATCAAATTATTCTAATGCTCTACGATAGCTGCTTACATTTAACATTTCTCACTCTGTCCAATCAGCTTGAAACAAAATGAAAATAGAACTCACTATTTTGTGAATGCAAACAGTTTACTGTCAATTTCTCTTGGGTAGGCAACAGTACAACCACCATATACAAATTTTGTAACTGTAAGAGTAAGAATAGCAACAATACAATTCAATAAGTGTAGTAACAATACAATTTATTTAAATAACTCCTCTCTACATGTGCCTACTTAGTCAACAACCTTAACCTCACAATAAATAATGAATACATGCACAATGTGGAGTAATGTAAGGGATGAGATAGAATTGTGTGTATCAGGAGCAGTTTGTATAAAAATAGAACAAGGGACAATAAGCCCAGAGCAATAACCGAAAACAGATAATACAAGTTTAACTGTATTAATTATCACTTTCAGAAAGGAGCAGCAGAAATCAGCAAATAAATTTGCAAATAAACGTACATGGAATAAAATTGCAAAGGGTGTAACTGAGTCATAAATAAGTAAGAAAACTCTTCTTAAAGAGATATATCGTTATTGTATATTAAATGTACTCCAGATTAAAAGAAATCAATGTCATTTATTCCACCTCATTTGCAATGCTTGATGTCTATGTTGTTCTTTATTCAACTGTGCCCTTTGTTTCTTTGTAATTGCCTTCTGTGCCTGTAAACAAACCTATTGTAATTAATTTTGAGGTTATACCGTTTGTGGCTATATTTATAAACCTACGGAACGTCGTGCCATGTTTATGCAACATCCCGTCGATTGTTGATTTCGATACGATAGCTTCCTGCTTATTCGCGCCGATAAGTTAATTCACTTTTTGAGGTCTTGTTTTCGATAAATAAATAAATAAATACGTGTTTAGGAACGAAATAGAATGAAGTTCGTTGCATAGACAACCCGGTGTGTTTTCTAAAGCAATACGTTTTACGTTCCCAGCAGACGTGAATTTTGTGAACGAATTTTATTGATCGCAACAACGGCCTTAATCCGTATCTACAACGGATCGCCGCTGTCAACAAGGATTTCGACGTATATCTACACAAATGGACGTGAGTTTAACCTTTAATTATAAATTTTGTTATCTTTAATTGTTTTCATTACATTGTTACAGCTATTGATTTATCGAATCTAGTTGTTGTGTGTACAGGCAGAAAATCCACCTGCTCACACCAAATATGATGTGTAGAACACTAGGATCACTACCTCAGGAAAACTCTTAAATGCTTAAAATGTTTATTGGACAATGGTTTAACAACTATTTAAAGTGATATCTAACTCATATAGCTCAGCGATGTTGGCTGGTTGTGTTGTATTTAGAGAGTTTGTGTGAATAAGTATGAGAACGATGTCCATTTTATAACATCAGTTCTATTAATTGAAGGGCAATATTCTGTTGAAGAGTTTCTGATGGGGGTCTTAATGTAAATGCATGTCCACTTTCTAATCGGGCTATTACCCTCTTTGTAATAGGTGCATCATTTGCTTGAGTAAAGATTTGTTGTTACTTAACAATGTCAACAGATTGTCTACAAGTATAATCTGATGCCAATTAAGTATATACACAACACAGCAAAAATTTACAGATTTTTTTTATGCAAAATAATGTTTTGTTACTGAACACATTGGTTTTATTATTCTAGTGTGTTTTTTGTTTGTTTGTTTTATATGTTAAATGTATATTTGGTATGTAATAGGCTTCAAATTTAATTTCAGAATATGTCATCTGCTGATATACACACCATCAACTTGAAGATATCTCAATATTTACTCAAATTAGAATGGGCAGGAAAGGCTGTGGCATGTTCTCATAACAATGTCCTGGTCTGGCTATAGATTTTGATTATTAATGATGGATGAAATCGTCAAAATGCAGTTGGATAATTAAATTAATATCTCTACATCCAGATGCAAGAAGGTAAATTTTATATTAATATGATAACAATCAACTAAGAACTAAAAATAGTCTAACATAATTTTTAGTTGATTGTTATAATAATAATAATAATTCTTTATTTACGGCAATGCCATTTCATACAAATTCTTACAAAATATAAGATATAAAATACAAAAAATTACAACCTATGAAATAAAATTAAATAAAATAACTAAGTGTACATACATGAACATATAGAAACAGGTGAAAATTTACATTTCATTTAAACCAACATGTGAAATCAATTTTAAAAATGAACATTTAAAGACTGTCACTGACGAATTAAAAAGTAAAATATCTGCATTTGCATTATAAAAATACTAACGATTGAATTCTAGTCACTGGAGAATTACAGCTATAATTTCTGGTGTGAAATGTCACCCTAAACATTGGTATTTGTCTGTTTTGTCTGTTAGTGGGATTAATGTAGAAGTCAAGCTCATCCAGTAATTCAGCACAGTTTATAAAACCATTCATTAGCTGGTGGAGGAAACACACATGTCATTTATTACTCTGCAATCGGCAAAAGTCAATGAATTAAAATTGTTTAAAATAATTGCATTACTAACATTAATTCTATTGGTTTTAAATGCCAAGTACCTTATTAACTTAGTCTGAATTCTTTCTAATTTCTTACAATGTACTTCGTAATTTGGATTCCACACAACTGAGGCATATTCTGTTATTGACGAAGAGATGATTAGTAAAAAAAAAAACAAAAAAAAAGACCTTTTTTGGCATTTCCCTCACGGCCCCTCCACATCACAAACCTAAACAAAAATATACAAAAATAAAAATAAAAATACAATTAAATAAAAGTACTACTCCGCCAAAAATTACAAATTACCCCCATCTATCGCCGCTCCCTTGCCACTTTCCTCTCCCACGTCAGCCTCCTGCAGATTTTCACGCCTTCCCCATCCTCGCATAACCATTCATTCAGCTTTCTGCAGTCTCCCACCCACTCTGCTTTCACACCCTCACATTCTTCGCTAAGGTGCCACCACGTGTCGCTTCCCTTACTACACAGCGCGCACGCGGTGTATCCTAGACCCATCCACACTTTCCTCCCTCTCTCGTCTGACCCACACCTCGCTCTTGCCATGCATACCTTGTCCTCCCTGCTCCACTCACACCTGGCTAAGTAACTCGGGAGTTTCCCACTCACTGGCCACTCTACGTAGCCAGGGTTGTAAGAGCTCTCATTCATTCTAGTCTGCCGTTCTTGCCACTCAATATCTCTCAATCTCTCTTACCTCAGTTCCTAGGCTTCCCATTTCTCTCAGCTTCTCTTCTACCCACACCTCAGACATACCCACTCTTTTATACATCCTTACTCTATCCTTTCTCCAACCACTCTCCGTCCTACTCTTACACCTCATCCATACCTCCCGCACCAGTCTTTCCTCACCCAATTCCTGCAATCTTTCTTCAAACTTCACAACCCTTACACACGACTCCGACCACATACTCATACGATTCGTCTCCTGCAACAGCACTGCTCTCGGTGTCGACCTTTCGAGACCCAGCAGACTCTTTAGGAGCACACCTTGCTCTCTCTCTATCACATCCCACTCACGCAATCCCCACACTTCCACTCCATACAACAGAATAGGTTTTACACACACATCCTAGATCTTGCACGCCATTACGAGGTTACCGCCCCACAACCTCTCCCATTTCCTTCTCGCTATTCCCCAAGCCATTCTCGCTTTTGCTTGCATACTTTCCACATGCACCCTAAATCCTCCTCCACTCTCAAACCAGAAACCCAAATATTTAAAGACATTCACTCTCTCAATCATCCTTCCCTTCCATTTCAGCTCTTCCACTCTACCCCTTCTACCCCTATTCCTAAACATCATCCATTTCAGCTCTTCCACTCTACCCCTATTCCTAAACATCATCCATTTAGTCTTCTCCACATTCACTACTAGCCCTCTCCTATCCATGTACCTTCCCATTCTTTCCAACATCTCTTTCATCTCTTCCACTCTCTTGGCTACTAATACTATGGCATCCGCATATGCCAGCATCCACACCTTGGTTCTCCCCACCACGACCCCTCCAACCTGTCCTCTCCTCAGCACCGCCTCCAACTCGCTTGTGTATAGATTGAACAGGAGGGGGCTTAACGGGCACCCTTGCCTTACACCCACATTCACCCTAAACTTCTCAGACACTTCTCCATTCACTCTCGATTTTGCCCACGTCTCTTTATATATACTTCTCACCCACTCCACACTTTCATCTTCCATCCCCAATCTATCCATACACTCCACGAGCTTTCCTCTAGGAACTGAATCATACGCCGCTTTCAAATCCACAAACACCGCATATACTCTCCCTTTGCACTCCAACGCTTCCTCCACCATTCTCGCAAGCGTGAAAATCTGCTCCCTCGTCCCTCTTCCCTCTCTGAAACTCCCCTGGCGGAAGGCAGCAGCCCTTTTCTATCCACTTCCCTCGCTAGTCTATTTTTCACAATTGTCATCATCGCTTTGTACCCCGCATTCATAACGGTAATACCCCTATAATTATTTACGACCGATGCTGCTCCCCCTTTGTGTACCGGGACCACCACCCCCACACGCCACTCTTCCGGCAGTTCTTCCTCACCGCTCCAGACTATTCAAAACCTGCAGTAACTTATCTTTTCCTTCCTCTGTTAATCTTTTGAAGGCCTCTGCCTTCAGCCCATCTTCCCCCGCCGCCTTTCCCAGTTTCAGCTGCCCTATGGCCACGTCGACCTCTTCCCGCGAAAACGCCTCCCTTCCTACCACCGGTCTCGGACTCCCTAAATCCACCTCTGACCCCGCCATCTCTCTACAGCTCTTCTCCCACTCTGCCAGCTCTATGCTCACTTTGCCCTTTTTTACGCTTCCCCTCAGAATTTCCCACAACCCTTTCTCTGTCACACACTCCCTCAACCTCTACCTTCTGCAACTCCTCTATCTTCTTCTCCTGATTGGCCCTTTCCACTTCACCTCTCCCATTTCTCCACTTCTCCATTGCTCTTCGCCAGCTCGACTTCTTCGCTCTACATTTCTCGTCAAACCAACTCTCCCTCTGCCCCCCACTCTTCTTCTTCTCCAATGCAGCCACCATTACTCTCTCCAACTGGAGCATCGAATGCACATCCTCCCACTTGACGCGTTTTAGCTTTTTCTCATATGCATCCAAATACGGCTCGCTCCATCCAAACCTCTGCTGCCCCTTCCTCTGTTCTCCCTTCCCAACGTTCCTCACCCTAACGACTACCTCCACCGGTACATGATCCGACCCTCCTACGTTTTCCACCTTGAAGCACACCAACTCTTCCCTTTCGATCCCTTTGACTACCACGTAGTCCAAAACCGAGCCTCCTCCTTGTCCGCAGAACGTTTTTTTCCCTTCCCAGTCCCCTTCACAGCAACCGTTGAGCACATCCCATCCTGACTTTCTCACCCATTGCATCCATTCTCTACCCTCCTGGTTGATCACTTTATCCTGGGAGCACCTTTTTCTCCAGTCACCGTCTTCTCCGATCCCTCCTTCCAGCTCTCCCACCCTCACATTCCAGTCGCCCCCGATGATCCACATATCTGCTGCCGTATCCAGTTCGTCTAGTACCTCCATTAATTCCACCCGGTTTTTGTTACAGTACACTGCTCCCACCCACACCGCACTTCTATGCATTTCCACCTTCCCTATTATGAGTCCTGTAGCTTCTCTTAACGTCTCTCTGTTCCATTTTCCCACTATCTTCCACACTCCCAATAGGATTTCTCCTTTGGCTCTACCCATCTTAGCTTCCTTCTTCGCTCCCTGAGTCATCCAGTCCCATCCTGTCGGCATATAGCACTCTACCTGCCCCCACTCCTCTTCTGTCAGCCACGTCTCTACTAGCCCCACTATGTCCTTTGAGCCCAACCAATCCTCTAGTTCTTTTACCCACATTACTCCCAGCACTTTTTTCTTTAGACCCGCAGTGTTCCAGAAGCCCACCCTGCAGTTGCCCTCGTCACCTCTTCCATCCACCCCATACTCCTGGCTCGTCGTCCTCACCCCCTTCAGCACTTTTTTACCAGACCATCGCCCTGCCAGATCCACCACTCGCCTGCCACATTCATTTTTCGGTAGCCCACTCTCACGTGTAGAAGTTTCGCTCTTTCCTCCTTGGCCCTCTCCCTTATTTATTTTTTTCTGAACGTCCCTCTCCGCTACGGTTAAATCATCGTCTATATATATGTTTGTCCCCTTCAATTTGTGTTTAGACCTCATTATGTGCATTTTCTCGTCCCAACTGGCCAGCTCTAGCAGCATTCGGTCCCCCTTTCTCCCCAGCTCCACCTCTCTCCGCACCTGCACACTAACATCCAGTTAGTGTGATAGTCAACTAAACTATTCGTACGTTTATATATAATTTTTGTTTTTGTTTTTCTTTTTCCTTACCAAATTTATCAAATTATTGTTAAACCATTTAGGATACCGACTAGAATATATAATTTTCTTAGGTGTAAACGCAGACAGAAGACCATTAAAAACATAATAAAATTTAGCTACTATTTTATCTAAATCGCAGTGGTTAAAATAAGAGTCACAATCTATAGCGGCTAACGCATTGTTAATTTCTAAATAGTTACCTTTCTCGAAGTCAAATATTTCTACCTTGGTTTGTACATTATGATTTTCAGCAATAGGAAGATATATACAGTATGGTAGATGGTGAGAATTTATATTACAATAAAACCTCATGTGCAGTTGATACCTGCCACAAATTATCAGAAGCAAATACTAGATCTAAGAAAACTCGCCTTTCATTACTTATCTCATTTATTTGCTGTAAGTTTAAGAAACTAAATTTCTCGGAGAGTAAAACTGCTGGGTTGTTACTACTAACGGATCTAAAACTATCAACATAATTTGGTACATTATAATCCCCACATATAATATATTGATTTTCTGGAAAATTTGCAACCAACTCCTTAATATTCGCACAATGCTGATCATATAATTCCAAACCAGATTTTGGAGTAATATATATTGCCCCGATAACCCAATTTTTATTATATGTATTTATATGCACGAATATTTCTTCAATTTTATTTTCTGCTAATAATAACATCGATGAAGATAGTCTTTTCTAACTGCTATGAACACGCCACCTCCACGAGACTTTACATTGGTGTACTGTGATCGGTCAGAACGATAAATCTGGTAGTTAGCCAGCATGAGTTCGGCATTTAAGATGTCATTAGTTATCCAAGTTTCTATAATGATTATAATATCATAAATTGAGCAATTCGCATTATGAGAGAATTTCTTTAATTTTGTTTTAATTCCACCCGCATTATAATAAAATAAATACTATGTTTTTCGCGTTGAACTACATGATGTGTAACGCATGGTGTACCATTGATATATGTCAGTCTCAAGTCCTTTTCACCAGCTGCAGTTCTGTTGTACAAGTCCTGCTTAGCTTTCCTCAATTGTTGTAATGGTGCTAAATCAGACTACTTTTATTTTTATTACCCTTCCGTCCCACGCGAAATATTTTCGTGGGATTGATAATGTCGCCAACCGGTGCTAGAATTTTATTTAGTTCGTAGAGATCATCACTTTGTTTGTCATCATCACTAAATTTCGTCGATTCAACCATATTGAAAACCATAATATTAGATTCTCTTATACTTCTTTGTTTTGTTTCATACAAGACATCACTAAGGTTAATAATATTAGTATCTGTTGATCTTACTGAAGAAATATTTATGCTGTTCAATTCTGCTGAATTATTTTCGATATTTTCGTAGTTTTTGACATTTTTTACATTTTTGCATTCTTTTACTTTTTTTTGACATTTTTTGACATTTTTATTTTTTTTGACTATCTTTGAAATTTTTGACACTTGAGATTTTGACTTTTTAACTTTTGGCATTCTGACATTTTAACATATGAACGTTATTTTAAATTGTAACACCTTTTGCAGTGGGCATAATGATTATAGTAGATAATTACCGCCAATCCACTGAATAATATTACTGTAGCATTTTATTGCAAATAAAATTAAATTGAATGATATTAACTTTTTCTTCCTACAGATCTGCGGCGACTATTGCGAGGGTTGTCGAGGAGGTGCTTGAACAGATGCTCGGAAATGCATCATACTACTGGTAATGGCGCAAGAGCGGTAGGATCACCACCACCATCCACGTCAGTGGACTCAACTGTCGCGGAGTTGAGAATACAGTCAATACTTACAAGTAATTTTGTCACAACAATCATCATTTAAGGAATCGATTTGAAATTAGTAATAACAATAATAATATTACTCAAGAAGAGATTAATGCTCCCAATGTGCTTCTAAATGTATCCAAAATTGAATTTACAGTTCATAGAACCTGCGGGAAGGTTCCATGAACTGTAAATTAATTTCTGACAATACATATAAATATTATATTAATCTTGAGGGGTCATTGGTTTTCAAAGTAAAATATAATGTTGAATATTGTAACGAAATTTATTTCGTTCCATCTTTTGTTGCACGGGCTTGACTGTATGCAACCCATATTGTTTGTTGTTTAATTATTAATAACAAATTAATTAAACATACCTTTAGCAGCCCCCGCTTTTGACCACTTATTTAGTTATTTTTGCACACATGGTGTACATTTAATTGTGATTAACTGTTTATATTAAAACATGTTCTATTTGAGGACAGTTTTTTGTGCTCAGCGTTAGCTGAGTAGGGGTTATGCAGTTTAGCTGCGCGGCGATCGCGAGAAAATGGCTCTCTTCCTTGTGATCCGTGTTGGTAGCAGGTTGTGGGTGAATTGGTCTTGGCAGACATAGTTCCGAGCACGTGTGTTGTAGCGGATTTTGGTAAGGCATCTTTTTTTGAGTAACTCCAGTTATTCAGTTGCGGTTGTTTCTACAATTTGTTTACCCCATTTAGGGGCGAAGTAGTTTTCCTTTTAAGTAGAAGCAACAGCGCTGCCTTACCGATTTCCGTTCCGAGCACGTGTTCGAACATTTTGCGATTTTTCTTGTTTTATATTTAGTCAGCGCTTCACGCAACCCATTTTATTTGTCTAGCCAAGCCAGTTCAATTTAGCACGTTTTTGTTGCATGCCGTAGAAAACTTCCCTTCTGGATTTTTCCTACCTTCAGTGTTCGTGTTTCGGCACTTTAAATTTCCTTCTTCATTTTGTCTTTGTGTTTGCCCGCTTCTTTAAGCGATAGGGGACACTTTTTTATAATTAATAATCTTTGACTGACGTAACTTTTTATTCATATTTTGTATTTATCAACTGTTTATCTTTGTACCTAAACGACTGTATTAATTAATCTTTATTTTTTTGTGATCTCAAACTACAACAATTCCACCTTCTACGACGTCTCGTGGGATCAATCCGCTGCCTGGACACGCCGTAAGCCGTGGAGTGCCCACACGTGACTCCCCTGTCGAACTAGTCTCCAGCTGTACCAAAAGTCTGATAGCCAAGGAGGGAAGCAGGAGGATCGGTGCCCACAGGCCCCATTCTACGTCCAGGCAGGGAAGGATTGATCGCCATCGCCATCGCCATCGACGACTGTTGGTTTGAGACACACCTTTTTTGTATATACAATCATATTGTCATTCATTTTGTTATTGCAATACAGTTCGTTGATAGAGTTTTATTTGTATCATTATACTAATCACGTAACTTGCTCTGCAATGTTACTGGCGCCCACAAATTAACAACGAATCCACTCCCACCGTATCAACCTGAGCAGCTCACAGGCACACCTGTTAGCAATATTTTTTCCAAGAGAAAAGTTGTTATAATATGTTGGGGTATTGAAGGAATCTGCTAGTGCCACTTGATATATCATGTGAACATGATACCCAAGCAGTATTATGTCAGTGATTTTGTGTCATATTATTAAAAACCTAAATATATCTGGCCAGCTCCAGTTGCAATTGTAACAGACTGGAGTTGGCTGCACATTTGCTGCACTGCATGCCATTTGTAATGGTATTAATACTTGCACACTAGTAGACTACTTAGAAATGTAACAACAGTAACAAAAGATAAACATGCAGGCAAACAGAACCAGCAAATATATGCAACAATTCTCCCGTGATGTGCACATTTATGAAAAACTACTGTCATGTCATGTTAAAGACTGTGCAAAAAATATCAATCAAACTCAAAATGTATATGGTGACATAAATGCAAGTGAATTTTATTTTAATATATTTATTGATTGACAATGGAACTAAAAAATGTAACAGAAGCTTAGTTAGAATTGATGATGCTATGGTTAAAAATAAAAATAAATAAAACAGTAAACTAGTTGTATTATTTTTTAAATATTTTAACTTGATCGTACAAGTTGTTGAAATCATGCAGGACAATATATCTATTTATCCTCTTCATTAAGTTCCCTGATCATTTTAATGTATTTTATGCATCTTGTAACATTATCCTCAATCTTTAAGATTGCTGTTTTCTCTCCCTGCCCTCCAATGGTTTTGCAGCCCTAAATATGCCATTGCGCTAATCGTCGCACAACCGAACATTAACTGTCGTAAACAAACTGAGAAGTTATGTTCGCATAGGCAAGCGCTAACACTAGAAGATAGATTCTAGAAACAGTTGAAAACCAATGACGTCATTTCTTCTAAAAATTATGTTGGCAGCACTGGATAGCAACTCTTTGCCCTGTCCGTTTGGTTACTACTAGTGACAAATGCTGACGCCACGCTATGCTATTAGTATGAGCGTGACGTCAGCATGTGTCACTAGTAGTAGCCAAACGGGCCCTTGACATATATTAATATTATCGCAGATTACCATATATACTTACGTACTTAGGACATATCTTCAGAAGTACGAAATATAACCTTCTAAAATTAATAATGGAGGGCAAGATAGAGGGTCGCCGTGGTCCAGGACGAAGGAAATGCTCCTGGTTAAAGAACATAAGGGACTGGACTGGTCTGGACTCCCACTCATTGTTCAGAGCGTCACAAAACTGTGAGCTAGAGAAAAGTGCCTAAGCCTCAATTTGTTGGCCATAAAATACTCTACATTTTGACACATAAACCATCTCTCTTGCATTTGAAATAAAAATGCTACCGAGTCTAAACTGAAAAAATACATGAAATTTCATAATTTTCTCATTTTCTGTCGGTTAAATTTGTTGGCCATAAAATACTCTACATTTTGACATATAAACCATCTCTCTTGCATTTGAAATAAAAACGCTACCGAGACTAAACTGAAAAAATACATGAAATTTCATAATTTTCTCATTTTCTGTCGGTTATAGCTTAAAAACGGTAAGAGCTACAGAAAAGTGCCTAAGCCTCAATTTGTTGGCCATAAAATACTCTACATTTTGACACATAAACCATCTCCATTGCATTGGAAATAAAAATGCTACCGAGTTTAGACTGGAAAAATACATGAAATTTCATAATTTTCTCGATTTCTGCCGGTTATATCGTAAAAACGGTAAGAGCTAGAGAAAAGTGCTTAAGCCTCAATTTGTTGGCCATAAAATACTCTACATTTTGACACATAAACCATCTCCATTGCATTGGAAATAAAAATGCTACCGAGTTTAGACTGGAAAAATACATGAAATTTCATAATTTTCTCGATTTCTGCCGGTTATATCGTAAAAACGGTAAGAGCTAGAGAAAAGTGCCTAAGCCTCAATTTGTTGGCCATAAAATGCTCTACATATTGACACATAAACCTCCTCTCTTCCATTTGAAATAAAAATGCTACCGAGTTTAAACTGGAAAATACATGAAATTTCATAATTTTCTCAATTTCTGCCGCTTATAGCGCGAAAACGGTAAGAGCTAGAGAAAACTGCCTAAGTCTGAATTTGTTAGCCATAAAATATTGGGTGCCGCGTTCATGAGTTATACATTTTTAAAGTCAAAATTTCGTTAAAGATAAGTTTTTTTTTCAAACAGCTGTCATTCTATAAAAAGAAATGATTTTTTAAATTAGCCTATGCTACTTCGTAGCTATTACCTTTCTAAATAAGAAAATATTTATTTTTCAAATGAATCCTGACAGCTAAACTATGTACACCATAGGAAAGGAATTTCAAAAAAGACAACTGATATTTCCGTTATTTTTGTATCCTTTATTCTTTCAAATTGTTCACAAAACTAGCACGTATATGTGTAAAATAAAAAATATTTTATGTATCAATGACTGCGTTAATTTTATTTTTTTAATTTATACCTCTTTGTCCGAGCGTCAAGGTAATTCAAAATAATTTTCACACAAACGAACCTCTGAAGTCTGTGATACTCAATATCACCGTTAATGTAGGTATTGTTCTTAATGTTCGAATTAAATTTTACAGTTTTTTCTTATAATTTTAAATTATAAAATAATCACTGAAGTAAAAAACTGCATAAAATATATTCACCCTATAAAGAGTGTAATTCATGTGGAAGATTGCATGGAAAAACATCTTACTTGCGCTACGGATGCAATAAATATATTTGTTTGCAACTTTCTAGAGAAAAAGTTACATTAGTTATGATTATTAATACAATATTCCAACACATAGCGTTCATAGATTTACACAAAGCTTTTGACAGTGTGGAGGCTTGGGCTTTCCTGATGGCAATAGACGAGCATAGATATACAGCCCTAATAAACTCCTTGTGTCACTGCTTTGTTGAGAATTATTCTTTACATATGTAGGTAAAGAATAAATCACAACAAACAGGTGAGACAAGGCGATCTGATTTTCCCATTGTCATTGAAATTGTATTTTAAAAACGAACCTAGGACGAAAAGGCAAAAAGATGGTCCCGAGTATAACTGAGTCACTTAAGAGGACATATTTCTAACAAGCACCAGCACAGAGCTCAATATCATGGTCATAAAACTAAGCTGCTTGTCCAAACAAATAGGACTGAGAATTTAAAACGAAAATTATAACAGTGAGCAAGAAAAATAACATTCTGAAATATGTCTTATTTGATATAAACGAATCGACCTTAATTTATTATGTCGTACTTAGATCAATAGTATCCATTAACTGATTTAATAATATGACAAGATTGCTTGTCAGTAATTACTGTATTCTTAACACGCATTCCAACTCTGTGGCAGCTGAGTCCACCGACAGGTAGTGGCGGTCCTACTGATCTCCCGCTCTTGAACCATTTCCAGTGGTATGATGCATTTCCGAGCACCTTCTCGAGCATCTCATATAAAGCACCTGCTCGAGCATCTGTTTAAGCACCTCCTCGACGACCCTCATAATAATCGCCGTAGATCTGTAGGAAGAAAATGTTAATATAATAAAATTGATCATATTTGCAATAAAATGCTACAGTAATATTATACAATGGAATGGCGGTAATTTTCTACAATAATTATGCCTACTGCAAAAGGAGTTTCAATTTATAATAAATTGTTCTTTACTCCATGCACTTGGCAAAGGATTGCCTCATGGTGATTAGAATCTCTTACAGAAAATACGCGGGTCATAAGCAAAAGGGTGGTGAGAACAGCACCTCTCTCGGATAATGTTTTCAAGCATTAAAAATTATTTGAATTTTCCTTTTATTTAAATATTGTGCGTTTTGCGAAATGTTAAGCATTTTTATCTAATAGACCATGTATTTATTATCATGTATGACCGACATTTTGCGTGAATAAAATAACGTGTGTTAATCTAATAACGACAAAAAGTACTAGCTTTAAAGAAGAGAAATGATAAAATATTTAAATGATGGGTTTAGTTTTCAAACATCTTTCTAGTTGCTTGTCTTAGGGGATATACAATATTATCATAAAACATTAGGTAATTTAATAATAATAATAAATGTATTTTACAAAATAAACATAAAATAACAATAATAAAATGAATATATAATTTCGTACTTGTGCAAAATCTTAAAATATTTCGACTCCACAATAAATTAACATATATAATAGAAGATAAAAGAATGTAAAATTAAAATTTATATAAGCATTTAAATAATATTTCTATTCTGGTCTGGTAAATACAATGTGTAATATATAATGATCATAAATGTATTCATTCTAACCACCTGAATCTCACCCAGAGATTTCTTTTCTCTTTTTTATAACCATTTTTGTCTGTATAAATATATATTTTAAGTTGTATTGAGAAAGAAATAAAGAATTTAGTATTATTATTGTTGATTAAACACACAGAGTAAATTTATTATTGAACAGTAGTTCATGCTTTTTCTCTGGTATATTATTGTAGATTTTAGATAATGTTATTATAAAGTCATTGCAAGCAATTCTGTTGCAATTTCTGAAGTTTTGAAAATTGAAGAAAATATTTTTTCTGAGAAATCATCAATAACAAAGAAATATGTTGCATATTCAAGTGGACCGTTGTATAATGGTGGTTTTACTAATTATATGTTCAAAGTTTTACTAACAATCACACACTATTATAGAAAAGACGTGAATCGTGAAATTAATCAAAAGTCATCTCTTCACCCACTAGTTTGATGAAATCAGTTTGAATTATAAATAGCAACTAACCAAGGTATATTTAAATAAAACATAAATGTACAGAACCTTTAAGTGATCAAAATCACCATTTCCTTTCTGCAACCTGGCAGTTGGTTTACTAAACTGGCATATTGGCGTTGTTAAATCCTAATCACCTATGGACTGCCCATACTTGATCCTGATGCAGCGTGCAACCCCTTGCAGTTTAGTTTGGAATGTGTTCAGCTGTTGTAGTACTCAATATCCTATTAAGATACAAAACTGAGTTATTTAAGGTTTCATGTCGCACACACAATCTGAGACTTAAAAGGGTTGCAATCAGATGTTTAAAGTTTTTGACATGTGTTTCTTAATAGACATAGCATTTTATCATGTTTATTGTAATATTTTATTTCTGATCTACTTATTAAAATCTTTAACATTTTTCTCCAAGGATTTCAACATTTATTTTTTGTAGATACTATTTTAGGTTTTAACTTACCAACATTTCTCAAACCGTGAGAACGCCAGTCGCCCGCACTAGACACCGTATATTCCATAAACAACCTCTCCATTAAGCTGCCATTAAGACCTAAAATAAAACAAAAACCAAAATTAACAACCATGCTAATAATATACCGGTTTTTTTTATTCTTTCTTAAAACAGCTTGTAATTGCACAATTTAACTCAAATCAATACAGGCCACATTTTTATTGTCTTGGTTACATATAAACATTTAATTTAAATTCAATTCGACCTTATTATAGGGACTAAAATGACACATTCAATTAATTCGTTGATTGATTCAATATATATTTACTTTCCGAATACATTAACGACGGCTGAGACCTTATCAGGATTGGTCTTCGAACCGTTTTTATCTACAATAAAACCCAAAAATGCTAAAGAAGAGACAAGACTAACACTTCCCAAAATTAATAGTCAATTTCGCTCGTTGAAGACGAGTGTAAACTTCAGTCAATATTTCAATGTGCTGAGAAAACGTTGGGGTTGTTACAATAATGTCATCCAAATATACAAAAACAAAAGGTTCCAATGATGGACCTAAATCGTGTTCATAAAACACTGCATGGTGGCGTGGTAAATTTGACAGCCCAAATGGCATGACAGTAAACTCATACAATCCACAACCTGGTACAAAAAAAGCAGTCTTAGGACAAGAAACTTTATATAAAGTAATTCGCCAAAATGAATGTCTTAAACAGTACAACTTACCCTCGTAGAGGGAAGTTAAACGCCATCTGGCGGCACCACATCAATTAGCAATGCACACCCATATGGTAATAACCGTCAACATGCTCATGTTATCAGGATCACCGGGTAGTGCCCTCTAGAGAATATGAATAATATTCCAATAGAGTGCTTGAGATATCAGCACAAAGCCAAGCGTATAAAACATATAAATAAATAGCTGAGCTACACTGACGAGATCTAATAAGATCGAAATCTAGATATGTAGATTGCTAAGAGGTGGGTTCACACTTTTATATGTTTTATACGATTGGCTTTGTGCTGATATCTCAAGCACTCTATTGGAATATTATTCATATTCTCTAGAGGGCACTACCCGGTGATCCTGATAACATGAGCATGTTGACGGTTATTACCATATGGGTGTGCATTGCTAATTGATGTGGTGCCGCCAGATGGCGTTTAACTTCCCTCTACGAGGGTAAGTTGTACTGTTTTTGTATATAACCACTCGAGATTTTGTGTGAATTCATCCTCACTAGCTGAGCTACACTGACGAGATCTAATAAGATCGAAATCTAGATATGTAGATTGCTAAGAGGTGGGTTCACACTTTTATATGAATGTCTTAAGTCTATTGAAGATAGAAACCGAGCATCCCTAAGTTTATTTAAAATGTGATCTATATAAGGAAGCAGATACGAATCTTTTACTGTAACTTCATTTAATTTGCGACCATCAACTCACCAGTAGCTTTCTAACAACACCGGAGTGCTCCAAGGAGAGCTCGATGGCTGCACAACGTTAAGACTACTCATTGGATCCAGTTCCTTATGCAGGCGGACTTGCATTGCAAGCGAAAGAGGATATTGTCGTTTAATTGGTCTAGCATCACCAGTGTCAATGTGATACGAAATTAGGCTTGTACGACCTAATTTGTCTGAACACAATTCTCTACAAGGATCAATAACCCCTTGCAACTGCAAATATTCCAAATGCAATAAGGTTGTTCTATTTTTAATAACATTAACAGAGGACAACTGATGGTGATCACTCAATGAAGAATTTTTAAAATCAAGAAAAATATTACATTGTTTACAAACATTTGAACCCAAAATCACTTTATGTTTTAACTGAAGGTATTACTAAAAATTTCATTAATTGACATTTATTGTTAACACACAATGGTAACTCAGCAAACCCCAAAAACAGTTTGTACTATGCCATTAGCAGTAGTAACCAACTCAGTATCAGATATCAATGATATGTGGAACTGTTTCAACAAATCAAAACTATTGAAGCCCAAAATAGCACCTGTGTCTAACAAATAAAAAATGGAGGTATTTACTTACAGTCTGTTATGGTGAGAAGTGACAAAGACTAGTGTGACTTAGGCATAAGAAGAATGGGAAGATCTTACATGTTTGAGCCAGGATTTTCATTTGACTGGTGAGAAATGGTTGATAGACCCTGATTCCCGAACTGGCTTGGCCCATCTGCAGCACGTTTCCGTTTCCATTTTTTGAACACCGTCTGCAGACAGCCTTTGTCACTCCTTTCCTACCGCAGCCAAAGCAGAAAACGCGTTGTTTCTCCATGCAGGCGTGAAAGGAATCTCCTTCACATTGTGATTTTCTGCAACAATAATTATGGTCACAGAGACTAGAAATCACAAGAGCAAGCCTAGTTGAAAGGTCTGTGTATTATTACAATAAACAAATACACACCTTCAAGACCAACAAACGAGTTGTGAAAAATCAGGTCAAGAATTGAATATTCAGGACTGTTCGGGGAAATTCAGGACATATGTTCACCTTACACTTGTGATATGAAAGAGAAACATATTTAAACCACAAAAACAGTTTATACCATTAATAAGTGTTGAGTGAATTACATTTAAGGCATATGAAACCAATTTATTGGTGAAAAGTCCCAAATTTTAAAAAATGAGACAATTACGATAACCAATTATAATTATGGATTAGTATTTTATTTACTAACAGACTATAATAAATAGTATGGGCTTGTGTGTGATATTTCTTCTCCTCAGTGCCTACACCATTCCCTTACAGATTTGAGAGAAGTTGAAGTGGAAAAAAGAGATTGTATTATTTTAAAATTGTAGGTATCAAAAAAGTCCACGCTCCAGCTCTATTTTTCATTATTGAAATATCTAATTACCTCATGTCATATCAACACACTTGAAAGTTGTCTTTCCTGTGTTTTAAACTGGGCAAGCAATGATTCAGGTGTATTGAAAGGCTGAAACCGGTACACCCATAAATGCATTAACTATTATAATGTTAAATGCCATTTGAATCATCTTCAAAGTATTGTAAATAAAAATGTTATGGAGATAAACCATGAAATGTTGTAGTAATTACATTTGCTGGATAGTTTTTGTTTTTCATTTAATGGAAAAAGATAAAAACTAACTGAAACATTTTGCTGGGCTTGAAATTCCCTACACTTTGCCATTTAAATATTCCATTGTATATATTGTATAAAATAGTTATGTGGGACAAATCATAAAAACAAATAAAAATACGAAATCAGTTTAAGTTTTCATCAAAAATTTCTCGAGAAAAAAAAAATAATACACAGTTCCGTTAATTACTTTTTTATAATCATCAGAAAATAGTTAATCAGGTTATCCAAAAATGTATAACACTTGATTGTGTCTGATGAGATATAAATTTCACTGAAAAACAGGATAAATAAAACGATTTTTAATTTTTAGTAAAGTCTTTTATAGTTTAAGGGCCGGGTTTTGTCGTTCATGTCTGGGACAAACCTGTACGCGAAAACTATTCAATAGATTTTAATGAAACAAAAAGCGTTGTATTCAGTAATAAATTAGGCGTATCGTTTTATATATTTAGTTCCACAAACACAAATATTTCAATTTATTTATTTTGTAATTAAATAATAAAATGAAATTATTTTGTAATGTAACGCAAATGACGACTACAAATTCAAAACTAATTATTATATTAATTCATGTTATGCATTCTTCTCTTACCAAACTACTAGTGTACAGATTTTCATAACGTCACATGAAAAGTATATGTGATATGTATGATCAAGTAATGTCCACTGGCTACATTAAATTTTTATTTTATCATATGATGTATGGATAAAATATTATTTCTTAAAAAAATATAATATAATACTCGAAATAGTTAATAAGGATGTACAAAATTTCGTAAACATCATAAAATTTTTTTATAAATTATTATTTTTTGGTTGAAACTAGTAAATTAATTAATTTTTTTTCGGTCGATAGCCAAATAAAGATTGCTTATATATAATTTATTTATATTATATTATCAAAATAAATGATGAAAAGAAGAATAGTTATATTGTGAACATTTCTGACTATTTCTTATTATTGTTGTGCAATTCTTGAGCCATTCATATATAGTCAGAGTCTATACACTTTAGTCCTCTTTTCAAGCTTCCACGAATAATTTTCGGTAAAATAGTTACTAGTAGTGACAAATGCTGACTGACTGATTAGTAGTATGAGCGTGACGTTAGCATGTCACTAGTCACTAGTAGTAACCAAACGGACAGGGCCATAGTCTCTATATAAATTGGTGTTTTACAATTTATAAATATTACAAATTCGTTAAATCTTCTCTCTGTAATATGAAGTTGTCCTTGTACCTAAAATTTTACTTTCCGAATAAATCACTGATGTAAATGAAGGTATTGTTTTACCGAAAACATGTTCATGTTTTCAAACTAAGATTGTGAAAATAAGCGTGTACCATTTAGCAAAAAAAAAACAATTTTCGTTACGTTTTATGCCCAACATAGTCGAAATAAACCCGATTTTTGCGATGTCTGTGTGTGGTATGTAAGTCTGTCTGTATGTGAACAAAATTCCGGGAAAATGGCACAACAGATTGCGACCAAATTTGGCAAATATCTGCGGGCACTATCCAGGACGATCAAGTGAAAATGTGAGTACATTTGAAAAAGTGAAAAATGAAAATGCCTAAATGTAAATATATCAAAATTCCAAAATGTCAGAATGCCAAAATATCGGAATGCCAAAAAGTCAAAATGTTAAAACGTGAAAATGTCAAAATCTCACGAGATTGCACGATACCCGTACACAATTGTTATTGCCACAGCTGACAGTTATATTTATAATCGGTTTATCACCAGTTCGCCGCTTATATGGGTATTGTTCCGGAACTGCAACGTTGTCAATAGTTACATTTCTACTTCAACATCAAGATGTATATTTCATGCGTAATTTGCAACAGAAATATAGCCCCTCGATCAATCTCCATTAACAAAGACCTAGACTGAGCAAACTCATTTTTAATGATAACAATGATGCTATCTCTCTTCTAAAACTTAAGAGCTGTCTTAACATGAAAATTAGTGCAGACTTAACTTTTGAGCAAAGCTCTCATATGAAATTGCTGAGAGAATAATTACAAGATAGAACAAATAACGGCGAGGAGAATTTTACTATACGTTATATTCAAGGGGTTCCTAAAATTATATCTAAATTGAATGTCCAATATCATTAATCAAAAAACGGAAAAGTCTAAATATTTATTTTCAGAATGTTGGAGGTATGAGTTCGAAAATACACAAATTCACACGAAACATATCATTAACTAATTATGATATTTTTATTATTGTTGAGTCCTGGCTATCTAATGATATATTAGACAGTGAGTTCAAATTACACCAATATAAAATCTTTCGAACAGATAGATCCTCTATAAACAGCTTAAAAAAGAAGGGAGGTGGAGTTTTAATCGGAGTTAAGAAGGAGTTTCATGCTTACTATATTCAAGTTTCTCAAACAGACGTGGAACAACTATTTATCAAGTTAGAAATAAACTCAAAAAATAGGAGGAGTTTATCTTTCCCCCTACAAGTCCGCTGGAGAAATATAAATGTCATTGTAATACAGTAGAATCAATTTTGGAAAATTATGCAGTAGACCAATTTCTTATTTGCGGTGATTACAATCTACTTTCAGATAATTGGATCAATGATGAATATGGTGTATGTCTTTCCACAAATGCTAGTTGCAAAGCCCAGGTTCTTGCAGAATTAATGGGTTTCTTAAATTTAAGTCAAATGAACATAATAACAAACAAAGGATGTGTTTGGATCTTGTGTTTGGTGAACAAGATTTCACAACGGTTTATGCCGCAGGGGAATTACTGTGCAACGGGTCTTATCACCATGTTGCTTACAATATTGAACTTAATCTAGATTTTAAGAGTGCATTCATCGATAATGTTACACAATATTTGGATTTTAAGAATGCTAATTATTATTTACATTAATGACCTAATAGCCTCTATAGATTGGTGTAATTTGTTGGGTTCTTTCAGTGAATTGAACGAAGCAGTCACTGCTTTTTATGAGACTTTTTTTTAAATTTTTGTTAATTTGCATTTATTTAAACAACAAAGTTACATATTGTATATAAATATAAAAATAGAAAATATGTGAAGTTGTTTGATAATGATTTGATGTTTTTTCCCTCTGTCCTCGCCGCGGGATTTATGGGTGATTTCCCATCTCGGGCTAACGGTATCGAGGGGTGCTGTGGTTTGTTCCCTGTCTTCTATTTTAATTAAGGTTGTTGTGTATTAGTAGGTTTTTTATTTTGAGTTTGAAGGGAATTAATATAAGTGTTTTAATATACTAATTTAGTTCATTGTATTGTTTTATGGCGGTTGTTGTTAATGTCTGTGAATATTTTGTTTTTGTGTATTTTTCCGTTCTAAAATGTGATTTTCTTCTAGTCTGATGGTTATGTATTTGTTTGTTTGGTATTAGTTTAGTATTTATTTTTATTAGGCTGTTTTAAATTTTGTAGATCATTAATAGATTGTTTAGGGTGATCATGTTCTCTATGTTAAGTTTTTGTGTCTTTTCATATAGTTCAGTTGTACTTGTTCTTCTGTCTAAATTGTATAAGATTTTTAAGATTTTGTTTTGTTGAGTTTGTATCTTTGATATATTTTTCTTGCTTGTATTTCCCCAGATGTTATTTAGGTAGTTATTTTGTGATTCCATGGTATATTTGTTTCCTTGCTGAGTCAGGTATATATTTTTTTATTTTGTATATTGCCGCTATCGTTTTGGAGTTCTTTTTTGTAGGCGATCTATGTGTGCGTCCCATTTTAGATTATCCTGTATCTTTAATCCTAGATATTCCACTTCTTGTGTCTGTTTGATTTGTGTTCCATTTATGTGAATGGATAACTTTATTGGTTGTTTTTGTGTGTTGAAAATCATGTAATTTGTTTTTGATTCATTGACAGTAAGCAGGTTGTTGAAGTACCATTTTTTAAGCTTCTCTAGGTCTGAACTAATGTTTTCTTGAATTGATTCTGGATTCTCTCCTGCATAGACAATGCAAGTGTCATCGGCAAACATGTAAAGTTTACCCATTAGCTTCAAGTCCACTACATCATTAGTATATATAATGTAAAGTGTGGGTGGTAAGTTTTCTCCTTGTGGTATGCCGTAGTGTGCTTGTAGTGATTGGCTTTCTGTACCATTTGTTTTTGTTGTTTGTGTTCTATTTGTCAGGTATGTTTTTATTAGGTCAGTTATTTTCCTTCTATACCAATTGCTTAAGCTTTTGTACCAGTTTCTGTTTTGATATTGTGTCGAATGATTTTTTCATGTCTATGTATATAGCTACGACTATTTTATATTCGTCTAATTTTGTTTTTATTTGATTGACAAGGTCGTACGCTGCCGATGTTGTTCCGGTGTTTTGTTGAAAGGCCTATTGTTCTGGGCATATGATTTTGTTTTTATTAAGATGATTGGTTATTTGGGTTTGTAGGTAATCATAAATGAGCATGTTCCCATAAAATTCAAATTTGTAAGCAATTTTCCAAAATGGTTTAACAATGAATTGATTTAGTACGCGAAAAGAAAGAAGCTCACAGAATATATAAAATCTCCAACTCTTATAGCGATTATTTAATATTTAGTAATTTGAGGTCTAAATGTAAAACTACGAGCAATAAGCTTTGTATAAGTTTTCTAGACCAAATAGAAAATAACATATCTAAAAACAATAAATCATTTTGGAATTTTGTAAACGAAAGTAAGGAAATCAAAGGCATTCCAACAAATATGTTTCTTGGTAATACAAAATGTAATAATCCAGAAGAATGCGTTAATTTATTTGCGGATCATTTTTCTAGTGTGTACATTGATACTTCTGCGTCAATTTGTGATTAGATCGCCCAACGGTCAGTTGACTCTTGTTTTAATTTTAAAATTGATTTTATGATGGTGTTTAATGAGATCGGCAAACTAAAACCGTCTTCTTGTTATAGAGTTGATGAAATTCCGAATACATTTTTAAAGAACTGCGCTTATACTTTATGTCAACCAATAACTTGCTTATTTCAAAGGTCAATTAACGAATGTGTATTTCCGGAGCAATGGAAAAATAGTTTTTTAATGCCACTTTTGAAATCAGGAAACAGTCAAGACATAACTAACTATTGAGGAGTATGTATACAATCGGCCATTCCTAAATTATTGGACACTTTGTTATCTCAACAAATTAAGTGGGTATGCATGCAAACATGTGATCACCGAAGAACAGCATGGATTTCACCCGGGAAGGTCAACAGTAACCAATTTGAAAATATTTGAGAAGTTCTTGACAGAGGCTATGGAGAATCGGTGCCAGGTCGATGTTATTTACACCGATTTTTCCAAGGCCTTCGACAGAGTTTGTGATGATATCTTGTTGCTTAAATTACGATCGATAGGTTTTAATAATAATATCGTACTATGGTTGGATAGTTTTTTAAGGGACATAAGGCAATTTGTAAAGCTGCCTAATGTTATCTCCAACCCCATTATAGTTACGTCAGACGTACCCCAGAGGTCACACTTAGCTCCGATACTTTTCATTTTATTTATAAATGACGTAGTTGTTGGCCTGTATAATTGCAAGGCTCAATTATATGACCTTAAAATATATAGATGTGTAGTCAATGAAAAATATACAGTATATATTCAAAATGATTTAGATAAATTAAACGAATGGTGTAACAGAATTAGTCTTACCTTAAACCACACCAAATGTAAAATAATTTCTTTTAGTAGGAATAACAGATTAGTTTTTACGGATTAATTAAACGATCAGGTAATTGCAAGAGTTGACAAGATTATGGACTTATGGGTGTTATTTGACCGAAATATTATTTCATCGTTAGTAAAGCACTAAAGTTACTAGGTTCCATAAGTAAGTAAGAGTTGGAAAAGACTTCTCGATAACGGCTGTCAAAATTTTATATTGTTCTTTAGTTAGATCAATTTTAGAATATGCCTCTATAATATGGACTCCCCATCAATTGTACCTCATAAAATTATTGAATAAGGTACAAAATAAATTTCTACTCATGATTGCATTTAGAATAAGACTCGGAATTACTGAGATCAACTATGATTATGTGAAGACTACCTTGAATATGAAGTCATAAGAATACCGCAGAATAATGGCAGATTTGACATTTTTATACAAAATCATTAATAATCATATAGATTGCCATGCTCTGTTATCTAGCATTAGTCTTGTCTGGAGAAGCAAGGGGAGTTCAACCAGAAGTATGAATTTATGTAGAATACCATTTCATAGAACCGACTATGGTAAAAATGTACCAATAACGAGAATGATGTACATGGCAAACACTATCCAATCTTGCAACAACATTAACTTTTTTATTGAAAATTTAAAATTATTATATATATTATTATATTAAAAGATGCTGAAATCTATTAAACTGTCGCATCTTTTAATTTGTTATTAGAGCAGAATTTGTATATTATCGAAATTTATTTATTTCTATTTATATTTTTTAAGTTGCCAAATGTATTGTACTTAATTGTAACAAATGTATTTATGTTTCTAAAAGGGTTTCCCGTTTAATAAATTATTATTATATTGACATTCTGACATTTTAACATTTTGGCATTCTGACATTTTTACATTTTGAAATTTTGACATATTTACATTTAGGCATTTTCATATTTTCATATTAGATCGTCCTGGATAGTGTCCGCAGATATTTGCCAAATTTGGTCGCAATCTGTTGTGTCGTTTTCCCGGAATTTTGTTCACAGACAGACAGACATACAGACAGATAGACATACATACATACCACACACACACAACGCAAAAATCGGGTTTATTTCGACTATTTTGGGCATAAAACGTAACGAAAATTGATTTTTTTTGCTAAATGGTACACGGCAACAATACCTTCCTTCTGGTGTAATTTTTTTCCCAGAAAGTTATCGCATATTTCTACAATCTTAGTTTGAAAATGTGAGCACGATGAACTAGTGATATCTGTATGTATAGTAATGTCTGCTGTTGTATTCTCACCATTCTTATATTGCATATATTATTACAGTAAGTCATTGAATTGCTATTAATCACGAAAGTATTTAAATAATTTTGAGAACGCAATAAATCTCCCAAAATCGATTAATAATAATATTAATAATAATAAGCTTTATTGTCATACGGAAAGAAAAAAAACCAATTACAGGATGCAAAATGTATAAATATATATGGATATAAATATAAATATTAAAAAATAAATAAATTAAAAAATATACAAATATAACAAATAATATATATGTATTACAACTCGCTAACTATTAATTTTTATGTTGAATACATCCATATCTAGAGTTGTGGCACATTAACAAAACTAATTGTAGGAGTAAGATTAAATATAAATAGGTATTAACATAATTAATCCATCTAGATATGTACAAATAAAACCATTAGGATAAGGGATTAGCATCAGAAAGTATCAAGTCCTTGACCGGCCAAGCAATTAACTAATTCACTGAAAATGTTCAACCCCAAGAATGTAGTAGGAGATATTTTATTTTATAAGTGCTGTGTCACAATAAGATAGTTACAGTTACAGACAGTTCAGTTACAATTAGAGACGAGTCAGAGTTGACGACTGCCCACATTTATGTTTAAAGTTTTAAAACAGTTAGCACAGAAGAACAGGCATTCTAAAAATGCTTAGGAGAGGATACCATTAGTAATTAAATAAATAGGTAGTTATTTATACAAGTTACTTTATTTCCAACCCTAGGTTGCCCACCATAGGTTTTAACATACCATCAAAGGTAATCTAAAATTTGATGACAGTGGGTTCAAAGAGAGTACAACGTGCTCCGAACCCCGGGTCATTACATAACACTGCCATCAAATAGCCATGCAGATTTCACACATTTTTTCCACCTACCACTCATTGTGCCAAATTTGGGTTTATTGCACCTCGGCAATAAATTACTTAAAAGCAAAATATTTAGAAGATTTAGGCACCAATTAGTATAGTGATCAATAAAATAAACATATCAAATCAATTGCCATCAAAACAAGCAGGCCTTCTAAAAGCTATTTATTGAATAAGGTTGTCCAACATAATTTTATTTATTAATTATTATTTACTACTATGAACTATTTTTATTTATTATTTCAGCATAAACCCACCTTAAGGAATCCAATACCAGCAAGCATATTGTGGAGATTGAAAGGTTATGCTATTGCTGTGGCTGGATGGGTCATTTAGTCACTCACTGTACAATGGCCGAGGGCCTATGCTTTAATTGCAAGAGGAAAAAACAATTTATTAGAGCTTGCCCAGATTGAACACAGGGAGGGTTTAAAAATGGTTATTAACCAATGGTTGAGGGATATTCACATGGAGAGCTTTTCTTCAATAATTCGCTGAAGAAAGGGGTATTTGGTTAATTCTCAACTCACAAACCCTCAAGCAAATCATACAAAAATTCAATGATAGAGGCAGAAATGGTCAGTGAGTGTTCATGGGACAAATGCTTGAGAAAAATTCGATTTAAACACTTCAATCAATAAAACCACGATAAGGAGCCATGGATATTATTTTAGGTCACGCTATACCAGAAATTGAGTTTTCAAGATACAGGAGAAGATCATGAGTAATTTGGAGAAAACATTATTAGGGGACAAATGAAATACAAAGAACAGTTTGATAAAAAGATATTTGTTGGTAATACAATGGGGATAGGGAAATCATTTTAGTTAGAGGGCGAGCCCAGGCAACAGGTGATAGTACCAATTTACAAGCTAAGTCTTATCCTCGCACAACCTGTTAAAATTCTTCTATTTATGAACATAGTTCAATTCAGTTGTTATTTTAAAACAAAAAATCAATTACAATTTTTTTTTAACAAACATAAGTATTCTCATTATTCCATTTTTGAGCAACATTACCAACACTATTGCTTGATATATAAGCTGATAGCAACTCAAAATTGTTACATGATGGATTGATTATTGATTATGTATTTTGATTTTGTAGGGAATGAAACTGCTTGAAAAGTCTTGCATTGGTAAAAACAGTATGCATACTACTATTTATCAGTAACATACACATGCATGGTGTATGTATATCCTAAACCAACATCTGTTTGAAAAGTTTCTATCATAACCTAATATGAAATTGGCTCACAAGTATGTGTTGAACGGATGCAACTTGTCAACATTTATAACGTAGCCAGCCTTGGAAGTATGCAAAAGGGGATGGTTTCAATTTCTAATAATGTAATTGCACAATTTTCAATCTAACATTCATGGCAAGAATAAATACATCCATTCTACTTTTGTGATTGATTCTAGCAAAATATTTAAACTACAGCAACTTTAATGGTATTGCAAGTATGAAGAGCAGAGCTGGCTGGCAAATACAAAAAATTACCCTCGAAATGCAACATGTACATTCCAAGTGGGATTAGAATAGTTTGAAAGGTGTGTTGCTAGTCAAATTGTAAATAGTTTATTATAAAAGTTGAGAGTGATAATAAAACAACTATTCTTAGTTCATACTAGTAATTTATAGTAAATACCTATAGAAAACTAGAAAGAAAAGGTACAAGCAGTTGAATCTAAACCAGGTATAGATTTGGATTGTTTTCAAGTTGGTTAGCATTGGCAAAAACAAACTTTTGTATATGAAAATGTTTTAGTTTCAAGTTGATTATAATGTAAACATTATATGACAGGAATGTGGGCTTTAGGGAGTCGGAGTTTAGCAACTTGAGAGCACAAATAATTCAGTACATGTAAGCAGTTAACGTGAGACAACTGTAGTTGATTAATTATTAACCAAATACTATGATGAATACAGCATCAAACATATAAATGGTAAAAATCATAATGCACTGACCTTTTTAGAACGACCTGCTGGTATAATCCTAGCCGGCTCAGGCTTTTTGTATTCCCAGAATCTTCCAAGTTCCAACCTCATAACACATGCAGCACTTGTATTACACTTTTCGCGTTGATTATGCATGATCACAACACAAATCACACATCACAGGAATCACTATGAAAGCCCCGTTGCTTGAACATCACTCACTCCACCGAGGCACTTGTTTATGCAACGATATTGCAATAAATATATAATATATGTGCAGAGCCGGCGGCCTTCTTACACATAGATAAGTACTATAGATGGGCGACTCTAATAGCGCGAGACATCAGGTCGTTTTAGTTTATCTCCATACCGCATACGCGCTGATCGATGGCGGCGGGAAATATAAATTCTTCTGAATAGAAACTAGGGAAATATAAATTACTATTATTACAAAAAATTGGTATAAATAATCAAAACAAGAATAAAGTATATATATATATACATATATATATATATATATATATATATATATATATATATATATATATCAAATACTTTATTCCTATTTTACGTATTTATTCCAACTTTTTATTATAAGAATAATCTATTAATAACAATACACAAATTAGTTACATTTAACATTCATTTATTAAACAATAAATTATAAATATTACATATAACAACAGTTTCCATTATAATGAAGAGTAATTGACATCACAATTATAAGATATAATACAGTCTACGGTCAGAATATAATCATTAAATAAAAATGACAATGCATTGATATATCCTTCTGGAGGGATTTACACGACTTCACATAACACTGGCGAACCATATTAAAAACAAGCACTGTTACACAAACTGACTTGTATACTGAACGGCACCAGCAACAAAAATGGCGCATGAATGGCGAAACCACCAGACGGCGAACCCATACACAACCCAAACGAAACACAACAATCCAACTAGTCTCCCTTATCACCCCGCTAGCCTCTCTCCTAGGCTTACGACGACAGCGCTCAGGTGGTCTGGAGGAAAATTACTGATCTCCATGAAAATTATGGTGGAGTCGCCGCTGCATGGGTTCGTTGGTGCAGAGCCGGCTTACACTACACTGGCGCTGTCAAGCTTAGACAGCTGCTGTCAAGTGCCAGGTACAGTTACCTTTAGAAAAGTGATGTCATTGATGGCCGTGAGATGTCGCTGTAGTTCACGCATGATGGCCGCCTAAATGCTCAACTTTGAACGCGCTGCAAACATTTATTGCAATATTGTTGCATAAACAAGTCCCCAAATGCTGTCAGTGATGTTCAAACAACGGGGATTTTAAGATGATTCTGGTTATTGTGCAGATCTTGTTGACTGCTGCCCTGAATAGCTTAACCGAAGGGGATCTAAACCCGTCCTTCAGGTTGCAAAGCCACAATATTCTTCTTCTTCCAATTGATATTTTCCTTTAATTTATTCTTGGATTATTAGTAAAATGATGTGTTATCAGTCTCCTCTCATGATGTGACCAAAGTATTCCAGATGTCTCTTCTTTATTGTGGTGTATTCTATTACTGTTTCATTGGTGACTTTTTCAGTCCATGAAATACTGTACATCGTCTAGCACTACATTTCAAATGATTCCAATGTTTCATGTTGTCTGTCTTCATTGTCTAGGCCTCTTTTCCAAATAATAAGATGGGTAATATGTGACACTACAATACTCTAGTTCTCACTTGTAATGATGAGATTTAATACTATTTTCATGTGCCTTTGATACAAATACATTTTACCAGTAACTTTTTGATAATTGAAAAGTTTTGAAAAAAAAATCAACTAAATTTTATTATATTGTCTAATTTTTCATTCTAACACACTTAATTCAATAATAGTATCTTGTATATTTTATACAAATGGGAATTTTCAACTAGTCAACTAATAAGCAATAAAATAGTTCATCATCATACCTGTGGAGTATCATGTCCACTGCAACAATTTCCATAGCACCTACGCCTCTCTTCTCCACAGCCAATGTGAAGTGTTTTTGAATTCTTTGAATGGTGTCACTTCGTGCCACATGCTCAGTCACACCATGTAAGCTATATTACAAGGTTCTGATTAGAGACGTGTAGTTCGTGAACGAACTACTGCAATCGTGTAGTTCTTCATATCTAAACGAGTTCTAGTTCGTTCGTGATTCTTAGAGGTAGTTCGTCACGAACTATTGCAAGGTTAGAACGAGCGCTCTGTTTTGCACAGATAGTGACGCGGCGTAAAACACCGCACTAGTCGAAATAGCCGCAAGAGCCGTTGTAGTTCCCCTAGTACATGTCTATGCCCGCGATCATGCAGCGTTATATTTATAAACTGTGGCCGAAATTGTTACCGGCGCCGCACAGTAGAATAGATGCCCGATCCAGAGGGAAGTAATTTAACCGGCGACTAAATATTGGTTTTAATTGTTATAAAAATAACAGAAACAAAAATATTAATAATAATAACAATTAAAATTTTTTTAATTTATTTGTTGTATATGGTATTAAATTATATAAACATAAAAGGGTCAATTAAAACATTTTGACACAAATGTAGTTTATTAAGAAACAAATAAACAAATTAATTAATAAAATAAATTGTCATTTGTTTTTTCTTTACGGGTGTATAATGTTCTTTTTAATTTTGATGCTGATTTAAAACGCTCTATAATTTTCTAAAGACTGCTTGATACGCTGTAATTCTACTTATGATATGCTATCGAGGGTTTTAAGATAAAAGACTCAATTATTGTCCTGTTTAAACAACGAATTTCCTGAAATATTTCTAACTCAGAAAGTATTAAGGATATTCTATGAAGTTACTAATGAAATTTCAGCAGAAAAAATGTGAGCGTGTGAAAAATGTATATATTTTCGAATCAATCAAAGAATACATCTAATGCAGGAGGATGAATATTGTACAGATATAATACTTTTCTTAAAGGCTACATCAACAAATTTATAATGTTTTCATAGACTTGAAAGTCCAGATATTTTAACAGAAGCAACCATTTTAGATGCGCGCTTTGAGGATTTGCCTTCTCCAAAAAAAGATGAAGGTCTTAAGCAGAAATTATTCAAACTCTGTGGAGACCACTGGAGAATACAAATTGTATATATTTTAGCAGCTTTTAGAATTTTATGTTATTTATAAAAAAAATATAAAAAGGTAATGTTTTGTATAAAAATCTTATAAAAGTCCTAAGAAACACTTAAATTTAGCACCTTGTAAATTGTAAATTTAGCAAATCAGTTAAGCAATAACCACAGCTCGTTATCGCTTATTCCATGCGCGTCAGTTTGAACTAAGCGAACTAAATGAATAGTTTGTGAACTAGTTCGTTACTAGGACTAAGAACTAAGAAACTAGTTCGCGAGAAGAACTAACTCTGACGTCTCTAATCAATACACACAATCCTTTTAAGTGTTTATAGGTCTCCAAGCGGGGATTTTGAAATGTTCTTAAATATATTAGCTGAAACAATACAACAAACTGATATGATCTCCAAAAACGTCATTGTCGGTGGTGATTTCAATGTTAATTTTAATATCCAAATTCAAAAACCTCTGAGTTAGACCAGCTAATGGCCAACTTCGGTCTTACAAGGAGAGTCAATTTCAATACTCGTTATGAAAATTGCAAAGACAATGTATTTTCAAACATTGATGAGAGCCAATTAATAACAACAATTGCCTATACTGGTCTTTCGGATCACGTAAGACTACAGTGCAAACTAATAGGCAATGGAGGAGAAACATGAAAAGCGTATATTAAGACCAATAACACAAATTGAAAACTTAACTTTCTTCGACTCACTCACCACTGTCGACTGATCCTTCATTGATGACGAGAGCACTGACGTTCATGTTAAGGGGCTGCACCTAATGCAGATGCTAGCAAATTCCCCAAATATGCGTTCCCAATTAAAGTAACTAATTCTGATAGCAGGTAAAGGTTTCAAGCATTCTGTTTCTCCAACAAGCTGCATGAAATGCGTGAATTACTTTCTCTAATTAGTGAGGCCTCACATAAAACAAAAGATCCCGATATTATGCCATACGTAATAATTATCGTGCACACTATCAACGTGTTATAAAACAAGAAAAAACTAGGGAGACCGACTATTACATAAATAGCTCTAAAAACACCATGAGAGCTATGTGGAATGTAGTCAAAGCAAAGCGAGTTAGTAAGAAAACCAAAACTGTGAACAGTAATACCAAAGTGTCTGATTTTAACAAATGTTTCGTAAACTATCCCGTTAACATGGTTTCAACGTTGCCTGCGTCCGACACTGGCCCTATTGTTCTAATGGCTACCAACCTGACTGACAGCACGACAGGATTTTTTAAATTTACACCAACATCCAAAACCATAGTTAGAGACACGATTCAGCAACTAAAAAACACCAAGAGTGAGGATATTTATGGTCTTATTCTGGACGTTCTCAGAATATCACTTAATATCTTAATACCACCATTAATTAAACTCTTCAATCGCTGCATTAAGACAAAATCATTCCCAGATTGCTTCAAGGTGGCTAAAATTATACCCATACTGAAGAAAGGCCACAAGCATGACCCAAACAATTTTCGTCCAATTTCCATATTGCCGGTTCTGTCAAAAGTATTTGAGAAAATACTAGGTGTTCAACCTTCGGCATTCTTTGAAACAGAAAGACTCTTAAGCCACCGACAATATGGTTTAATAAGTAAACGATCAACTATTGACGCAATCCTGGACTTTGCCAATGAATGCTTGGAAAGCTTTGAAAATGACCAATACCTAAATGCTTAGTTTCTGGACTTGTCAAAGGCATTTGATTGTGCGTCCCACTCAATTCTGTTGTGTAAACTATATCATACAATATTCATCCTGATAGGTTCCT
Organism: Lordithon lunulatus; assembly: GCA_963942505.1. Taxonomy (NCBI): domain Eukaryota; kingdom Metazoa; phylum Arthropoda; class Insecta; order Coleoptera; family Staphylinidae; genus Lordithon; species Lordithon lunulatus. The sequence goes on along the minus strand of OZ012674.1, from coordinate 38,941,950 downwards.
GCTTTCATACCTAACAAACCGTACTCAAATAGTTCATGTCGCTGGGGAAGTTTCTGAACCTCTCCGGATTAGCATAGGCGTTCCATAAGAGAGCTTAGGTCCTCTTATATTTTAAATTTACATTAATGATCTACCTAAGAATGGGCGGATTAATAATTCGCGGATGATACAACCCTATTCAATCTAAAATCAGTCTGTGAGCAGGGTGAAATTCATTCAAATTTATTTAATTGCATTGTATTTTATCTTTTTTAAACTGAATATTTTTAAAGTTATATTTGTAGTTTTAAGTGTATTGAAATATTAAATTGTGTATTGACTTGTGTGAATACGAACAACAGCACCGATAAAATTATGATTATTGATTATTGATTATTGATTATTGATTATTGATTATTGATTATTGATTATTGATTATTGATTATTGATTATTGATTATTGATTATTGATTATTGATTATTGATTATTGATTATTGATTATTGATTATTGATTATTGATTATTGATTATTGATTATTGATTATTGATTATTGATTATTGATTATTGATTATTGATTATTGATTATTGATTATTGATTATTGATTATTGATTATTGATTATTGATTATTGATTATTGATTATTGATTATTGATTATTGATTATTGATTATTGATTATTGATTATTGATTATTGATTATTGATTATTGATTATTGATTATTGATTATTGATTATTGATTATTGATTATTGATTATTGATTATTGATTATTGATTATTGATTATTGATTATTGATTATTGATTATTGATTATTGATTATTGATTATTGATTATTGATTATTGATAATAATAATAATAATAATATTTATTAAACGGGTCTAACCCTTGAAAATACAATAAAATATATATACATAGATTACATGACTAAAATAAGCTTAAATGTAACCAAAATAAATCATTGCTTCACAATCAATTTAGGTTTAATGAGATATTACTCTTTTTAAAACGTGTTAAATCATCCGAGAATATTCAGATGTGATTTGAATCACATACAGCGATATTTGCTATCCTTATTAACCCCGATAATGGATTGTTGTATTCAAAATCTGTTTTATGAAAGCGCTCCCTAAAAATTATACGACTTCGCGTCCCCATGCCCTCCTCTTGGACCCAGAAATTAATGCCACCGAGAAGAGATGGGCAATCAATTTGATTATTAATGATCTTATAAAGAAATGTAAGATCATAACGAGCTCTCCTAACGTCCAGGGGCGGTAAATTGAGGGACGACATAAGATTGCTATAATTTAGATTAATTAAGCTAATCTTTAATTTGAACGCTGCCATTCGAATAAATTTATTTTGAACCTTATTAATTTCCTTGGTCCTATATAAGTGGTGTGGTGCCCATACCGAAGACGCATATTCGACTCCAGGGCGAATCAAAGCACAGTACAAGTGTTTAACGGTAGATACCGAAAAATCTTTCGAAATTCTAGATACAAATCCTAACATCTTAAGCCCTTGATTTACGAGTGACCTTTAAACGTTAGTTTATAGTCGAATAATACACCCAAATCACTAATTTCTAGAACTCTTTCAACTTCAGCGTCACCTATACAATAGGTTCCAGAGACTGATTTATTACTGTTACGATAGAAAGAAATAGCTTTACACTTGCTAGTATTCAAAGGTAAGTCATTTATCTCGCACCAGCTTAAAATACGATCGAGATCTTGAATCAGTTTACAATCATCTAGATTAGATATACTTCTAAATATTTTCATATCATCTGCATACAGCAACACCATACAGTGCTTAATAACATCCACTATATCATTGATAAAAACATTAAACAGAATTGGCCCAATATGCGATCCCTGGGGTACACCAGATGATACCCGGATAACCTTAGAAACGCAATTATTAATTTTTACATATTGTTTACGATTGCAAAGGAAACTCTGTAACCATTTTATAATTGTATCATTACAGCCAAGACAATTAAGTTTACGCAACAGAATTTGATGGGAGACTTTGTCAAATGCCTTGGAGAAGTCGGTATAGATTGAATCTACTTGACCCCGACACTCCAACTCATCTACCAAAAACAATTCATATGTAATTAAATTTGTAATTGTAGAACGGCCAGAATGAAACCCATGCTGTTCTTCAATTATCGTGTTTTTAAATTCCATTTCAACTGTTGTGCAATGATACCATCTAATAATTTTGGGATCGCCGATTGCAAGCAAACTGCCCTATAATTGGAGATGTCTTGGCGAGTTCCTGTTTTAAATATAGGCGATACATAGCTATCCTTCCAGACATCAGGAACACATTGCTCAACAATAGACCGCTGAAACAGTGCTGTTAGAGGATGTGTAATTGTAAAAATACAGTTAACTAAAAATAAATTCGGAATGTTATCTGGCCCACATGAGATATTCGGTTGAAGTTTGCTAATGGCATTAAAAACTAACATAAAGTCAATATAAAATTTAAAGCATGAATCCACAGGATGAGAACTTTTGAAGTCATATAAAGGAATCTTGCTGTTATTATTATTATTAAAATTATAAACAGTGGAAAAATATTTAGCAAACAGATTCAAAGAACCGTCTAAGTTAGAGCTATACTTACTATTCAAAAACATGCTTAACGGAAGGTCTTTGTTTACTTTAAATTGATTAACATAACCCCAGAATGACATTGCATTTCTGTGGATATCGCTTTCAATTCGATCAATGTATAATCTATATAAAAATTCCCTTAGAGTTTTACATTGAGAACGTAAATTGTTAAATTCAACGTAATCCCCATGATTGTTTGATTGCTTATATCTACGATGTAATTTCTTTTTCATTCTAATTAGATCTATAAGTTCTTTTGTGAACCATTTTGGGTAGTTACTATTATAAATCCTTTTTAAAGGTACAAACAGATCAATTGATCGGTACAAACTATCATAAAACGAAATCACAGCTTCATTAACATCACAGCAATTATCAAACAAAGATATCCAGTCTACCGACGCAATAAACTGGTTGATTTCAATAAAATTCACAATTCACTTTGTAAAAGTCGTAGCGAAGGACATCACAGATAATATTACCCTTCACAACAATGGCATATGCAAAATGATGGTTAGAAGCATCACTTAGTAGCTCTAGCGCACTTGAAACACTTACTTAATGTGCATCTCCAAACACGAGATCTAAAAAGACACCATTTGAATTTGGTAAATTGTTCACTTGGGAGAGGTTTAAGAACCCCATGGAATCAGCCAAGAGCTGTGTCTTGGTACTGGAGCTGCTTGGCACATTGACCCCATATTCATCATTAACCCATTTATCTCCGGGCAAATAATAATCGCCACATATCAGAAGCTGTTCTGGGTGATATTTTTTTACAATACGCTGTATAGTAGAGCAATGAGATTGGTATTTTTCATAGGTACTTAGTGGAGGCATGTACACCGCTCCAATAACTAAGCAATTTCCTTCAATTGATAATCTAATATACAATTCCTCAACCTCAGACTGTGCAAGAGGTAAAATGATTGGGGTCAATTGCTTTTTGACCCCAATCATAACTCCACCACCAGATGTTTTACAACTGGTGAGAGTTGAACGATCCTGTCGAAATATGTTATACTGATCTAGTTTAAATTCGCTGCAATTTACTTTGTTTGTAAGCCATGTTTCAACGATAATAAAAATATCATAATTGCAAATTAGTACGTTTTTTGAAAAATCAATAATTTTAGAATTCATTCCACCTATATTTTGAAAGTAAATATTAAGATTATTTACTGATTTCGAATTCTTACTTGATTTATTTTTACCATGTACATCTTAGCAGATCTATTTACGAATTCTTGTGTGTGTATCTACACTAACTGTATTAGAATTATGTTATTTGCTGTGATGATTGAAATTATTGACGTATATACCCTCCGGCCAACTAGCTGGATTCAGAAGATTTTCAAAAGGTAAATCGATGCTTCCCACTTTGAAGCATTTTTTCAGACTTATTATTTTACTAATAATCCAAGAATAAATTAAAGGAAAAAGATCAATTGGAAGAAGAATAATATCGTGGTTTAGCAACCTGAAGGACGGATTTAGATGCCCATTCGTTAAGCTATTCAGGGCAGCAGTCAACAAGATCTGCACAATAACTATGCTTTCCAATCTACAATAGATAAATGGAGAGTATATGTGGATTATGTTATGGGAGGAATATAGGTTTTAGAGGACAGAACTTAGCAACTTATAAACACAAATAATTCAGTTCATGTAAGTAAAATAATGCAAGCAACTGTAGTTAATTAATTATTATCCAAATATCAATGAATACAGCACGAAACATATAAATAGTTAGACATCATATGCACTTACATTTTTACAACTGACGTGTTGGTATAATCCTAGCCAACTCTGGCTGTTTAGTGTTGATTGTAAAATACCCAGCATCTTCCTATTTCCAACCTCGTAACATATGCCACATGTTTTACACCTCGCGCGTTGGTTATGCACGACCACAACACAAATCACACATCACCAGAGTCATCTTAAAATCCCCGTTGTTTGAACATCACTGACAGTATTTGGGGACTTGTTTATGCAACAATATTGCAATAAATGTTTGCAGCGCGTTCAAAGTTGAGAATTTTAGGCGGCCATCATGCGTGAACTACAGCGACATCTCACGGCCATCAATGACATCACTTTTCTAAAGGTAACTGTACCTGGCACTTGACAGCAGCTGTCTAAGTTTGACAGCTCCAGTTTAGTGTAAGAACATGTAAGAAGGCCGCCGGCTCTGCACATATATTATATATTTATTGCAATATTGTTGCATAAACAAGTGCCTCGGTGGAGTGAGTGATGTTCAAGCAACGGGGCTTTCATAGTGATTCCTGTGATATGTGATTTGTGTTGTGATCATGCATAATCAACGCGAAAAGTGTAATACAAGTGCTGCATGTGTTATGAGGTTGGAACTTGGAAGATTCTGGGAATATAAAAAGCCTGAGCCGGCTAGGATTATACCAGCAGGTCGTTCTAAAAAGGTCAGTGCATTATGATTTTTACCATTTATATGTTTGATGCTGTATTCATCATAGTATTTGGTTAATAATTAATCAACTACAGTTGTTTCACGTTAACTACTTACATGCACTGAATTATTTGTGCTGTCAAGTTGCTAAATTCTGGCTCCCTAATGCCCACATTCCTGCCATGTCTTGTTCACATTGTATCTTGAAATTACGAGAACATTTTCAAATACAAGTTTGTTTTTTTGTCAATGCTAACCAACTTGAAAACAATTCAACTGATTGTACCTTTTCTTTCTGGTTTACTATAGGGATTACTACACATTACTAGTATAAACTAAGAATAGTTGTATTATTATCACTCTCAACTTTTATAATAAACTATTTACGATTTGACTAGCAACACACCTTTCAAACTATTCTAATCCCGTTTGGAATGTTTGTGACTTATTGGAATCCATCCTTCTTTGCATTTCTAGTGTAATTTTTTGTATTTGCCAGCCAGCCCTGCTCTTCATACTTGCAATACCATTAAGGTTGCTGTAGTTTAAATATTTTGCTAGAATCAATCACAAAAGTAGAAAGGATGTATTTATTCTTGCCATGAATGTTAGATTGAAAATTGTGCTATTACATTATTAGAAATTAAAACCATCCCCTGGTTGACCAAGTTTCATCCATCCAACACATACTTGTGAGCCAATTTCATATTAGGTTATGATAGAAGCTTTTCAAGCAGATGTTGGTTTAGGATATACATACACCATGCATGTGTACGTTACTGATATATAGTAGTATGCATACTGTTTTTACCAATGCAAGACTTTTCAAGCAGTTTCATTCCCTACAAAATCAAATTAATACATAATCAATAATCAATCCATCATGTAACAAGTTTGAGTTGCTATCAGCTTATATATCGAGCACTATTGTTGGTAATATTGTTCAAAAATGGAATCATGAGAATACTTGTTTGTTAAAAAAAAATTGTAATTGATTTTTTGTTTTAAAATAACAACTGAACTGAACTATGTTCATAAATTTTAACAGGTTGTGTGAGGAAAAGACTTAGCTTGTAAATTGGTACTATCACCTGCCGCCTGGGCTCGCCCTCTAACTAAAATGATTTTCCTATCCTCATTATGTTACCAACAATTATATTTTTTATCAAACTGTGCTTTGTATTTCATTTGTCCCCTAAGAATGTTTTCTCCAAATTACTCATGATCTTCTCCTGTATCTTGATAACTCTCAATTTCTGCTATAGCGTGACCCAAAATAATATCCATGGCTCCTTCTTGTGGTTTTATTGATTGAACTGTTAAAATCGAATTTTTCTCAAGTATTTGTCCCATGAACTCACTAACCGTTTCTGCCTGTATCATGGAATTTTTGTACGATTTGCTTGTTTTACCATCTCATTTGCTTGAGGGTTTCTGAGTTGAGAATTAACCAAATACCCCTTTCTTGAGCGAATTGTTGAAAAGCTCTCGATGTCCCTCAGCCATTGGTTAATAACCATTTTAAACCCTCCCTGTGTTCAATCTGGGCAATCTCTACCAAAGTGTTTTTTCTTCTTGCAATTAAAGCATAGGCCCTCGACCATTGTACAGTGAGTGACTAAATGACCCATCCAGCCACAGCATTAGCATCTCCTTTCAATCTCCATAGTACACTTGCTGGTATTGGATTCCTTGGTGGGTTTATGCTGAAATAATAAATAAAAATAGTTGATGGTAGTAAATAATAATTATTAAATAAAATTATGTTGGACAAACTTTATTCAATAAATAGCTTTTAGAAGGCCTGCTTGTTTTGATGTCAATTGATTTGATATGTTTATTTTGTTGATCACGATACTAATTGGTACCTAAATCTTCTAAATATTTTGCTTTTAAGTCATTTATTGCTGAGGTGCAATAAACCCAAATTTGACACAATGAGTGGTAGGTGGAAAAAATGTGTGAAATCTGCATGGCTATTTGATGGCAGTGTTATGTAATGACCCGGGGTTCGGAGCACGTTGTACTCTCTTTGAACCCACTGTCATCAAATTTTAGATTACCTTTGATGGTATGTTAAAACCTATGGTGGGCAACCTAGGATTGGAAATAAAGTAAGTTGTATAAATAACTAGCTATTTATTTAATTACTAATGGTATCTTCTCCTAAGTATATTTAGAATGCCTGTTCTTCTGTGCTGACTGTTTTAAATTTTAAAAATAAATGTGGGTAGTCTTCAACTCTGACTCGTCTCTAACTGTAACTGAACTGTCTGTAACTATCTTATTGTGGGACATAAAATATCTCCTACTACATTCTTGGGATTGAAAATCTTCAGTGAATTAGTTAATTGCTTGGCCGGTCAAGGGCTTGATAGTTTCTGATGCTAATCCCTTATCCTAATGGTTTTATTTGTACATATCTAGATGGATTAATTATGTTAATACCTACTTATGTTAAATCTTACTCCTACAATTAGTTTTGTTAATCGATTTTGGGAGATTTATTCCCTTCTCAAAATTATTTAAATACTTTGGTGACTAATAGGAATTCAATGACTTACTGTTTATAGTAAAATTATATATGAAATATAGGAATGGTGAGAATGCAACAGCAGACATTACTACTATGTCCCACTAGTTCATCCCCATTCATTGAGATTGACACCCACTCTCTGTTATAATAAAATCAAAAACAAGTTATACTTTTCAATGTTGGTAGTGTGTATTATTATTATTTGTGACCTTGAATGATAACTAATTCATATTTATTAATTATTATTTTATTTTGACATGAATCCACCTTTACTTAGTGGTATTAAATAGTCCTTCTTACCTGTCTTGTGCCTCACTCCACTTATTCTATTTTCTTGGGTGTGCTCAATTCTCTAAAATTTAATAACATATAACACTGTAGAGTTCATTCTCATTCTCTATATTTTTTGATAAAATAAAATTGCTCACCTAGGGTTATTTTAGTCCTTCCCAGAAGGGTTTCAATTATCAACATAGTACTGCCTTTTCAGGAAAATATACACTTATGTCCTCATCCTTTCTTTGTGATTGCTGTTCCATTGCTCACCATTGGTCCGTTCTTAAAGGTGTGCTGACAAATGCTTCTTCAAAATCTGCCAAGCTATAAATCTCTGATTCTCTTATACCATGATCCAGCCATCCCTTTCAATTCCTTCTTGGCCATTTCTAGCAGAAACGCTTCAGGCCAGCTATAAAGTTTTGCCATGGACTTAACTCGTTCTATCCTTGCCTCTTTCAACTCTGTGGCTAAAAAATCTGGAATTAATATTAATATTATTACTATCAAACTACAGCACTGCTGTAAGTAAGGTATTGTTTTCACACAAACATTCGAATTGATAATGTTTTGTAAATTCAATTTTTTTTATTAATTTATTTATTCAGAAAGTCCTGTAGTACCCACAGCAGATTTTATATATATATATATATATATATATATATATATATATATATATAATTTGTTATCTGGCATATTATACGCTCTTGGCGGCGACATATTACATAGACAAGATAGATCGGAAACTTAATGTACTCTTTTTGGACACCAGAATCAGCGCCCTCTAATATCAGCACCGCAAAAAATTAGCTCGGACCTGAACCTTAGCTCAATGCAATATGCAATATATTTCATGAAATTCTAAAATAATTTAAGTGTACGAAGTATTTTTGTAAATACTCCGTACACTTAAATTATTTACATAAATAAAATGCAAGCATTTACTACACATTTCAATAAATGTTATAACCAAAAAAATAAAAACATTGCAATGTTCAATAAACTGTTTTTCATGTTTAAATGCTACTCACTTTGAATATATAATTTATATTTGGGTATATAATAAAAGAATACAACATATAACTTGAAAATATAAATATTATATAAGTCAATAGTAAAACATATTTATACATACAGTATTATGAAAATATAATTATTAAATATCTGGTATCCAACACAACTTTCTGAATGAAATGACCTATTTAATTTTGTATAACATTTTCGATATTTTGGCTTTTTTAAATTTTTTGATTTTTTGACATTTTAGACTTTGTACTTTCCGAATACATCACTGATGTAAAGGAAGGTATTGTTTTACCGAAAACGTGTTCACATTTTCAAACTAAGATTGTGGAAATATGCGATAACTTTCTGAGAAAAAAATTGTACCATTTAGCAAAAAATAATCAATTTTCGTTACGTTTTATGCCCAAAATAGTCGAAATAAATCCGATTGCGATGTCTGCGTGTGGTATGTATGTCTGTCTGTCTCTGTCTGTGAACAAAATTCCGGGAAATCGACACAACAGATTGCGACCAAATTTGGAAATCGGACAAGAGCCCGCGCTTTGGTGACCCTGTGAAAGCAAGAGCAAGATCGATTTCCTTTTGCACATATCACAAATAATGAATAATATACGTGACGTCAGCGGGCTTGGCGGAAGTGCGGAATTAGCGAAAATTGCCACATCTTAATGTAGTAAGGTATTGAAAATATACATTAATAATTACATTACATTTTCATGTGAAACTGTGAACATTTGAAAATGTGAAATATGAAAATGCCTAAATGTAAATATGTCAAAATGTTAAAATGTGAATATGTTAAAATGTCAGAATGCCAAAAAGATAAAAAGTCTAAATCTCACGTGTCAGAAATTTCAAAGAAAGTAAAAAATAAATCAGAAATGTCGAAAAAGTAAAAAAAAGTCAAAAACGTCAACAAAAAAAACAGTAAAAATTTTCAAAAAAAGTATAAAAATATAATCTTTAAAAAAAGTCCAAACGTTGAAAATGTCGAAAATGAAACAGGTTATGTAATTCGGAAAGTCGTGTGGTGCCCACACCAGATATTTACTTTCCGAATACATCACTAATGTAATAAAGGAAGGTATTGTTTTACCGAAAATGTGTTTTCAAACTAAGATTGTGGAAATATGCGATAACTTTTCGGGGGTAAAAATTACACCAGCCGGAAGGTATTGTTGCCGTGAACCATTTAGCAAAAAAATTCAATTTTCGTTACGTTTTATGCCCAACCTAATCGAAATAAACCCGATTTTTGCGATGTCTGTGTGAGGTCTGTATGGGGTCTGTCTGTATGTCTGTATGGTGTCTGTCTGTATGTCTGTATGGTGTCTGTCTGTATGTCTGCATGGTGTCTGTCTGTATGTCTGTATGGTGCCTGTCTGTATGTCTGTATGGTGTCTGTCTGTTAACAAAATTCCGAGAAAACGGTAGAACAGATTGCGGCCAAATTTGGCAAATATCTGCGGACACTATCCGAGGCGATCCTGTGAAAATGTGAGCAAAATCAAAAAACTAAAACAGAAGATTTCTCAATAATAGCGATTTCCGATTGCGCATATGACATGTCTATTTACATATATAATTAGCTAAGCGGAAAAAATGGCCTCCATTGCATGAGATTAGCGGGCGGGTAGGGGGTCGGAAAAGGTGTCATTGGAAAGGGGCATCCTTTTAGACGTCGGGAAAATTAGACCGGGCACTATAGCTCCGGTAGGAAAATCTGTGGAAACGTGAAAAGCCGGGAAAGTGCGAAAGATGGAATTGATCGTATCAAAAAATTCAACTGTCAGTTTGTGCGCGCTAAAAAGGCAAAGAAAAATTGGGGAAAAAAATATTAGAAAATGTCAACCAGTAGGCGTGTACTGCCGGAAAAGTGCAAAAATAAAAAACGAGTTTTTCACACAAAAATCGAGATTGGTCTCATTGGATGAGTTAGATGAGTCAGTTTTGGATAAATAATCCAAAACTGACTCATCAACTTAAATTATAACTGCCCTAAAGTTACAGATAAAGCTGCAAAAAGTGAAAATGTTAAATTTCAATAAATGTCCGTCAACGTCACACAACTATGGTCCGTTGCGTCAAAATTGGGGTCTCCCCAGAAGTGACATGGCCCTGAAACGTAGTTTGATTGTCTATATGGCAGGAAAAATGTCGAGATTATTCAAAATTGAACCTGAGAAGCTATAGAGCTTGACAAATTTTTGAAACGTTGAAAATTTTATTTTAAGATATAAAGTGGTTTTTAGTCTTATATTGTAGATTCTTCATATCCAAAGAGAAAAACTCTTATTATATTTTTTCCCTAAAACAAAAGACAAACCAGTCACATGATATACTATAAAAGTGATAAAAATCGGCTAATGCTAAAACTACCGTCCGTCCGTTCAAAATTGGGGCCGTCCCAGAAGTGCCATGGCCCTGAAACTTATGTCGTTTGATTTAAAATATAGTCTAGATGGCGGTAAAAAAATGGCGAGATTGTTGCAAATTGTACTTGAAAAGTTACAGCGCTTGGCAAATTTTTGATACATTGAACATTTTATTTCATGTTAGAAAGTGATTATTGGTACTATTTTGTAGGTGTTTCATTTTCAAAGAGGAAAACAGAAATATATTGTTATAAAATATGTACCGTTTTGATGGTAAGGCCGAAGAAGTGAAGAAAATAAAAATAAATTCTGTCAAATCGAAATCGACTTCAGCCTATTGAATAGGAAATTTTGAACGAAATATAAAATCTTAGTACAATTTTTCCCTAAAACAAAAGATAAACCCGTCACAAATTTAATTTTAAAAGTAATAAAAATTGGTAAAAATGCCAAAACTATCGTGCGTCCGTTCAAAATTGGGGCCGTCCCAGAAGTAACATGGCCCTGAAACTTGTGTCGTTTGATTGGAAATATAGTCTAGATGACGGCAAAACGTAGAGATTGTTTTAAATTCAATTGCAAAGAGAAAAACTCAAAAATATTGCTATATAAAGTATACTGTTTTAGCGGTAAAGTCGAAGAAGTGAAGAAAAATAAAATAAAGAGTGTCCAAATAAGATGAACTTCATCCTGCTGGATAGATAATTTCGAACCAAAATCTTAAAATATTTTTTCCCAAAAACAAAAGACAAAATCGTCACATAATAAATTATAAAAGTCATAAAAATCGGTAAAAATATCGTCTAGATGGCAGGAAAAATGTCGTCTTAGTCTTATTTTATAGGTCTTTCATTCCTAACGAGAAAAAACTTAATGTTATAAAAACTGTACCGTTTAGGCGGTAAAGTGGAAGAAGTGTAGAAAATCAAATAAAAATTGTCCAATCAAATTCAACTGCAGATAGGTGGATAGACAATTTTGAACCAAATGAAAAATCTCAGTATAATTTTTCACAAAAACAAAAGACAAACCCGTTAGATGATAAATTATAACAATAATAAAAATCGTTAATAATCCCAAAACTATTTTGCGTTGTGTCAAAATAGAAGATTAGTAGAAGATTACCAAGAAATAAAACTAACCTCATTTGATTTTAATTTTCAAAATTTATTTTCTATAGAAACGGGTAACATGCCCTCTTCGTTATCAAGTTCTATTGGAACATCAAATAATATTAATGAGAACATTGCGATGGAAAATGTTACAGCAAATGAATTAACCGCGTATATTATTAGACAATGCGCATAGTAATATCATAAATGGTATGTTTTTTTACCTAATCGGCAATGCCGTGTATAAAATAAAATAAACAATGTCCTATCAAAATCAACTAAAGCCTCTTACATATATAATTTAGAACCAAATAAGAAATCTCAATACAATTTGCATGCCTTTCTGTAGAAAGGAATCAACAGACAAAATATGTTTGTTTTTCTTACCTTTACACTGAATGTAAACAATTTAACTTAATTAATTGAAATTAAAAAAAAATGCTTTAAAGCTCTAGATGTCGAAAATTAACCTGAGATGAATAGATACTTTTTAGTTTATATAAATCTGTTTTCTCAACTTGTAACATTAGGTGGATTGGTTCCTTTCTGCAGAAAGATATTCCAAGTCAAACTTAAATTAGAATTGCTCTACAGTTACAGATAAAGCTGAAAAAAGTAAAAATGTAAAATTTCAAAAAATGTCCGTCAACGTCACAAAACTAAGGTCCGTTGCGTCAAAATTGGGGTCGTCCCATTAGTGGCATCGCCCTGAAGCTTATGTCGTTTAATTGCAAATATAGTCTAGATGGCAGGAAAAATGTCGAGATTGTTCCAAATTGAATCTGCAAAGCTATAGGCCTAATTTTTGAAACAGAAAATTTTATTTCCTTGTAGAAAGTGGGTTTTATTCTTATATTGTAGATCCTTAATTTCCAATGAAAAATAACACAAAAATATTGTTATCAGAAGCGTACCGTTTTGGCGGTAAAGTCGAAGAAGTGAAGAAAAATAAAATAAAAGTTGTCCAATCAAGATGAGTTTTGGCCAGTTGGATAGACAATTTTGAACCAAATGAAAAATCTTAGTACATTTTATCCCTAAAACAACAGACAAATCCGTCACATGATAAAATATAAAAGTGATAAAAATCGAAAAAAAGATTCCAAAACTACCGTCCGTCCGTTCAAAATTGGGGCCGTCACAGAAGTGGCTTGGTCCTAAAAATAATGTGGTTTGATTGAAAATATAGTCTAGATGGCGGGAAAAATGTCGAGATTGTTTCAAAATGAACCTGTAAAGTTACAGGGCTTGGCAAATTTTTGAAACTTTAAAATTTTTATTTTATGGTAGAAAGCGGTTTTTAGTCTTATTTTGTAGGTCTCATTTTCAAAGAGAAAAACATTAAAATATGGTAATAAAAAGTGTACCGTTTTTGCGGTAAAGCCTAAGAAGTGAAGAAAAAAATTAATTTAAAAAATTGGCCAATCAAGATGAGCTTTACCCTGATGCATAGATAATTTTGAACCAAATGAAATATCTTAATACATTTTTTCCCTAACACAAAAGACAAACCCGCCACATGATAAAATATAAAACTGATAAAATCAATAAAAATGCTAAAACTACCTTCCGTCCGTTCAGAATTAGGGCCGTCCCAGAAGTGGCATGGCCCTAAAACTTATATCGTTTGATTAGAAATATAGTCTAGATGGCGATATTTTAAATTGAACCTGTAAGCTACAGGCTTTGCAAATTTTTGAAACTTTGAAAATTTTATTTTATGAGAGAAAGCGGCTTTTGGTCCTATTTTGTAGGTATCTCATTTCCAAAGAAAAAAACATAAAAATATTGTTATAAAAAGTATACCGTTTTGGTGGTAAAGTCGAAGAAACGAATGAAAATAAAATTAAAATTATCCAATTAAGATGAATTTTAGTCTGTTGGATAGAAAATTTTGAACTAAATGAAATATCTTAAAATATGTTTTCCTTACAACAAAAACTAAACCAGTCACATTCCAAATAATAAAACTGATAAAAATCGATAAAAATTCTACCTTCCATCCGTTCAAAATTGGGGCCGTCTCAAAAGTGGCATGGAGCTGAAACTTATGTCGTTTGACTGGAAATATAGTCTAGTATAGTCTCAGTAGGATACCCAATTTTGAACCGAATGAAAAATCTTAGTTTAATTTTCTTTAAAATAAAAGACAAACGCTCATGATAAATGTGCTCAAAAGCGGTAAAAATGCCAAAACTCCCTTCCGTAGCTTCCAAATTGGGGCCGTCCCAGAAGTGGCCTGGCACTGAACTGTATGTCGTTTGATAGAACATATAGTCTATATGGCGAGGAAAATGTCGAGTATGTTTCAAATTGAAGCGGGAAAGCTACAGGACAAAATTCTGAAATTTTATTTCACGATTTCGCGCTTGGACTCATTTGTAGGTGTTTTAATTCCAAGGGAAATTCCACAAAAATTTTGTTATAAAAATTGTACCGTTATGACGATAAAAGTAAAGAAAAATAAAATACAAATTGTCCTAATAAAATAAGCTAAAGCCTGTTGGATAGACAATTTAGAATCAAATAAAACATCTGTATACAATTTTACCATGAAACAAAAGACAGATCTTCTTATAAAGGGAAAAAATACTATCTTCGCATGACACTATACTGATAAGGTAAAACTAGCAAATTTATAAGCATAATGTTTTCCCATTCCAGATTTTGTTCCATAATTATCTCTTCGTGGCATTGTGATAATAATAATGATACCGCTTTCTGAAGTTGGTAAAAGCACAAGAAAATTTAGGATTTAGATTTTAAGCATTGGCATTAAACGTTAATTTTACGCGAGATATTTTAAAACCATTTTGTCTCCATTCGTTTTTTTAAATAATTAGTGTTACGATATATTGTCAAATCTAATGAAAATGGTGTTTGTCGTCTTGACCCATCATTCGTAAAAGTAACTACAGTAAATATATAAATACATTTATAAGTTGGACTTTGTAGTAATATGAGTAAATCTACGGGTCGAGCTCAGTAACAAAAAAATGTATACCGGGACAGTTCGGAACAAAGAATGAATTGCATTGAAAGGGATCAAGTGGAAATGTGGAAGGTTGTAAATTTATTTTTTAAATAATTAGTAATTATAATTAGTGATTTTATATACAAGAAAATTGTAATGGAAAACGTAACAATATTGAATAGTATGGAAATGTTAGAAGGTTTAGGTTTGATTCAAGCCAAACAAGCAAACGCATATACTTTTTTATTTATCATACAGTATATTTGTTATCATCCAGATTTTAAGATAATATAATGAACTAACGGTATTATGCAATGAAAAGCATACACCAGATTCAGTAAAGGATATACGATTTTTCTTTCCAAATTGGTGTATAGCAGTTTGTAAACATGAATTTTTCACGGGCAGATTTCTACCAAAACTGAGCTACTTGAAATAATAGATACCCATGCAAAATATGGTATTAACACATACAGTAGTTAAATCAAAAACATGCGTTATCCACATTAAATGATCGGAATATCTAAATGTTTTTCCGCTCCAAACCTCTCAATTATACATCTTTCATTGCAGCAATGGCTGCAACGAGGCACTAGTAATAAATAATACACGTGACGTCAGCGGGCGTGGCGTAACTCAATCGCGGAATTAGCGATAATTGTCGCATATTAAATGTAGTAAGGTAATGAAAATATACATTAATAATTATATTAAATTTTCATGTGAAAATGTGAAAGATGAAAATGCCTAAATGTAAAAATGTCAACAAAAAAAAGTCAAAAAAGTAATTAAAAAAAGTGAAAAAAGTCAAAAATGTTAAAAATGTTAAAAACGTAATAAATGTCAAATATGTTGAATGAAGTCAAAAAGACATTCGGAATTCGTTTCGCTCAACTGAGAGCATCATTCCTGCGCTCGTATCGTGTTTATACATATTTAGCTTTCTATTAATTCCTAAAATTCAAGTTTTTTGTAGAGACAAAGTAGTGATTAGTGACAGTGTAGTTTGAGGAGATGTCTTCACGCGACGGGACTCCTGGTGGAATCCCGTGGGCACGTGCAGGGGAAAACCTCCGCCTGGTGCACGGACACCCGTTAAAGATAAGGCTGGGACCGATACATTTAGCATCATAAATAACGCGCCAGCGGTCTTGGGCGATAACACTATGGACAGTGTTAACGATTCAGATATAAATATCAATTAAAATCATTCGCAATCCACAGTACGTGGGTTCATACGCTAATAATAACTCAGTTAAAAATATTGCTCCAAACAAAAAGCCGGTTTTTCTCAACGATAGAAATATAAATAGGTCTGAGCATTTTTATGATATATCGACATTTGCAACTTTTTTTTGATATTTTGACTTTCATGAATTTTTACTTTCCGAATACATCACTGATGTAAAGGAAGGTATTGTTTTACTGAAAACGTGTTCACGTTTTCAAACTAACATTGTGGAAATATGCGATAACTTTCCGGGAAAATAATTACACCAGAAGGAAGGTATTGTTGTCGTGTACCATTTAGAAAAAAAAAATCAATTTCCGTTACGTTTTATGCCCAAAATAGTCGAAATAAACCCGATTTTTGCGATGTCTGTGTGTGGTATGTATGTTTGTCTGTCTGTCTGTGAACAAAATTCCGGGAAAACGACACAACAGATTGCGACCAAATTTGGCAAATATCAGGGCTATCCAGGACGATTCAGTGAAAATTTGAGCATAATCGGTTCACTAACAGCGAAGGCATCACAATCAACACGACGCAATTTCAGCATGATCGGTTCACTAACATAGAAGATTTCTCAATAATAGCGATTTCCTATTGAGCATATCACAAATAATGAATAATATAGGTGACGTCAGCGGGCGTGGCGTAAATCAAGCGCGGAATTAGCGAAATTTGTCGCATCTTAAATGTAGTAAGGTATTGAAAATATACATTAATAATTACATTACATTTTCATGTGAAACTGTGTACATTTGGAAATGTTCAATATGAAAATGTCTAAATGTAAATATGTCAAAATTTCAAAATGTATAAAAGTGTGCCAAAAAGAGTGCCAAAAAGATAAAAAGTAAAAATGTCAAAAACTCACGTGTCAAAAATTTCAAAGAAAGTAAAAAATAAATCAGAAATATCAAAACAGTAACAAAATTTTAAGTAAAAAAATAAAATTAAAAATTAAAAAAAAACGTCAAAAAGTCAACAAAGTAAAAAATGTCAAAAGAAGCCAAAAATATTTAAAAAACAAAAAAAAAACTAACAAAAAAGTCAAAAAAATTTCAACAATAATAAATATGTCAAAAACGTCAAAAAAAAAGTAAAAAAAAAACAGTAAAAAATGTCAAAATATCTGGTGTGGGCACCACACGACTTTCCGAATTACATGGCCTATTTAATTTTGTATAACATTTTCGACATATTCAAATTTTGGGCTTTTTTTTTGACATTTTGACATTTTTTATTTTTTTGTAATTTTTAACTTTTATTTACTTTTTCGACATTTTTTACTTTTGTTTTGACATTTTTTACTTTTTTGACTTTTTTTGACATTTGACTTTTTTGATTATTTTAAAAAAATACTTTTTTTGATTTTTTATGACTTTTTTTTTACTTTCTTTGAATTTTTTCACACGTGAGATTTTGATATTTTCACGTTTTGACATTCTGACTTTTTATCTTTTTGGCATTCTGACATTACAACATATTGACATTCTGATATTTTAACATATTAACACTCTAACGTTTTAACATTTTGGCATTCTGACATTTTTACATTTTGAAATTTTGACATATTTACATTTAGGCATTTTCATATTTCTCATTTTCAAATAGTTTCACATGAAAATGTAATGTAATTATTAATGTATATTTTCAATACCTTACTACATTTAAGATGCGACAATTTTCGCTAACTCCGCGCTTGATTTACGCCACGTCCGTTTCGCTGACTTCACGCTGTTTTAGTGAACCCATCTTGCTCAAATTTTCACAGGGTCGCCGAAGCATCCGATTTCCAAATTTGGTCGCGATCTGCTGTGCCGTTTTCACACCGTGAGCGTTAAATGGTGCGGCACAGCGTCTAATTATTCTCCGTGCGTCGTGTTGATCGTGATGCCTTCGCTGTTAGTGAACCGATTATGCTCAAATTTTCACTGGATCCTCCTGGATAGTCCTGATATTTGCCAAATTTGGTCGCAATCTGTTGTGTCGTTTTCCCGAAATTTTGTTCACAGACAGACAGACAGACATACATACCACACACAGACATTGCAAAAATCGGGGTTATTTCGACTATTTTGGGCATAAAACGTAACGAAAATTAAAATATTTTTATTATTAAAACAATACCTTCCTTTACATCAGTGATGTACTCGGAAAGTAATAAACTAAGATTTTTCATTTTGTTCAAAATTGTGTATCCTACTGGCTTCAGTTGATTTTGATTGGATAATTTTTATTCTATTTATCGTCACTTCTTCGACTTTACCGATACAACTGTAAACTTTTTATAACAATATTTGTTTTTGTTTTGTGTTTCCCTTTCAAGTTTAAGGACCTACAAAATAAAATCAAAAACTACTTTCTATCATGAAATAAATAATCAATGTTTCCACAAATTGGCTAAGCACTGTAGATTTTCCGGTTCAATTTGAAACATCTCAACATTTTTCCCGCCACCTAGACTATATTTCCAATCAAACTCAAATTCAAATCAGTTTCAGGGCAAAGCCACTTTTAGACGGCCCCAATTATGAACGGACGTAAGGTAGTTTTGGAATTTTTACCGATTTGTATCACATTTATATTTTATCATGTGACGGGTTTATCTTATGTATTAAGACTTTTTATTTGGTTCAAAATTATCTATCCAGCAGGCCAAATCTCTTCTTGCTTGGCCTATTTTTATTATTTTTGTCTTCACCTCTTCGACTTTACCGTCCAAACGGTACACTTTTTATAACAATATTTTTATATTTTTCTCTTTGGAAATGAACGGCCTACAAAATAAGACTAAAACTACTTTCTATGGTGAAATAAAATTTTCTAGATTTCAACAATTTGCCAAGCCCTGTAGCTTTTCGGGTTCAATTTGAAATAATCTCGACATTAGTTCAAAATTGTCTATCCAACAGGCTAAAATTAATCTTAATTGGATAATTTTTATTTTGTTTTCATTCGTTTCTTCGACTACTAAAACGGTATACTTTTTATAACAATATTTTTATGTTTTTCTCTTTTGGAAATGAGATACCTACAAAATAAGACCAAAAGCCGCTTTCTATCATAAAATAAAATTTTCAACGTTTCAAAAATTTGCCAAGGCTTTACAGGTTCAATTTAAAATAATCTTAACAGTTTTCCCGCCATCTAGACTATATTTCTCATCAAACGATATAAGTTTTAGGGCCATGCACTTCTGCGATGGCCCCAATTTTGAATGGACGGAAGGTAGTTTTAGCATTTTTATTCATTTGATCCGTTTTATATTTTATCATGTAACGGGTTTGTCTTTTGTTTTAAGGAAAACATGTATTTAGATATTTCATTTGGTTCAAAATTATCTATCCAGCTTGCTAAAGCTCATCTTGATTGGCGAATTTTTAAATTTGTTTCTTATATATATATATATCCTATATTTTGTTGTTATAATGTATACATTGATTTAATAATTATTATTGTTACTTTATAATTTTATTTTAGATTTTTTTGTTGTGATTATTCCTAGAAATAAATTCATTATTATTAAAAGTGGAGTAAAATGACGTTTAAAATTATAAAAATTCATGCATTTATGGGTGTGTTGATTTCAGTCTTTCAATACACCCGAATAATTGTTCGCCCAGTTTAAAACACAGGTAAGACAACTTTCAAGTGTGTTGATATGACATGAGGTACTGTTGAGTTGTACAAGCCCTACGGTTACATTAGATATTACAATAATGAAAAGATGAGCTGCAGCCTGGACTTGTTGATACTTGCAATTTCAGAATTGTAGAATCTCTTCTCACTCACAAGTTTTCCAAAATCTGTAAGGGAATGACGCTGGCACTAATAAAAAGAAATATCACACACAAGCACTCATTATTTATTATAGTCTATTAATGAATAAAATTGTAATCAATAAATCATAATATTGCTGGTTGTAGTAATATAGGCTTCTCACCAATAGATTAGTGCCATCCCTCAACAGTTATTATTGGTATAAAGTGTTTTTGTGGTTTAAATATGGTTCTATTTGATATAACAAAGATACACTTGAATCAAAATTATAACAAAAATGCTAGAAGCTTTCTCAACAACTTTGCTATTAGGATATCACACTATCAAATTATGCTAAAGCTCTACCATAGCTGCTTTCATTTAACATTTCTAGTCACTCTGAACATTACATGTCCAATCAGCTTGAAACAAAACAAAAATAGAACTCACTATTTTGTGAATGTGAACAGTTTACTGTCAATTTCTCTTGGGTAGTCAACAATACAACCAACCATGATATGCAATTTTTTTAACTGTAAGAGTAAGAATAGCAAGAATACAATTAAATAAGAGTAGTAACAATACAATTTATTTAAATAACTCCCATCTACATGTGCCTACATAGTCAACCACCTTAACCTCACTATAAATAATGAATACATGCACAATGTGGAGTAATGTAAAGATAGAATTGTGTGCATCAGGAGTAGCTTACATGAAAAATAGAACAAGGGACAATAAGCCCAGAGCAGCACAGAGCAATAACCGAAAACAGCTAATATAAGTTTAACTGTATTAATTATTACTTTCAGAAAGCAGCAGCAGAAATCAGTTCTAACAAATGCTCTTTTGCAAATAAACGTACATGGAATAACATTGCAAAGGGTGCAACTGAGTC
Organism: Lordithon lunulatus; assembly: GCA_963942505.1. Classification (NCBI taxonomy): domain Eukaryota; kingdom Metazoa; phylum Arthropoda; class Insecta; order Coleoptera; family Staphylinidae; genus Lordithon; species Lordithon lunulatus. Next base: position 38,920,723 of record OZ012674.1, on the reverse strand, counting down.
ATAAATAAGTAAGAAAACTCTTCTTAAAGAGATGTATCGTTATTGTATCTTAAATGTACTCCAGATTAAAAGAAATCAGTGTCATTTATTCCACCTCATTTGCATGCTTGATGTCTATGTTATTCTTTATTCAACTGTGCTTTTTGTTTATTTGTAATTGCCTTCTGTGCTTGTAAACAAACCTATTGTAATTAATTTTGAGGTTATACCGTTTGTGGCTATATTTATAAACCTTCGGAACGTCGTGCTATATTTATGCAACTTCCCGTCGATTGTTGATTTCCCTAAAACACTCATACGATGAGCTTTCTGCTTATTAACGCCAATAAGTTAATTAACTTTTTGAGGTTCTGTTTTCGATAAATAAATGCGTGTTTATAGGGAAATGTCAAAAGGAATCGGCGATTGTCGGAATTGTTCGTGTGTCGAAAGTAAGGCTAGCTACACACTTTATTATTTAAATTACTTCTTTGTTTATTTTTCTTAACGTCTGCTATGAGAATATAATTAATGATTAGTGGCTAAATATGGTATAATCAACAAACTATAAGATCTTATAATTCGTTGGACATGAGTTATCATAATGAAATATAAGCGAAATTCGTGATTATAGTGTGATACTTGCCTAACTAATACCAACCGTTTTGTTACAGTGAAGCAGTCGATGTATCAACATTTCTTGGTTGACAGGTAGTTGCGCAGAAGCAATTGCGTCGCACGTTTGTTTTGTAAACACATGGCAAACACCGGTGTGTTTTCTAAAGCAATACGTTTTTCGTTCGCCAGCAGTCGTGAATTTTGTGAACGAATTTTATTGATCGCAACAACGGCCTTAATCGGTATCTACAACGGATCTCCGCTGTTAACAAGGATTTCGACGTATATCTACCAGAAATATCTACACAAATGGAGGTGAGTTTAACCTTTAATTATAAATTTTGTTGTCTTTAATTGTTTTCATTACATTGTTACAGCTATTGATTTATCAAATCTAGTTGTTGTGTGTACAGGCGGAAAATCCACCTGCTCACACCAAATATGATGTGTAGAACACTACCTCAGGAAAACTTACATGTTTAAAATGTTTATTGGACAATGGTTTAACAACTATTTAAAGTGATATCTAACTCATATAGCTCAATGATGTTGGCTGGTTGTGTTTTATTTAGAGAGTTTGTGTGAATAAGTGTGAGAACGATGTCCATTTTATAACATCAGCTCTATTAATTGAAGGGCAATATTCTGTTGAAGAGTTTCTGATGGGGTCTTAATGTAAATGCATGTCCACTTTCTAATTGGGCTATTACCCTCTTCGTAATAGGTGCATCATTTGCTTGAGTAAAGATTTGTTGTTACTTAACAATGTCAACAGATGGTCTACAAGTATAATCTGATGCCAATTAAGTATATACACAACACAGCAAAAATGTACAGATTTTTTTCATGTAAAATAATGTTTTGTTACTGAACACGTTGGTTTTATTATTGTAGTGTTTTTTTGTTTGTTTGTTTTATATGTTAAATGTATATTTGGTATGTAATAGACTTAACATTTATTTTCAGAATATGTCATCAGCTGATGTACACACCATCTACTTGAAGATGTTCCAATATTTACTCAAATTAGAATGGGCAGGAAAGGCTGTGGCATGTTCTTATAACAACTTCCTGGTCTGGCTATAGATTTTGATTATGAATGATGGACGAAATGGACAAGGCAGTTGGATAATTAAATTAATATCTCTACATCCAGATGCCAGAAGGTAAATTTTATATTAATATGATAACAATCAGCTAAGAACTAAAAATAGTCTGACATAATTTTTAGTTGATTGTTATAATAATAATAATTCTTTATTTATGGCAATGCCATTTCATACAAATTCTTACAAAATATAAGATATAAAATATAAAAAATTACAACCTACAAAATAAAATAGAATAACTAAGTGTACATACATGAACATATAGAAACAGGTGAAAATTTACATTTAATTTAAACTAACATGTAAAATCAATTTTAAAAATGAACTTTTAAAGACTGTCACTGACGAATTAAAAAGTAAAATATCTGCATTTGCATTATAAAAATTTGCCAGCAATTGAATTCTAGTAACTGGAGAATTACAGCTATAATTTCTGGTGTGAAATGTCACCCTAAACAGAGGTGTTTGTCTGTTTTGTCTGTTAGTGGGATTAATCTAGAAGTCAAGCTCACCTAGTAATTCAGCATAGTTTATAAAACCATTCACTAGCCAGTGGAGGAAACAGATGTCATTTATTACTCTGCGATCGGCAAAAGTCAATAAATTAAAATTGTTTAAAATAATTGCATTACTAACACTAATTCTATTGGTTTTAAATGCCAAGTACCTTATGAACTTAGTCTGAATTCTTTCTTACAATGTACTTGGTCGTTTGAATTCCACACAACCGAGGCATTCTGTTATTGGATGAACAAGTGAAATGAAGAGATGTTTAGTAGTCTGTGCTGTGAAATATTTTAGTTGCGACAAACAGATCCCAAGCATCTAAAAGTCTCTCCTGCTATCTTCGATATATGAGCAGAAAATTTAATTGTAAGTCAAATAGGACCCCCAAATCATAAATTTCATTAACACTTTTTAACTTAGTGTTATATAAAACATATTGTGTCATCAGCAATGAAGACTTCCTACAAAAGGAGATAGCTATGCACTTACTGGTGTTTAGATGCAAACAATTTACTTGACCACTCCTCTAAACCATGCAGGTCAGTCTGCAATTGCTGGGAATCAGTTAATTGATGTAAACATTATTAGATCGTCCGCAAACATTAAAAAACGGGTGTTCTTCACATAGAGATTAATATCATTTATAAATAAAAGAAATAAAATAGGACCGCAGTGAGAACCTTGTGAGACACCAGACGTTACACGTATCTCTTCGGATTTACATTCTGCATATCTAACACATTGAGAACGTTCCAACAAGAATGACATCATCCAATTTACTATCTACTCAGACAAACCCAAGGCACTTAATTTAGCGCATAATAATCTATGATTCACTTGATACCTTGGAGAAGTCCGTATAAATAGCATCTACTTGTTCTCGATTTTCCATAGCTTTTAGGATATAGTTTTGATATAACAACAAATTGGTTGTGGTAGATCTGCCCTCCATAAAGCCGTATTGTTCATCAATAATTATTTCTCGTAACATCCAGCGTAGTTGCGCTTCTACAAGACTGTCTAAAAGTTTTGCTAACGAACATTGAATCGACATTCCCCTGTAATTACTAATAACCTCACGATTTCCAGGTTTAAAGATTGGAGTTATAAACGATTGTTTCCACATGTAGGAAACCTTCTGCATTGTAATGAAGAACTAAATAGTAATATAATAAGCTTTGATATAGTGTAGATGTATTTTTGCAATAAAGAATTTGACACTCCATCCGGACCTCATGACCAACTTTTAGATAAATTTTTAATACCATTGAATACATCGATATGTCAATTTTTATCAAATCCGGAGCAACTGTATGGTTATTTATTTTTTGTGCTTCTGCCGAAAGTTGACCTGTATCATTGACGTATACAGATGAAAAATAATCTGCGAAGGCATCAGCAATTTCAATTGCAGTGTTAAAATTGACGTCATTATAAGTCATGCGCGCAGGCATATTGTTGGATCGCTTTATGTTATTAATGTGAGACCAGAATGAATTCGGGTTTTTCAATAAGAGATGCTTCTGTACGTGTTATATAAGCCTTATACAATATATTATTTAACGTTGTACACTCCTTGCGTAGCTCTTGAAATATGTGATAGTCAACTAAACTATTCGTACGTTTATAATTTTTGTGAGCAGTTTTCTTTTTCCTTATCAAATTTATCAAATTATTGTTAAACCATTTAGGATACCGACTAGAATATATAGTTTTCTTAGGTATAGACCATTAAAAACATAATAAAATTTAGCTACCATTTTATCTAAATCGCAGTTGTTAAAATAAGAGTCCCAATCTATAGCGGCTAACGCATTGTTAATTTCTAAATAGTTACCTTTCTCAAAGTCAAATATTTCTACCTTGGTTTGTACATTATGATTAAGCGATAGGAAGACATATACAGTATGGAAGATGGTGAGAATTTATATTACATAAAACCTCATGTGTAGTTGATACCTTCGACAAATTATCAGAAGCAAATTCTAGATTTAAGAAAACTCCCCTTTCATTACTTATCTCATTTATTTGCTGTAATTTTAAGAAACTAAAGTTCTCAGAGAGTAAAACTGCTGGGTTGTTACTACTAACGGATCTAAAACTATCAACATCATTTGGTAGATTATAATCCCCACATATAATATATTGATTTTCTGGAAAATTTGCAACCAACTCCTCAATATTCGCACAATGCTTATCATATAATTCCAAACCAGAGTTTGGAGGAATATATACTGCCCCGATAACCCAATTTTTATCATATGTATTTATATGCACGAATATTTCTTCAATTTTATTTTCTGCTAATAATAACATCGATGAAGATAGTTCTTTTCTAACTGCTATAAGTATGCCACCTCCATGAGACTTTACACTGGTGTACTGTGATCGGTCACAACGATAAATCTGGAAGTTAGTTAGCATGAGTTCGGCATTTAAGATGTCATTTGTTATCCAAGTTTCTATAATGATTATAATATCATAAATTGAGCAATTCGCATTATGAAATAATTCCTTTGATTTTGTTTTAATTCCACCCGCATTATGAAAATATATATTTAGTTTTTTGACCCATATGTTGAACAGTTGAACTACATGATGTGAAACACATGGTGTACCATTGATATATCTCAGTCTCAAGTCCTTTTCACCAGCTGTAGTTATGTTGTACAAGTCCTGCTTAGTTTTCCTCAATTCCTCTTGTTGTAATGGTGCTAAATCAGATTTTCTTGTGACAGTACCCGTATTCAGAGTTTTGCTTGCTGCCAATATTTTTTTAACAGTAGTAGAAGGGCCTACTTTTATTTTTATTACCCTTCCGTCCCACGCGAAATATTTTCGTGGAATTGATGTCGCCAACCGGTGCTAGAATTTTATGAATTCGTAGAGATCATCACTTTGTTTGTTATCATCACTAAATTTCGTCGATTCAACCATATTGAAAACCATAATATTAGATTCTCTATTACTTTGTTTTGTTTCATACAAGACTGACGTTAATAATATTAGTATCTGTTGATCTTACTGAAATATTTATGTTGTTCAATTCTGCCTGGAGCCTATCATTATCTTCTTCAAGTTTGTTTAGGCGGTTATCGATGTGTTTAAATTGTTCTGAAAATGTACTTAAAGATTCTTGTATGTCGATTTTGAAAATGTTAAATTGTTTTTGTAGCAGCTCTTCAAGCATTGATACTATTTTAGAATTATGAGATGGAGAATGAACCCGCGAGGACAAATCCATTACATCCTCATCAGACGCTGCATTATCTAAGGCTATACATGCATTACAAATCCAACCGTTTCCGCCTTTCCCTTTTTATTTATTTACATTGAATTTCGTTTTTTCGGGTGTTAAATCCGTATACACTTCGTATGATGTCAGTTATTGCAAACTCCATAACATTTAATGTATTGCGAATTTTGGTTGATTTCCGAATTCCATGACCTATTTTATTTATTCGGCTTTTTAAAAAAATTTGACATATTGACATTTATGACTTTTTTTGCCTTTTATGACATTTTTTATTCTTTTTGACATTTTTTACTTTTTTCACATTTTCGACTTTTTTTTAGACATTTTTGACATTTTTACTTCTTTTTGACATTTTAATTTTTTTTACTGAAATTTTGACATATTTACATATAGGAAGTTTTTTTTTTTTTGCGAAATGTTACACGGCAACAACCAATGCCTTCCTTGTGTAATTTTGTTCCCGAAAAGTTATCGCATATTTCGACGATCTTAGTTTTAAAACGTGAACATGTTTTCGGTAAAACAATACCTTCTTTTACATCAGTGATGTATTCGGAAAGTTAAAAAAAAGTAAAAAAAAATCAAAAATGTTCAAATATGTTAAAAAAATTAAAAAATGTCATAATGGTAAAAAAGTCAAAAAAGTAAAAAATTGACTTTTTTTTACTTAAATAAATATCAAAAAAGCCACAAAAAGTAAAAAATATTGAATGTAAAAAAATGTGAAAAAAGAAAAAAAAGTAAAAACTGTCAAAATCAAAGTAAAATATCTGGCGTGAACACGACTCTGCTAATTACATGACCTATTTAATTTTGTATAACATTTTCGACATTTTCAACTTTTTAATTTTTGTTGACATTTTTGTTTTTTTATATCTTTTTTTGACATGTTATTAATTTTGTTTATCTTTTTTGACATTTTTTGGCTTTCTTGACTTTGTTTAACTTTTTTTTAGACTTTTTAAAAAAATTTGTGTTTTGACATTTTGACATTTTCAAGTGTTGATATATCAACTTTTTAACTTTTTGGTATTCTGACATTTTAACATTCTGAAATTTTTACGTTTGGAATTTTGGCATATTTATATTTAGGCATAGGCGTAATGACATTTGTTTTATTAGTGGTTGTTTATGTTTTACATGTACTTGATTTGTACCCACTTAGCTAAGCTAACAAACTCTTCAAGTACAAGAAGACTTTGCAAGTCTTGCAGTGTCCCAAGTTCTCCCTTCCAAATAATGCTCTTGCTAGTATCAGCAACTGTCTATATATTTTGATATGAGTAGTATACACAATTATTTGCCAACACTGGTTTTGGCTGTTTGAGTGATGAATGGTGTGTCTGTCTGTGTATCTAGAGATAGAATTGTGCAGACAGTGTCAGGAGTTAGAGATTTTATGTTTATTATTATTGACTTATAGGGGTAATTAGGAAGTTGAAAGTGTGCTTTTGATAAATGAAAAGTACACAAATAGGCAAACAGAAGGTCTGCTGATATATCGTCAATTGCCTGATATTGAATTAAGAAAATGGTGTTGATATATGAGAAAGATGAGGAAGGAAACTGTAGATGGAGCTGGAACACATCACACATTTACTGTGTGGTAAGGGGAGTGACAGATGGTGATTGAATGTACAGAAGTGAACACAAAGGGGTGTGAAAGATTACAGAAAGGTGAGTGAATGTTTAAGAGAGGATGGGAAATATGGGGAAATTTGGAAAAGACTGGCATGGAAATTAAAGTGGGTGAGGGTGCAGACGGAATAGTGGAAAGTGGAGTATTTTTCTAGTTTGAGGATTATATACTATTAGATATTATGTTGAGTTAGATTTGTCTTTTGTATGTATATGTGATGCCAAGTAAGGTTTTTAAAAAAAATGTATAGTTTATTTGTGTCAACCAATACATTGTATTTTACACATGTCATAGAAGGAATAAATTTAAAATGAACAGAACAAATTCATAAAAGAGAAATGTGAAAATTTAGATAATTAAAACTAGACCAAAAATAGACAAATGTACAATTTTGTTTATATATATATATATATATATATATATATATATATATATATATGAGTTTACAAACAAAATCAAAAAGTTACACCAGAAAATAAATAATAATTTCAAGAAAGAATATCTTGTTCACTTCTCCATAACATTTTGCTTTAATAATTGCTTATAGGTAGCGTAATGATTACAATTTTTTAAATTCAACAGTAAATTATAAATCCTTGTAATTCTCTTATACACACATTGTCACAATGTATGTGATTTTGTGTATGGTGGAATGCAGAAATCATTAACATTATGTGTAGGATAAGAATGTGTACCACCAAGATATTTCAGTTTACAACACATATACTGTGGAACAGTATATTTTTGATTTCATAAATCATATCTAGTGTTTTTATACATGATTCTTTGGTAAATCATCATATAGTTTAATTTATTTTGCATCAATGTTATAGCTGTGTATTTATTGCATTTTAATATAATTATTAGTGCTCTATTTTGAATTTTTTTGTATTTTTTCTAGATGGTTTTTATTCAAATTAAGTAACAAAGTAGAGCAGAAGTCCATGTGAGGCAAAACTAAAACTTTATACAATTTATTAAGGACATATGAACTCGGTGTTTTGCTTGCTCTGCTCAAGAAATTAACTTTTTTTATATTTTATTCATTATGTACTGAGCGAGTTACTTAAAATTCAAATTCTCATCAAGTGTGACCCCTAAATACTTAATGACTTTTACCCTTTCTAATGTGATGTTATTTACTTTGATATTATCTAGCATCTTGTTGTCTCCTGCTGTTAGTGTATGTGGCAAACCAAATACAATTGCTTTAGATTTAGCAATATTAATGCATAAATCATTATTACAGAGCCACCTATTTACTAAATTCAAATATATAACATAGTAAATACCATCATCATCAGTAAATACCCTTATTTTATAGTTTACAGCATATTCATGCATTTTGTTCATATACAAAATAAATAGTAATGAACCTAAGACAGTTTCTTGTGGGACACCATACATTCATGGATTCGTGAACATCAGACCATACTATTATTGTATTTTACACAACTCTATTATCAGCCCTAATTCTATTCTATCATTAAATTTTTTAGTATTAATCACTTCTGATTTATACGAGTCTAATATATCTTTCTTTTATAATATAGTGCAGTAATTCCACACCCACAAAAGGAATTGAAAGAGCTACAGTTTTCAAAAACAAACCATAATGCGCTGAACATGTTAAACTACAAAATAGCAAAACTCATCCAGTCCAGATGGGTAGCTGGCTATAATGAAGAAAATGCACGTGTACTTATTTCTTCATTACAAACCGACAAGACCATGAGGTACCTGCCAGCAATTTGCTCATATTTGTTGAATGTTGAGTTACCCAAACTAAACGGCCCAATTGCAATTATTTAGTTGTCCAGACTCGAGGACTGTGGAATCTGTTTTGGAATTGTTGAATAATCTCCTGAAAAAATTTATCAGCCAAACGAAGACTCGGATATCTGTAGGACTGCTACCTTTTGATAAAGTTATTATTGTAAGTATTTTGATTTATTATTGTTACATGTTTTTGTACCCCTTCTTAGGAAATTTAAATTATTCCGGGTACTTTACTGTATCAACAAGATAAAGTCCTATTGATAATTTGTATCCTCCAATACTATAAACCGAGCTGCAGGTATCAAGCAGAACATAGTTTTGATTGTGGAGATACAGTTATTTACAATTTGTCAAAATTAATAGCTTCAAATTTGTGCAATTTACTCTCAGTCCACCCCACAAAATATACACTATCCATCCAATTTGACAATATTTTTCTACGAGTTTCCTGAAACTCTCAAGTTCTTAATTTGTGGCAGTAGGAAAGAATAGACATTTATTGAACACACATCCCAAAATTGTATGACTTGCTAGATAGTAATGAATGGCACTTAGAAAGAGGGTATATAATTTAATTCATGTTATTTTTTATTATTTAAAGTATAATCTACAGAATAGTTAAATTGAAAAAAAATCAATTTACTATAATATATTTGTAAATTAATTTGTCATAGTTGACAAATGAAAATACTTTATTGGGAAAAAAATCGAGGAGCTCATTTTTACTTTTCTTTACATTACATGAATATATTCGAAATAGACAATTTTTGGAAAATATCTCTCGGTGTGTATGTCTGTGAACAAAATTAAAAAACGTCTGAATGAATAGCGACTAACTATAGTTGTTTCGTGATAAAGTAATCAATAATCTCCTTAGTTTTTATAATAGTTTTTCTTTTTTGTAGAGTAATTTTCAAATTGCAAACAAAATTTCTCTGTTGCTTATGTACAATACATTGCTAGTCAAAAAATCAACTGTATGTATTCTCGTATGAACACTATTCATATTTTGAATAATTCTAACAAATTACAATGAAATGATTACATTTTTTGATCGAACTATTATAACAAATTTTATATTTTTAGGATCTATTCAATCAGCTGATTGATATATGAATAGTTATATGCAATACTATATGAGAGGTGGCAGATATAACTACATTATTTTAATTTCAATTATATGTAATACTTATATTATGTATTAATGGATCAATGTCCATAGAAGATATTACATTACAAGTAAGAGACAAATTAAATACCTACATGATGTGTCATTGTTGCACTTTATTAAACTGAAGGATTAATTTAATTCATACAGCCAATTGGCAGCATATTATATATATATATATATATATATATATATATATATATATATATTATTATTTCAAGATCTTTTAATGGAGGATTCTACAAAATCTTAATAAATGATGTTTGCAGTCTATAAATCTCAATAGGTGCTAAGGGTAATTCTCTAGTAGGATATATTGGTATTTATATTAATCTAAAATTTATAAGAATAGAAGGTTGTTGTGCACGAAAACCGACTACATTAAGTGAGTGACGGGCAAATAATACCTAGTTAGAATGATCTAAAGGACGTTGTTGAACTTATTTTAGTAATTAAGTTTTAGTCTGTAATATAAAAAAAATAATGGTCAGTCTGAGTGACTAGTTTTAATGTTTCAAATAGAAAAAAAATATATAAGTGTGCACGCATGTGGCATACAATATTATTATGATGCCAATATAGCTGTTACTAAACATAATTGCCCTTTACATGTTTTAAAATAGAAAATAATTTTTGAAAGTATAATAAAATATCTGGCGTGGGCACCACACGACTTTCCGAATTACATGACCTATTTAATTTTGTATAACATTTTCGACATTTTCAACATTTTCGGCTTTTTTAAATTTTTTGACATATGGACATTTTGACTTTTTTACATTTTTTACTTTTTTAACTTTTTTGACATTTTCGCCATTTTGATATTTGACTTTTTGATATTTTTGAAATTTTGACTTTTTAACTTTTGGCATTCTGACATTTTAACATTTTGACATTCTGACATTTTAACATATTGGCATTCTTTCATTTTTCTTATTTTCAAATTTTGCCGTTATTACTTATGCATGATAATGAATACATACTCTATTAGATAAAAATGCTTAAAAATTTCGTAAAACGCACAATTTTTAAATAAAAGCAAAATTAAAATCATTCTTATTGCGTGGAAACATCCGAGAGAGGTGCTGTTCTCACCACCCTTTTGTTTATAACCCACGTATTTTCTGTAAGGGATTCATTGTAATCACCATGAGTCAATCCTTTGCTAAGTGCATGGTGCAAAGAACAATTTATTTTAAATTGTAACACCTTTTGCAGTAGGCATAATTATTATAGTAGATAATTACCGCCATTCCATTGAATAATATTATTGTAGCATTTTATTGCAAATAAGATGAAATTGAATGATATTAACATTTTCTTCCTACAGATCTACGGCGACTATTATGAGGGTCGTCGAGGAGGTGCTTGAACAGATGCTCAGAAATGCATTCTACTACTGGAAATGGCACAAAGGCGAAAGAGCGGTAGGATCACCACCACCAGCGGAACTATCCTCGTCGATGGACTCAACTGCCGCGGAGTTAAGAATACAGTCAATACTTACAAGTAATTTTGTCACAACAATCATCATTTAACAAGTTATTTAATAAAGAAAATCAATGGACTTTAAATATTCAAAAACGTTCATTGTCTATAAAAAAACTAAAACAATTAGAAAAAGTAGATCGAAGCTCTCAGAGACAGACAACGTGCCGCTACTGATTTAGATGTGTTTCAGTTGATGTTTGATGATCATAGAGAGTACATTTACAATTATAGTACTCCATTGAATGTTAAATTGTTTAGTAAGTATCAACTTGAGTTATTTCAGAAATATTGCCAATACACTTCTTTGATACAACTGGAGACGTAAAATATAATGCTGAATATGTTGGGGTATTGAAGGAATCTGCTAGTGCCACTTGATATATTATGTGAAAATGATACCCAAGCAGTATTATTTAGTGATTTTGTGTCATATTATTAAAAACCTAAATATATCTGGCCAGCTCCAGTTGCAATTGTGACAGACTGGAGTTGGACTGCACAGTGTCATATATACCATTTGCTGCACTGCATGCCATTTGTAATGGTATTAAAACTTCACACTAGTAGACTACTTAGAAATGTACTAACAGTAACAAAAGATAAACATGCAGGCAAACAGAACAAGCAAATATATGCAACAATTCTCCTGTGTTGTGCACATTTATGAAAAACTACTGTCATATCATGTTAAAGACTGTGCAAAAAATATCAATCAATCAAACTCAAAATGTATATGGTGACATAATTGCAAGTGTTTTAATTTTAATATATTTATGAATTGACAATGGAACTAAAAAATGTGGCAGAAGCATTAGTTAGAATTGCTAATGCTACGGGTAAAAATAAAAATAAATAAAACAGTAAACTAGTTGTATTATTTTTAATATTTTAACTTGATTGTACAAGTTGTTGAAATCATGCAGGACAATAAATCTATCTATCCTCTTCATTAGGTTCCCGGTTATTTTAATCATGTTGGGCTTGTAGGTTGATGGTGATTCAATATGATTACATCAATTTCTCTTCTAAATTATAGTTTACAGCTATATTGTGCAATATAGAACAGCATGTTATAATTTGAGGTGCCTTCTGTGGAGAATAGTGTTGTATATGGTCTTTCAAGAGGCACCGATAATGAGCTTTCATGACTCCAATGCATTTCGATAGTGCCCCTAGCATATTAAACTGTATTATTAAAATATGACAGTACTCACTTCTTTTACAGCAGCTAACTAGTGGCTCCCTTAAGCAAGACAGTATGCGATTAGCCACTCTTCATTGATAGCTGCTGACAGCAACAAAATTTAGTGCCCCTAAAATTGATGAAAAGTGTTTTGTTGTAAATTTATGTTCTTAATTCATATGCACTCTGAGCGTATCCACTAAAAACCGGCACGACTCCTTACTTATTTTAAGATTTTTGCACGGAAACCGGCTTCGAGTGTTTCATCTCGTAACATTATTCTCTAACTTTAAGATTGGTCTCTACTCCCCTGCCCTCCAATGGGTGTGAAGCCCTAAATATGCCATTGCGCTAATTGCACCACCGAACATAAACTGTAATGTTGTTTATTATTTTATCGTTGTTATTATTATTTTTTACTGTTTTGTTGTTAATTATTGTTACAATGTACTATTTTTTCATATTGATTTTATTTTGTTGCACCGTAATTGGGTTTACCTATTGGACAATAAACATTATTATTATTATTAAACAAACTGAGAATTTATGTTCACATATGCCAGCGCTAACTCTTGATTCTAGAAACAGTTGAAAACCAATGACGTCATTTCTTCTAAAAAAATATTTTGGCAGCACTGGATAGCAACTCTTGACATATATCAATATCTGCGGCAATATTAGCATATATACAAATCGGAAACTTCTGTCGGTACCTTTCATATTTCGGAGACAAATTTGGTGATCTTAAAAGCCGTGGGCTGTATACCAACCTCTAAATCACAACAGTGTTGCTAACTTAATTTTCTACCAACATAACCATAACTAATAGGTATTTATTAAACAACCTTGTTTGGCATCTTTCAATCTCCTAATAGAACTTATTTGTCAAATAAGTAACGCTATTCGGCAAATAACTTAATCGAAGTTCCATTAACTACTTAATGGTAAAATGAATTTTGAATATACAATTAACCGAATTGAACCATTGCAGCATATATACAATTTGCAACAGATCAACTAATTTGGTCCCACCTGTCCAAACACTGGTTTTGTAAGAAGGTATGAGTTATCAAAACAAATTGTGTTGGGATTTGTTACAACAAATTGAAGGTGTAAATAAGCATCTCACTGACAGACTGCTTATAAAAGGTTATACAAAATATCTGGTGTGGGAACGACTTTCCGAATTACATGTCTTATTTAATTTTGTATAATATTTCCGATATTTTCAACTTTTCGGCTTTTTTTATTTTTTTGATATTTTGACAGTTTTTTCTTTTTTTTTAAATTTTTGACATTTTTGATTTGTTTTTGAATTTCTTTTAATTTTTTTACTACTTTTGACTTATTTTTAGACTTTTTTGTTTTTTTTTTGACTCTTAGAAATTTTTGACACTTGAGATTTTGACATTTTCACGTTTTGACATTTTGACTTTTCAACTTTTTGATATTCTATTTAATTACATGACCTATTTAATTTTGTATCAAATTTTCAACTTTTCGAATTTTTTAAATTTTTTGATATTCTGAAATTTTTTACTTTTTTCGATATTTTTTGACTTTTTTTATATTTTCGACTTTTTTGAGATATTTACATTTTTGATTTTTTTTTGCATTTTCTTATTTTTTTGTGTGGCTTTGATTTTTTTTTTACTTTACCATTTTCAAAATTTTCAACTATTCGGCTTTTTAAATGTTTTTGACATTTTTTGACTATTTTTATTTTGTGTGGCTTTGTTGACTTTTTTACATTTTAGATTTTGTTTACTTTTTCGACATTTTTTACTTTTTGTTGACAGTTTTGACTTTATTTTTACGTATTTTTATTGTGTAAATATGTATTTTGTTTTGATTATCATATTGTATGACTTGTGTAAACTTCTTGAAGTGATAACAGTAATAAACGATTATTATTATTACATGACCTGGCCATAAAATATTTATGCATACCGGGTACCATCAGAGAGAATTTTCTCTAAAGCTGGCCAGTTAGCAAATCAGAGATGGAACAGACTGTCTTCTCAAAATCTAAATTATATTATATTCTTAAACCAAAATACCCGTTTTTTAAATTATTTTATTGTTATCTATTATATTATATGTACTTAACAATGAATTAAAGTTATTTTTATAGTTTTGTTAAACATTTAATATGAATTAGAATTTATTTTTGTATTGAGTAATGAGTATTTAGTATAATGCAATAAAAATAAATACTAGAACCTATGATTAAATTTTATATATAAAATATATCCCTTGAAATAATCTTGCTAACAATAGAAAGTCACGAAAATATAGTAGTAATAAAAACAAAGTTTATTTTCATTTACGGTTTTAATTTTATAATGGTGTAAGTGCGTAAATCGATATACAGTCATCTTCCTAAATATTCAGGAAAGTATGAGTATGATCAAATTGATATACCAATTGAGTTTTATTCGAAATAATACATTCTATATCACTACTAATAATCACAATGAATAGACTGAAAACAATATTAATAGTAATTGCCTGATGCTTGTTTTACACTTGCTTGAAGTAAACTTCATAACCACCCTTGGCCCTAAATTACTCTACATTTTGATATATAAACCGTCTCTCTAGCATTTGAAATAAAAATGCTACCGAGTTTAAACGGGGAAAATAAATGAAATTTCATATTTTTCTCATTTTCTGTCGGTTATAGCGCAAAAACGGTAAGAGCTAGAGAAAAGTCCCGAAGCCTCAAATTGTTGGCCATAAAATACTCTACATTTTTGTTTATGCAACAATATTGCAATAAATGTTTGCAGCGCGTTCAAAGTTGAGCATTTTAAGCGGCCATCATGCGTGAACTACAACGACATCTCACGGCCATCAATGACATCACTTTTCTAAAGGTAACTGTACCTGGCACTTGACAGCAGCTGTCTATGCTTGACAGCGCCAGTTTAGTGTAAGAAGGCCGCCGGCTCTGCACATATATTATATATTTATTGCTATATTGTTGCATAAACAAGTGCCTCGGTGGAGTGAGTGATGTTCAAGCAACGGGGATTTCATAGTGATTCCTGTGATGTGTGATTTGTGTTGTGATCATGCATAATCAACGCGAAAAGTGTAATACAAGTGCTGCATGTGTTATGAGGTTGGAACTGGGAAGATTCTGGGAATATAAAAAGTCTGAGCCGGCTAGGATTATACCAGCAGCTCGTTCTAAAAAGGTCAGTGCATTATGATTTTTACCATTTATATGTTTGATGCTGTATTCATCGTAGTATTTGGTTAATAATTACTCAACTACAGTTGTTTCATGTTAACTGCTTACATGTACTGAATTATTTGTGCTCTCAAGTTGCTAAACTCCGATTCCCTAAAGCCCACATTCCTGTCATATAATGTTTACATTGTAATCAACTTGAAACTAAAACATTTTCATATACAAAAGTTTGTTTTTGCCAATGCTATCCAACTTGAAAACAGTCCAAATCTATACCTGCTTTAAATTCAACTGCTTGTACCTTTTCTTTCTAGTTTACTATAGGTATTTACTATAAATTACTAGTATGAACTAAGAATAGTTGTTTTATTATCACTCTCAACTTTTATAATAAACTATTTACAATTTGACTAGCAACACACCTTTCAAACTATTCTAATCCTGCTTGGAATGTGCATGTTGCATTTCTAGGGTAATTTTTTGTATTTGCCAGCCAGCTCTGCTCTTCATACTTGCAATACCATTAAAGTTGCTGTAGTTTAAATATTTTGCTAGAATCAATCACAAAAGTAGAAAGGATGTATTTATTCTTGCCATGAATGTTGGATTGAAAATTGTGCAATTACATTATTAGAAATTGTAACCATCCCCTTTTGCATACATCCAAGGTTGACAAGTTGCATCTGTCCAACACATACTTGTAAGCCAATTTCATATTAGGTTATGATAGAAACATTTCAAGCAGATGCTGCTTTAGGATATACATACACCATGCATGTGTACGTTACTGATATATAGTAGTATGCATACTGTTTTTACCAATGCAAGACTTTTCAAGCAGTTTCATTCCCTACAAAATCAAATTAATACATAATCAATAATCAATCCATCATGTAACAATTTTGAGTTGCTATCAGCTTACATATCGAGCAATATTGTTGGTAATATTGCTCAAAAATGGAATAATGAGAATACTTATGTTTGTTAAAAAACAAGTTAACAACTGAACTGAACTATGTTCATAAATAGAAGAATTTTAACAGGTTGTGCGATGAAAACACTTAGCTTGTAAATGGTACTATCACCTGTCGCCTGGGTTTGCCCTCTAACTAAAATGATTTCCCTATCCCCATGTATTACCAACAAATATCTTTTTATCAAACTGTGCTTTGTATTTCATTTGTCTCCTAATAATGTTTTCTCCAAATTACTCATGATCTTCTCCTGTATCTTGATAACTCAATTTCTGCTATAGCATGACCCAAAATAATATCCATGGCTCCTTCTTGTGGTTATATTGATTGAATTGTTTAAATGGAATTTTTCTCAAGCATTTGTCCCATGAACACTCACTAACCATTTCTGCCTCTATCATTGAATTTTTGTACGATTTGCTTGTTCTACCATCTCATTTGCTTGAGGGTTTGTGAGTTGAGAATTAACCAAATACCCCTTTCTTTAGCAAATTGTTGAAAAGCTCTCAATGTGAATGTCCCTCAGCCATTGGTTAATAACCAGTTTTAAACCCTCCCTGTGTTCAATCTGGGCAATCTCTACTAAAGTGTTTTTTCTTCTTGCAATTAAATCATAAGCCCTCAGCCATTGTACAGTGAGTGACTAAATGACCCATCCAGCCACAGCATTAGCATCTCCTTTAAATCTCCACAGTATGCTTGCTGGTATTGGATTCCTTGGTGGGATTATGCTGAAATAATAAATAAAAATAATTCATGGTAGTAAATAATAATTATTAAATAAAACTATGTTGGACAAACTTTATTCAATAAATAGCTTTTAGAAGGCCTGCTTGTTTTGATGTCAATTGATTTGATATGTTTATTTTGTTGATCATGATACTAATTGGTACCTAAATCTTCTAAATATTTTGCTTTTAAGTCATTTATTGCCGAGGTGCAATAAACCCAAATTTGACACAATGAGTGGTAGGTGGAAAAAATGTGTGAAATCTGCATGGCTATTTGATGGCAGTGTTATGTAATGACCCGGGGTTCGGAGCACGTTGTACTCTCTTTGAACCCACTGTCATCAAATTTTAGATTACCTTTGATGGTATGTTAAAACCTATGGTGGGCAACCTAGGGTTGGAAATAAAGTAACTTGTATAAATAACTACCTATTTATTTAATTACTAATGGTATCTTCTCCTAAGTATATTTAGAATGCCTGTTCTTCTGTGCTGACTGTTTTAAACTTTAAACATAAATGTGGGTAGTCTTCGACTCTTACTCGTCTCTAACTGTAACCGAACTGTCTATAACTGTAACTATCTTATTGTGGCACAGCACTTATAAAATAAAATATCTCCTACTACATTCTTGGGGTTGAAAATCATCAGTGAATTAGTTAATTGCTTGGCCGGTCAAGGGCTTGATACTTTCTGATGCTAATCCCTTATCCTAATGGTTTTATTAGTACATATCTAGATGGATTAATTATGTTAATACCTACTTATAGTAAATCTTACTCCTACAATTAGTTTTGTTAATCGATTTTGGGAGATTTATTGCGTTCTCGAAATTATTTAAATACTTTTGTGACTAATAGGAATTCAATGACTTACTGTTTATAGTAAAATAATATATGAAATATAGGAATGGTGAGAATGCAACAGCAGACATTACTACTATGTCCCACTAGTTCATCCCCATTCATTGAGATTGACACCCAATCTCTGTTATAATAAAATCAAAAACAAGTTATACTTTTCAACATTGGTAGTGTGTATAATTATTATTTGTGACCTTGAATGATAACTAATTCATATTTATTAATTATTATTTTATTTTGATATGAATCCACCTTTACTTAGTGGTATTAAATAGTCCTTCTTACCTGTCTTGTGCCTCACTCCACTTATTCTATTTTTTGGGGTGTGCTCAATTCTCTAAAATTTAATAACATCACTGTAGAGTTCATTCTCATTCTCTATATTTTTTGATAAAATAAAATTGCTCACCTGGGGTAATTTTAGTCCTTCCCAGAAGGGTTTCAATTATCAACATTGTACTGCCTTTTCAGGAAAATATACACTTATGTCCTCATCCTTCCCTTGTGATTGCTGTTCCATTACTCGCCACTGGTCAGTTCTAGAAGGTGTGCTGACAAATGCTTCTTCAAAATCTGCCAAGGTATAAATCTCTGATTCTCTTATATCATGATCCAGCCATCCCTTTCAATTGCTTCTTGGTCATTTCTAGCAGAAACACTTCAGGCCAGCTATGAAGTTTTGCCATGGACTTAACTCATTCTAGCCTTGCCTCTGTGGCTTAAAAATCTGGAATTAATATTAATATTATTACTATCAAACTATAGCACTGCTGTAAGTAATGTATTGTTTTCACACAAAAATTCGAATTTAATAATAATAATCTTTATTAAACGGGTCTAACCCTTGAAAATACAATAAAATACAGCATACATACATAGATTACATGACTAAAATAAGCTTAACTGTAACCAAAATAAATCTTGCCTCACAAACCATTTAGGTT
Source organism: Lordithon lunulatus (assembly GCA_963942505.1). Classification (NCBI taxonomy): domain Eukaryota; kingdom Metazoa; phylum Arthropoda; class Insecta; order Coleoptera; family Staphylinidae; genus Lordithon; species Lordithon lunulatus. Next base: position 38,901,283 of record OZ012674.1, on the reverse strand, counting down.
TAATGAGATAATACCCTTTTTAAAACGTGTTAAATCATCCGAGAATATTGAGATGTGATTTGAATCACATAAAGTGACATTTGCTATTCTCATTAACCTCGATAATGGATTGTTGTATCCAAAATCAGTTTTATGAAAGCGCTCCCTAAAAATTATACGGCTTCGCGTCCTCATGCCTTCCTCTTGGACCCAGAAATTAATGCTACAGAGAAGAGATGGGCAATCAATTTGATTATTAATGATCTTATAAAGAAATGTAAGATCATAACGAGCTCTCCTAACGTCCAGGGGCGGTAAATTGAGGGATGACATAAGTTTGCTATAGTTTAGATTAATTAAGCTAATCTTTAATTTGAACGCTGCCATTCGAATAAATTTATTTTGAACCTTATTAATTTCCTTGGTCCTATATAAGTGGTGTGGTGCCCATACCGAAGACGCATATTCGACTCCAGGGCGAATCAAAGCACAGTACAAGTGTTTAACGGTAGATACCGAAAAATCTTTCGAAATTCTAGATACAAATCCTAACATCTTAAGCCCTTGATTTACGACTTTTTTCGAGTGACCTTTAAACGTTAGTTTATAGTCGAATAATACACCCAAATCACTAATTTCTAGAACTCTTTCAACTTCAGCGTCACCTATACAATAGGTTCCAGAGACTGATTTATTACTGTTACGATAGAAAGAAATAGCTTTACACTTACTAGTATTCAAAGGTAAGTCATTTATCTCGCACCAGCTTAAAATACGATCGAGATCTTCTTGAATCAGTTTACAATCATCTAGATTAGATATACTTCTAAATATTTTCATATCATATGCATACAGCAACACCCTACAGTGCTTAATAACATCCACTATATCATTGATAAAAACATTAAATAGAATTGGCCCAATATGCGATCCCTGGGGTACACCAGATGATACCCGGATAACCTTAGAAACGCAATTATTAATTTTTACATATTGTTTACGATTGCAAAGGAAACTCTGTAACCATTTTATAATTGTATCGTTACAGCCAATTGCTAATGTTTTGTAGATTCAATTTTTTTTATTAATTTATTTATTCAGAAAGGCCTGTAGTACCCACAGCAATTTTTTTTTATATATATTATTTGTTATCTGGCATATTATACGCTCTGGCGACATATTACATAGACAAGATAGATAGGAAACTTAATGTACTCTTTTTGGACACCAGAACCAGCGCCCTGTAATATCAGCACCGCAAAATATAGCTCGGACCTGAACCTTAGCTCAATGCAATATGCAATATATTTCATGAAATTCTAAAATAATTTAAGTGTACGAAGTATTTTTGTAAATACTTCGTACACTTAAATTATTTATATAAATAAAATGCAAGCATTTACTACACATTTCAATAAATGTTATAACCAAAAAAATAAAAACATTGCAATGTTCAATAAACTGTTTTTCATGTTTAAATGCTACTCACTTTGAATATATAATTTATATTTGGGTATATAATAAAAGAATACAACATATAACTTGAAAATATAAACATTATATAAGTCAATAGTAAAACCTATTTATACATACAGTATTATGAAAATATAATTATTAAATATCTGGTGTGGGCACCACACGACTTTCCGAATGAAATGACCTATTTAATTTTGTATAACATTTTCGACATTTTGGCTTTTTTAAATTTGTTGACATATTGACATTTTTGACATTTTAGACTTTGTACTTTCCGAATACATCACTGATGTAAAGGAAGGTATTGTTTTTTCGAAAACGTGTTCACATTTTCAAACTAAGATTGTGGAAATATGCGATAACTTTCAGGGAAAAAAATTACTCCAGAAGGAAGGTATTGTTGCCGTGTACCATTTAGCAAAAAAAATCAATTTTCGTTTCGTTTTTTTCGTTTTATGCCCAAAATAGTCGAAATAAACCCGATTGCGATGTCTGTGTGTGGTATGTATGTCTGTCTGTCTGTCTGTCTGTCTGACTGACTGTCTGTCTGTCTGTCTGTCTGACTGTCTGTCTGTCTGTCTGTCTGTCTGTCTGTGAACAAAATCCCGGGAAAACGACACAACAGATCGCGACCAAATTTGGAAATCGGGTGAGAACCCGCGCTTCGGCGACCCTGTGAAAAGGTGAGCAAGATCGGTTCACTAAAGCAGAAGATTTCTCAATAATAGCGATTTCCTATTGCGCATATCACAAATAATGAATAATATACCTGATGTCAGCGGGCGTGGCGTAAATCAAGCGCGGAATTACCGAACATTGTCACATCTTAAATGTAGTAAGGTATTGAAAATATATATTAATAATTATATTACATTTTCATGTGAAACTGTGAACATTTGAAAATGTGAAATATGAAAATGCCTAAATGTAAATATGTCAAAATTTCAAAATGTAAAAATGTCAGAATGCCAAAATGTTAAAATGTGAAAGTATAATCTAGATGGCGGGAAAAAAATGGCGAGATTGTTACAAATTGACATTTTTGATACATTGAACATTTTATTTCATGTTAGAAAGTGATTATTGGTACTATTTTGTAGGTGTTTCATTTTCAAAGAGGAAAACAGAAAAATATTGTTATAAAATATGTACCGTTTTGATGGCCGAAGAAGTGAAGAAAATAAAAATAAATTCTGTCAAATCGAAATCGACTTCAGCCTATTGGATAGGAAATTTTGAACGAAATATAAAATCTTACAATTTTTCCCTAAAACAAAAGATAAATCCGTCACAAATTTAATTTTAAAAGTAATAAAAATCGGCAAAAATGTCAAAACTATCGTGCGTCCGTTAAAAATTGGGGCCGTTCCAGAAGTAACATGGCCCTGAAACTTATGTCGTTTTATTGGAAATATAGTCTAGATGGCGACAAAACGTGGGGTTGTTTTAAATTCAACCGGTAAAGCTAGAGGGCCTGGCAAATGTTTGAAACTTTTAAAATTTTATTTCATGGTAGAAAGTGTTTTTTTGTTCTTATTTTGTAGGTCTTTCATTTGCAAAGAGAAAAACTCAAAAATATTGCTATAAAAAGTACACTGTTTTAGCGGTAAAGTCGAAGAAGTGAAGAAAAATAAAAAAAAGAGTGTCCAAATAAGATGAACTTCATCCTGCTGGATAGATAATTTCGAACCAAAATCTTAACATATTTTTTCCCAAAAACAAAAGACAAAACCGTCACATAATAAATTCTAACAGTCATAAAAATCGGTAAAAATATCGTCTATATGGCAGGAAAAATGTTGTCTTGGTCTTATTTTGTAGGCCTTTCATTCCTAACGAGAAAATCACAAACTTAATGTTATAAAAAAAAGTGAAAGAAGTGTAGAAAAATCAAATAAAAATTGTCCAGTCAAATTCAACTGCAAATAGATGGATAGACAATTTTGAACGAAATAAAAATCTCAGTATAATTTTTCACAAAAACAAAAGACAAACCCGTTAGATGATACATTATAACAATAATAAAAATCGTTAGTAATCCCAAAACTATTCTCCGTTGTGTCAAAATAGAGGCATAGATTACCAAGAAATAAAACTAACGTTATTTGATTTTAATTTTTAAAATTTATTTTCTATAGAAACGGTAGCATGTCCTCTTCGTTATGAAGTTCTATTGGAACATCAAATAATATCAATGAGAACATTGCAGTGGAAAATGTTACAGCAAATGAATTAACCGCATATATTATTAAGCCCGTATGACATTATGTAGTTTCTTATATCGTTTTCTATATAAGAATTGATATAATAAACTGTATAACAATTTCTACATGGAAAACTATATAGGAAGTAACATTGTGTATGACATTATGTTGTTTCTTATATCAAAAAATGGATGAGGCACGAGTCGTGATTGGTTGAATTATTTGAAATTATTGGCGGCATTTCGTGAGTGTTTATTTTATATTGCCACGATTTAACGTCGTACAAATTGGTATCTAGTAGGTATTGTTCCACTAGCGTCAAACTTGCTCTCTTGTCCAGGACATCTTGAAAAGTGAGACTTTCACGTATAAACGTAGACAAATCATGTATGTTTCTCTTACCTTTATACTGAAGGTAAACAATTTATTATCCATTGCATTAGATTAGCAGGAACTAGGGGGCGAGTAGAAGGTTGAGAAAGATGTCATTGGAAAGCGTCATCCTTCTAGACGTCGGGAAAATTAGACCGAGACCTATGGCTCCGGTAGGAAAAGCTGTGGAAACGTGAAAAGCCGGGAAAATACGATACATAGAATTGATCGTAGCGTAAAAATTCAACTGTCAGTTTGTGCGCGCTAAAAAGGCAAAGAAAGATTGGGGGAAAAAATATTAGAAAATGTCATCTGTGTACTGCCGGAAAAGTGCAAAAATAAAATACGATTTTGGGCTCATGGGATAGATAATCCAAAACTGACTCATCAAACTTAAATTAGAATTGCTCTGCAGTTACAGATAAAACTGCAAAAAGTAAAAATGTAAAATTTCAAAAAATGTCCGACAACGTCACAAAACTATTAGTGGCATCGCCCTGAAGCTTATGTCGCTTAATTGCAAATAGTCTAGATGGCGGGAAAAATGTCGAGATTGTTTCAAATTGAACCTACAAAGCTATAGGCCTTGGCAAATTTTTGAAATTTGTTTATTTCAATGTAGAAAGTGGGTTTTATTCTTATATTGTAGATCCATCATTTCCAATGAAAAAAACACAAAAATATTGTTATCAGAAGCGTACCGCTTTGGCGGTAAAGTCAAAGAAGTGAAGACAAAAATAATAAAAATAGGCCAAGCAAGATGAGATTTGGCCTGCTGGATAGATAATTTTGAACCAAATAAAAAAATATTAATACATAAGACAAACCCGTAACATGATAAAATATAAATGTGATAAAAATCGGTAAAAATTCCAAAACTACCTTACGTCCGTTCATAATTGGGGCCGTCTAAAAGTGGCATTGCCCTGAAACTGATTTGAATTTGAGTTTGATTGGAAATATAGTCTAGATGGCGGGAACAATTTTGAGATGTTTTAAATTGAACCGGTAAATTTACAGTGCTTAGCCAATTTGTGGAAACGTTGATCATTTATTTCATGATAGAAAGTAGTTTTTGTTTTTATTTTGTAGGTCCTTTTTTATGAAGAGAAAAACACAAAACAAAAACAAATATTGTTATAAAAAGTTTACAGTTGTATCGATAAAGTCGAAGAATTGAAGATAAATAGAATAAAAATTGTCAAAATCAACTGAAGCCAGTAGGATACACAATTTTGAACCAAATGAAAAATCTTAGTTTGATTTTCTTTAAAATAAAAGACAAACATCACATGATAAATGTGCTCAAAAGTGGTAAAAATGCCAAAACTCCCTTCCGTAGCGTCCAAATTGGGGCCGTCCCAGAAGTGGCCTGGCACTGAACTGTATGTCGTTTGATAGAACATATAGTCTATATGGCGAGGAAAATGTCGAGTATGTTTCAAATAGAAGCTGGATAGCTTCTGGACAAAATTCTGAAATTTTATTTCACGATAGAAAGTCGCGCTTTTGTAGACTCATGTGTAGGTGTTTTTATTCCAAAGGAAATTCCACAAAAATGTTGTTATAAAAATTGTACCGTTATGATGATTAAAAGAAAAATAAACTAAAAATTGTCCTAATAAAATAAGCATAAGCCTGTTGGATAGACAATTTAGAATCAAATAAAAAATCTCTATACAATTTTACCACGAAACAAACGACAGATCTTCTTAAAAGGGGAAAAAATATTATAACATATTCGCATGACACTATACTGATAAGGTAAAACTAGCAAATTTATAAGCATAGTGTTTTTTGCATTCCAGATTTTGTTCCATAATTATCCCTTCGTGGCATTGTGATAATAATAATGATATCGCTTTCTGAAGATGAATGAATAAATCATAGATCAGTTAGAGGTTCCCACGTACAATTAGAAGATATAAAAACAAATATTAGTAAACCTATTTTACAACGACAATAATGAATAGTAGGAATTTTAAATTATTACAGTGGAATGCTAGATCAATACAATCTAACAAATCTACTTTACTTAATTATTTAAATTAAAATAAATATGACTTGGCCTTGATTTCTGAAACTTGGCTGAAATCGAAAATCACCTATAAATTTACAGGTTTCAATATTGTTAGACATGACAGAAATGATGGCAGGGCAGGCTCCGCTATTCTTATAAGAGTAAATTTAGCATTTAGCGTAGTCAATTTGAACTATATACCACCCGGTGTAATGTGTTCAAGTATCTGCATTGCTCTGGATACATTTGAAGTTATTATAATTTCTATTTATGTGCCACCTAACCTTTAAATTAACTCGGCCCAATGGAATAACTTCTTGTCTCAAGTTCATCCTCCATTTATTATAGGACGAGACTTTAATTGTTACCATAATGACTGGGATTGTATGAATAACGATTACAAGGGAAAAGCTCTACTTAGGAGCATTGAAGACAATGAACTCGCTTGTTTAAACAACGGTTCTGCTACAATGATTTCACGTCCATTTTCAAACCCAGCTGTAATTGACTTCTTACTTCCTACTTCTTTTTGTTCCCCTAGTATCACCTCATATTTAAATTGGGAAGTAATTGATGAACCTTTAGGTTCGGACCATTATTCCATTAAGTTGTCATCGAGTTCATTAAGTACAACTGGTATATCAGGGAAACCTACACGTTATTGGAACTTAAAACCTGCAGATTGGCGAACGTATTCTAATGTCCTAGATGAATTAATATTTCAATTGCCTAACAAATGTAGCTACGGTAGTTTTATAGAATCTATTAACGAAGCAGCTAACAGTGCGATTCCCATTTTAAATCATAGCCATTCAGGGTCTCGTAATCGATCCAAGTCAGTAATATGGTGGAATCAAGAGTGTGATACAGCTTTAGATAGAAGGAAATCATCGTTTATTCAATATTGAAGTTTGGCCATAACTTATATAAGTTATGGCCAAACTTGGAGAATTTTATTTTATACCAAAAAGCAGATGCTATGTTTAAGAGAATAGTTAAGATTGCTAAAAAGAACTCCTAAAGATCCTTTTGTGATAGTTTCAACGGAAGTACGCCTATAGGAGATATTTAGCGTAATGTTAGGAAAATACAGAACTCTTCGTCTTGTGTTAGAACTTTAGTAACACCTGGTCCTTGGGTCGAAAAATTCTATAATAAAATTGCCCCTACATCAGTGAATGAATATACCAATTTCCCCATCAATGCGAAAGTTATTTCAGATGACCTTACAAGATCCTTTAACATAAAGGAACTAACATGTAGCCTCAAATCAAATTCAAATTCCGCTCCTGGTATGGATAATATACAGTATAGTATGATTTACAATATGTCCACAATGTGTAAAAGAAAGCTCCTGGAAATTTATAATGATATTTGGCAATCGGGAATCTATCCTCACGATTGAAAGCGTTTTAGTATTATACTAATTCTAAAACCTAATCATCATATCGGCCTATATCATTAAGCAGCTGCGTGTTGAAAACATTAGAAAGAATGATAAAAGCTCGTCTAGAATGGTGTTTGGAATCAAATTGTTTAATCCCTTCTTACCAGTACGATTTTTGTAAAGATAAGAGTACAATAGAAAGCGTTGCGCATTTGACTTGTGACATTTATGATTCATTTACTGATAATAAAATCATTTTGACTACATTATTGGATATATCAGGAGCATATACTAATGTCCAATTTCCCATTCTTTATAACAAAATTCCTTCAATTTTTGTTCGTAATGTTGTCAATTTATTATTAGATCGGAAAACTTACTTATTCGTATTAATGGTGTTTTAACTTCAGCAAGGTCCACATCTTTAGGTCTCCCACAGGGTAGAATTTTGTCGCCTATTCTTTTTATAATATATTCTCAAGATATGAAATTAATTTCTCCTGAAATCCACCTTTTACAGTACGCAGATGATATTAGTATTTACTCCAAAGATAAGAAACTTGATAATGTTATTAATAGAATGACTGATTTCATAGAATCTTTACAAAATTGGCTGAATATAAATGGTCTTGAAATATCGGATAGAAAATCGGTTTGTTGTTTTTTCTCAAGAAAACGACTCAACTCTCCCAATGTCTGTAACTTTGGTAATTACAGGATTCCTGTTTGGAATGTGATTAAATTTCTAGAAGTATTTCTAGATTGTAAATTAAAATGAAAGCCTCACATTGCGCACATAGTTTCTAAAGGTGAAAAGGGGATTAATTTATTGAGATCCATTACTAGGACAAATTGGGGCTCACATCCAGAAATGTCTCTATTATTCTATCGATCTTTTATAAGATCATGTTTAGATCATGGTTCTATCTTTTACGGGTCAGCGAGTAAATCAGCATTGAAACAAGTAGATGTATTTCAACTTAAGTACTGAAGGCAATGTTTGGGCTTGATGAGATCAACCCCGAGAGACGTGATTTACTCGGAATGTTCAGAAATTCCTCCTACGTTGAGAAGACGCTAAGTGATAGATTTGTTGCAAAGTTGTATGGGTGTCATGAGTATATCTATAGGAATTGGCAGAAACTAACTATGAGATATCTAAGACTCTCCTACTGGAAGAAAAAACCCAATTGCCTCATAAAGTATCAACACCTGTTTAAATTCGGGTTTACTAGGAAAATTTTCCCAACTTTCATGGAGATTTATGAAGACAAATTTACAAATCCCAAAATTATTTTAAAGCAATCCTTCTCGAATTGCGCCGGTAAATATATTAATAACCAATTTACTGACTATTTGTCGTCTAAGTTTCCAAACATCTATATTGACGGTTCGGTCATAAACGGTAAATCGGGATGCGCATTTTATGATGCTTAGAACCATATAGAAAAACAGGTGGCCCTTTCTAGTCTTTTTTCAATTTACTCATGTAAATTGATCGCCATAAGTGAAGCTCTTACAAACATACAACAGTTAAATAGCGACACCTTCATCTTATTTACTGACTGTAAGAGTATATTAATGAAACTGTAAAATTTCAATCCAACTCTAAATGAAAACCATTTGCTGGTACAAATCAATTCACAAATTAATTGCCTTGAAAAAACCGGAAAATTAATTATATTACACTGGATCAAAGCTCATATAGGAATTTTGGAAAATGAATACGTAGATAATTTAGCAAAGAACTCCACTACTATGGAAATTGATTCGAATTGGAAATGTCCTGTTTCTGATTTTCAGAAAGAATTTAAAGAATCGGCATTCTCACAATGGTGTGATATGTATTCCAGTAATAATAAGCGTCTAAGATACAAACATTTACTTGCACTACCTTTAAAAATTTCTTAGTTTTCTCGTAAACATAAAACAAAACATTACATTAAAACTATTTGCAGACTCAAATCCAATCACGTAGCATATGGCTCACATTTATATAGGATAGGTTGTAAAGCAATTCCACTTTGTAGCTGTGACGAGTGGAAAGTTTAGACCATATATTTTTCAATGTCCTAAGTATTATATAGAAAGAAGTAGTTTACTATCTGATATAAATAAATTCATAGTAGGGCCTTATAATCTAAGTGTTATCCTCAGCTATAATGATGTGGATTTATTCGATATACTATTTGATTATTTAAGTAAATGTAGATATTATTTGTAGTATTCACTGTCTTCCTCTGTGTTTACTTCTACTCTGCTACTGTTTAACTGTTAGTAACATTGATAGGTATGAAATATGTGTCTTTCATTCTTTCTCCTTAGTGTATCTTATTGAATTACCAAATTCATATATAGTTGTTGACTGTGATGATCTGTATAAGAATAAAAAATGTCATAAATGGCCATAATAGTGATATATATATATATATATATATATATATATATATATATATATATATATATATATATGGTTGTTATAATTATTATTGTTAATTTATAATTTTATTTTAGATTTTGTTGTTGTGATTATTCCTAGAAATAAAGTCATTGTTATTAAAAGAGGAGTAAAATGACGTTTAACATTATAAAAATACATGCATTTATGGGTGTGTTGATTTCAGTCTTTCAATACACCCGAATAATTGCTTGCCCAGTTGAAAACACAGGTAAGACAACTTTCAAGTGTGTTGATATGACATGAGGTACTGTTGAGTTGTACAAGCTCTATGGTTACATTAGATATTACAACAATGAAAAGATGAGCTGCAGCCTGGACTTGTTGATACCTGCAATTTCAGAATTATAGAATCTCTGCTACACTCACAAGTTTTCCAAAATCTGTAAGGGAATGGTGTTGGCCCTAATAAAAAGAAATATCACAGACAAGCACTCATTATTTATTATAGTCTGTTAATGAATAAAATTGTATTCAATAAATCAAAATATTGCTGGTTGTAGTAATCTAGACTTCTCACCAATAGATTAGTGCCATCCCTCAACACTTATTATTGATATAAAGTGTTTTTGTGGTTTAAATATGGTTCTCTTTGATATTACGAACGTACACTTGAATCAAAATTATAACAAAAATGCTAGAAGCTTTCTCAACAACTTTGCTATTAGGATATCACACTATTAAATTATGCTAATGCACTACCATAGCTGCTTTAATTTAACATTTCTAGTCACTCTGTCCAATCAGCTTGAAACAAAACTAGAACTCACTATTTTGTGAAACAGTTTACTGTCAATTTCTCTTGGGTAGGCAACAATATAACCACCATATGCAAGTTTTGTAACTGTAAGAGTAAGAATAGCAACAATACAATTAAATAAGTGTAGTAACAATACAATTTATTTAATTAACTCCTCTCTACATGTGCCTACTTAGTCAACAACCATAACCTCACGACAAATAATGAATACATGCACAATCTGGAGTAATGTAAGGCATGAGATAGAATTGTGTGTATCAGGAGCAGTTTGCATAAAAAATAGAACAAGGGACAATAAGCCCAGAGCAATAACTGAAAACAGCTAATACAAGTTTAACTGTATTAATTATCACTTTCAGAAAGGAGCAGCAGAAATCAGTTCTAACAAAGACACTTCTGCAAATAAGCGTACATGGAATAACATTGCAAAGGGTGTAACTAACTAAGTCATAAATAAGTAAAAAACTCTTCTTAAAGAGATATATCATTATTGTATCTTAAATGTACTCCAGATTAAAAGAAATCAATGTCATTTATTCCACCTCATTTGCAATGCTTGATGTCTATGTTGTTCTTTATTCAACTGTGCCTTTTGTTTCTTTGTAATTGCCTTCTGTGCCTGTAAACAAACCTATTGTAATTAATTTTGAGGTTATACCGTTTGTGGCTATATTTATAAACCTTCGGAACGTCGTGCTATGTTTATGCAACTTCCCGTCGATTGTTGATTTCCCTAAAACACTCGTACGATGAGCTTGTGCTTATTAGCGCCGATAAGTTAATTCACTTTTTGAGGTTCTGTTTTCAATAAATAAATAAATGCGTGTTTATAGGGAAATGTCAAAAGGAATCGGCGATTGTCGGAATTGTTCGTTTGTCGAATGTAAGGCTAGCTACACACTTTATTATTTAAATTACTTCTTTGTTTATTTTTCTTGACGTCTGCTATGAGAATATAATTAATGATTATTGACTAAATATGGTATAATCAACAAACTATAAGATCTTATAATTCGTTGGACATGAGTTGTCATAATGAAATATAAGCGAAATTCGTGATTATAGTGTGATACTTGCCTATCTAATACCAACCGTTTCGTTACAGTGAAGCAGTCGATGTATCAACATTTCTTAGTTGACAGGTAGTTGCGCAGAAGCAATTGCGTCGCACGTTTGTTTTGTAAACATATGACAAACACCGGTGTGTTTTCTAAAGCAATACGTTTTTCGTTCACCAGCAGTCGTGAATTTTGTGAACGAATTTCATTGGTCGCAACAACGGCCTTAATACCGAACCTACAACGGATCGCCGCTGCCAACAAGGATTTCGACGTATATCTACACATATGGAGGTGAGTTTAACCTTTAATAATAAAGCTTGTTGTCTTTATTTGTTTTCATTACATTGTTACGGCTATTGATTTATCGAATCTAGTTGTTGTGTGTACAGGTGAACAATCTACCTGCTCACACTAAATATGATGTGTAGAACACTAGGATCACTACCTCAGGAAATCTCTTACATGTTTAAAATGTTTATTGGACAATGGTTTAACAACTATTTAAAGTGATATCTAACTCATATAGCTCAGCGATGTTGGCTGGTTGTGTTGTATTTAGAGAGTTTGTGTGAATAAGTATAAGAACGATGTCCATTTTATAACATCAGTTCTATTAATTGAAGGGCAATATTCTGTTGAAGAGTTTCTGATGGGGTCTGTAAATGCATGTCCACTTTGTAATCGGGCTATTACCCTCTTCATAATAGGTGCATCATTTGCTTGAGTAAAGATTTGTTGTTACTTAACAATGTCAATAGATTGTCTACAAGTATAATCTGATGCCAATTAAGTATATACACAACACAGCAAAAATTTACAGATTCGTTTTATGCAAAATAATGTTTTGTTACCGAACACATTGGTTTTATAATTGTAGCGTTTTTTTGTTTGTTTGTTTTATATGTTAAATGTATATTTGGTATGTAATAGGCTTCACATTTAATTTCAGAATATGTCATCTGCTGATGTACACACCATCTACTTGAAGATATCTCAATATTTACTCAAATTAGAATGGGCAGGAAAGGCTGTGGCATGTTCTCATAACAACTTCCTGGTCTGGCTATAGATTTTGATTATGAATGATGGACGAAATGGACAAAATGCAGTTGGATAATTAAATTAATATCTTTACATCCAGATGCCAGAAGGTACATTTTATATTAATATGATAACAATCAACTAAGAACTAAAAATAGTTTGACATAATTTTTAGTTGATTGTTATAATAATAATAAAAATAATTCTTTATTTACGGCAATGCCATTTCATACAAATTCTTACAAAATATAAGATATAAAATACAAAAAAATACAACCTACGAAATAAAATAAAATAACTAAGTGTACATACATGAACATATGGAAACAGGTGAAAATTTACATTTCATTTAAACCAACATGTGAAATCAATTTTAAAAATGAACATTTAAAGACTGTCACTGACGAATTAAAAATTAAAATATCTGCATTTGCATTATAAAAATTTGCCAACAATTGAATTCTAGTCACTGAAGAATTACAGGTATAATTTCTGGTGTGAAATGTCACCCTAAACAGAGGTGTTTGTCTGCTTTGTCTGTTAGTGGGATTAATGTAGAAGTCAAGCTCGCCCAGTAATTCAGCACAGTTTATGAAATCATTCACTAGCCGGTGGAGGAAACAGATTCATTTATTACTCTGCAATCGGAAAAAGTCAATAAATTAAAATTGTTTAAAATAATTGCATTACTAACACTAATTCTATTGGTTTTAAATGCCAAGTACCTTATGAACTTAGTCTCAATTCTTTCTAATTTCTTACAGTGTACTTGGTAATTTGGATTCCACACAACCGAGGCATATTCTGTTTATTGGATGAACAAGTGACACAAAGAGATCTTAAGTAGTTTGCACTGTGAAATCTTTTGAGTGGTGACAAATAAATCCATCTAAGTCTCTCCTGCTATCTTCGATATATGAGCAGAAAAATTTAATTGTGAGTCAAATAGGACCCCCAAGTCGCGAATTTCATTAATACTTTTTAACTTAATGTCATATAAAACATATCATGTTAAGCAACAAAGACTTCCTACAAAAAGAGATAGCTACGCACTTACTGGTGTTTAGATACAAACAATTTAATTGAAACCACTCTTCTAAACCATGCAGATGAGCCTGCAATCGCTGGGAATCAGTGGTAGACTTAATTGATGTAAACATTTTTAGATCGCAAACATTAAAAAACGGGTGTTCTTCACATAGAGATTAATATCATTTATAAATAAAAGAAATAAAATAGGACTGCAGTGAGAACCTTGTAAGACACCAGACGTTACTCGTATCTCTTTGGATTTACATTCTGCATATCTAACACATTAAGAACGTTCCAACAAGAATGACATCATCCAATTTACTATCTACTCAGACAAACCCAAGGCACTTAATTTAGCGCATAATAATCTATGATTCACTTGATACCTTGGAGAAGTCCATATAAATAGCATCTACTTGTTCCCGATTTTCCATAGCTTTTAGTATATAGTTTTGATATAACAACAAATTGGTTGTGGTAGACCTGCCCTCCATAAAGCCGTATTGTTCATCAATAATTATTTGTCGTATCATCCAGCGTAGTTGCGCTGCTACAAGACTGTCTAAAAGTTTTGCTAACGAACATTGAATCGAGATTCCCCTGTAATTACTAATAACCTCACAATTTCCAGATTTAAAGATTGGAGTTATAAACGATTGTTTCCACATTGTAGGAAACCTTTGGCATTGTAATGAAGAACTAAATAGTAATAAAATAGGCTTTGCTATTGTGTAGATGCATTTTTGCAATAAAGAATTTCGCACTCCATCCGGACCTGATAACCAACTTTTAGATACATTTTTAATACCATTGAATACATCGATAATGTCAATCTTTATCAAATCCGGAGCAACTGTATGGTTATTTATTTTTGGTGTTTCTGCCGAAAGTTGACCTGTATCATTGACGTATACAGATGAAAAATAATCTGCAAAGGTATCAGCAATTTCAATTGCAGTGTTAAAATTGACGTCATTATAAGTCATGCGCGCAGGTATAGTGTTGGATCGCTTTATGTTATTAATGTGAGACCAGAATGACTTCGGGTTTTTCAATAGGAGGCGCTTCTGTACGTGTTATATAAGCCTTATACAATATATCATTTAACGTTGTACACTCCTTGCGTAGCTCTTGAAATATGTGATAGTCAACTAAACTATTCGTACGTTTATATATAATTTTTGTTTTTCTTTTTTCTTACCAAATTTATCAAATTATTGTTAAACCATTTAGGATACCGACTAGAATATATAATTTTCTTAGGTGTAAACGCAGACAGAAGACCATTAAAAACATAATAAAATTTAGCTACCATTTTATCTAAATCGCAGTTGTTAAAATAAGAGTCACAATCTATAGCGGCTAACGCATTGTTAATTTCTAAATAGTTACCTTTCTCGAAGTCAAATATTTCTACCTCGGTTTGTACATTATGATTTTCAGCAATAGGAAGATATATACAGTATGGTAGATGGTGAGAATTTATATTACAATAAAACCTCATGTGCAGTTGATACCTGCCACAAATTATCAGAAGCAAATACTAGATCTAAGAAAACTCGCCTTTAATTACTTATCTCATTTATTTGCTGTAAGTTTAAGAAACTAAATTTCTCGGAGAGTAAAACTGCTGGGTTGTTACTACTAACGGATCTAAAACTATCATCAACATAATTTGGTACATTATAATCCCCACATATTCTGGAAAATTTGCAACCAACTGCTTAATATTCGCACAATGCTGATCATATAATTCCAAACCAGATTTTGGAGTAGTATATATTGCCCCGATAACCCAATTTTTATTATATGTATTTATATGCACGAATATTTCTTCAATTTTATTTTCTGCTAATAATAACATCGATGAAGATAGTTCTTTTCTAACTGCTATGAACACGCCACCTCCACGAGACTTTACATTGGTGTACTGTGATCGGTCAGAACGATAAATCTGGTAGTTAGCCAGCATGAGTTCGGCATTTAAGATGTCATTTGTTATCCAAGTTTCTATAATGATTATAATATCATAAATTGAGCAATTCGCATTATGAGAGAATTTCTTTAATTTTGTTTTAATTCCACCCGCATTATAATAAAATAAATACTATGTTTTTCGCGTTGAACTACATGATGTGTAACGCATGGTGTACCATTGATATATCTAAGTCTCAAGTCCTTTTCACCAGCTGCAGTTCTGTTGTACAAGTCCTGCTTAGCTTTCCTCAATTCCTCTTGTTGTAATGGTGCTAAATCAGACTACTTTTATTTTTATTACCCTTCCTTCCCACGCGAAATATTTTCGTGGGATTGATAATGTCGCCAACCGGTGCTAGAATTTTATTTAGTTCGTAGAGATCATCACTTTGTTTGTCATCATCACTAAATTTCGTCGATTCAACCATATTGAAAACCATAATATTAGATTCTCTATTACTTTGTTTTGTTTCATACAAGACATCACTAAGGTTAATAATATTAGTATCTGTTGATCTTACTGAAGAAATATTTATGCTGTTCAATTCTGCCTGAATTATTTTCGATATTTTCGTAGTTTTTGACATTTTTTACATTTTTGCATTCTTTTACTTTTTTTGACATTTTTTTTCTTTTTTGACTATCTTTGAAATTTTTGACACTTGAGATTTTGACTTTTTAACTTTTGGCATTCTGACATTTTAACATATGAACGTTATTTTAAATTGTAACACCTTTTGCAGTAGGCATAATTATTATAGTAGATAATTACCGCCAATCCACTGAATAATATTACTGTAGCATTTTATTGCAAATAAAATTAAATTGAATGATATTAACATTTTCTTCCTACAGATCTGCGGCGACTATTGCGAGGGTTGTCGAGGAGGTGCTTGAACAGATGCTCGGAAATGCATCATACTACTGGTAATGGCGCAAGAGCGGTAGGATCACCACCACCATCCACGTCAGTGGACTCAACTGTCGCGGAGTTGAGAATACAGTCAATACTTACAAGTAATTTTGTCACAACAATCATCATTTAAGGAATCGATTTCAAATTAGTAATAACAATAATAATATTACTCAAGAAGAGATTAATGCTCCAAATGTGCTTCTAAATGTATTCAAAATTGAATTTACAGTTCATAGAACCTGCGGGAAGGTTCCATGAACTGTAAATTAATTTCTGACAATACATATAAATATTATATTAATCTTGAGGGGTGATTGGTTTTCAAAGTAAAATATAATGCTGAATATGTTGGGGTATTGAAGGAATCTGCTAGTGCGACTTGATATATCATGTGAACATGATACCCAGCATTATGTCAGTGATTTTGTGTCATATTATTAAAAACCTAAATATATCTGGCCAGCTCCAGTTGCAATTGTGACAGACTGGAGTTGGCTGCACATTTGCTGCACTGCATGCCATTTGTAATGGTATTAATACTTGCACACTAGTAGACTACTTAGAAATGTAATAACAGTAACAAAAGATAAACATGCAGGCAAACAGAACAAGCAAATATATGCAACAATTCTCCCGTGTTGTGCACATTTATGAAAAACTACTGTCATGTCATGTTAAAGACATATCAATCAAACTCAAAATGTATATGGTGACATAAATGCAAGTGAATTTTATTTTAATATATTTATTGATTGACAATGGAACTAAAAAATGTAACAGAAGCTTAGTTAGAATTGTTGATGCTATGGTTAAAAATAAAAATAAATAAAACAGTAAACTAGTTGTATTATTTTTTTAATATTTTAACTTGATCGTACAAGTTGATGAAATCATGCAGGACAATATATCTATTTATCCTCTTCATTAGGTTCCCTGATCATTTTAATCATGGTGGGCTTGTCCACCAGGTTAATGGTGATTGCATTAATTTCTTTTCTAAATTATAGTTTACAGCTATATTGTGCAATTTAGAACAGCATGTTATAATTTGAGGTGCCTTTTGTGGTGAATATGGTTGTGTATGGTCTTTCAAGAGCCACCGATAATGAGCTTTCATGACTCCAATACATTTTGATAGTGCTCCTAGCATATTAAACTATATTATTAAAATGTGACAGTACTCACTTCTTTTACAGCAGCTTACCAGTAAGTAAGCAAGACAGTATTGCTGCTGACAGTAACAAAATTTTGTGCCCCCAAAATTGATGAAAAGTGATTTGGCTGTCTTGATGCAAATGCATGTCCTTGATTCATATGCACTCTGAGCGTATCCACTAAAAACTGACACGACTCCTTACTTATTTTGGTACGGAAACCGGCTTCGAGTATTTCAGATGTATTTTATGCATCTCGTAACATTATCCTCAATCTTTAAGATTGCTGTTTTCTCTCGCTGCCCTCCAATGGTTTTGCAGCCCTAAATATGCCATTGCGCTAATCGTCGCACCACCGAACATAAACTGTCGTAAACAAACTGAGAAGTTATGTTCACATAGGCAAGCGCTAACACTAGAAGATAGATTCTAGAAACAGTTGAAAACCAATGACGTCATTTCTTCTAAAAATTATGTTGGCAGCACTGGATAGCAACTCTTTGCCCTGTCCGTTTGGTTACAACTAGTGACAAATGCTGACGTCACGCTATGCTATTAGTATGAGCGTGACGTCAGCATGTGTCACTACTAGTCACTAGTAGTAGCCAAACGGATAGGGCCCTTGACATATATTTATATTGTCGCAGATTAGAATATATACTTACGTACCTAGGACATATCTTCAGAAGTACGAAGTATAACCTTCTAAAATTAATAATGGAGGGCAAGATAGAGGGTCCCCGTGGTCCAGGACGAAGGAAATGCTCCTGGTTAAAGAACATAAGGGACTGGACTGGTCTGGACTCCCACTCATTGTTCAGAGCGTCACAAAACTGTGAGCTAGAGAAAAGTGCCTCAGCCTCAAATTGTTGGCCATAAAATACTCTACATTTTGATATATAAACCATCTCTCTTCCATTTGAAATAAAAATGCTACCGAGTTTAAACTGGAAAAATACATGAAATTTCATAATTTTCTCATTTTCTGTCGGTTATAGCTTAAAAACGGTAAGAGCTACAGAAAAGTGCCTAAGCCTCAATTTGTTGGCCATAAAATACTCTACATTTTGACACATAAACCATCTCTCTTGCATTTGAAATAAAAATGCTACCGAGTCTAAACTGAAAAAATACATGAAATTTCATAATTTTCTCATTTTCTGTCGGTTATAGCTTAAAAACGGTAAGAGCTACAGAAAAGTGCCTAAGTCTCAATTTGTTGGCCATAAAATACTCTACATTTTGACACATAAACCATCTCTCTTGCATTTGAAATAAAAATGCTACCGAGTCTAAACTGAAAAAATACATGAAATTTCATAATTTTCTCATTTTCTGTCGGTTATGGCTTAAAAACGGTAAGAGCTACAGAAAAGTGCCTAAGCCTCAATTTGTTGGCCATAAAATACTCTACATTTTGACATATAAACCATCTCTATTGCTTTTGAAATAAAAATGCTACCGAGTTTAAACTGGAAAAATACATGAAATTTCATAATTTTCTCATTTTCTGTCGGTTATAGCTTAAAAACGGTAAGAGCTACAGAAAAGTGCCTAAGCCTCAATTTGTTGGCCATAAAATACTCTGCATTTTGACACATATACCATATCTATTGCATTTCAAATAAAAATGCTACCGAGTTTAAACTGGAAAAATACATGAAATTTCATAATTTTCTCATTTTCTGTCGGTTATGTCGTAAAAACGGTAAGAGCTAGAGAAAAGTGCCTAAGCCTCAATTTGTTGGCCATAAAATACTCTACATTTTGACACATAAACCATCTCTATTGCTTTTGAAATAAAAATGCTACCGAGTTTAAACTGGAAAAATACATGAAATTTCATAATTTTCTCATTTTCTGTCGGTTATAGCTTAAAAACGGTAAGAGCTACAGAAAAGTGCCTAATCCTCAATTTGTTGGCCATAAAATACTCTACATTTTGACACATAAACCATCTCTATTGCTTTTGAAATAAAAATGCTACCGAGTTTAAACTGGAAAAATACATGAAATTTCATAATTTTCTCATTTTCTGTCGGTTATGTCGTAAAAACGGTAAGAGCTAGAGAAAAGTGCCTAAGCCTCAATTTGTTGGCCATAAAATACTCTACATTTTGACACATAAACCATCTCTATTGCTTTTGAAATAAAAATGCTACCGAGTTTAAACTGGAAAAATACATGAAATTTCATAATTTTCTCATTTTCTGTCGGTTATAGCTTAAAAACGGTAAGAGCTACAGAAAAGTGCCTAATCCTCAATTTGTTGGCCATAAAATACTCTACATTTTGACACATAAACCATCTCTATTGCTTTTGAAATAAAAATGCTACCGAGTCTAAACTGAAAAAATACATGAAATTTCATAATTTTCTCATTTTCTGTCGGTTATAGCTTAAAAACGGTAAGAGCTACAGAAAAGTGCCTAAGCCTCAATTTGTTGGCCATAAAATACTCTACATTTTGACATATAAACCATCTCTATTGCTTTTGAAATAAAAATGCTACCGAGTTTAAACTGGAAAAATACATGAAATTTCATAATTTTCTCATTTTCTGTCGGTTATAGCTTAAAAACGGTAAGAGCTACAGAAAAGTGCCTAAGCCTCAATTTGTTGGCCATAAAATACTCTGCATTTTGACACATATACCATATCTATTGCATTTCAAATAAAAATGCTACCGAGTTTAAACTGGAAAAATACATGAAATTTCATAATTTTCTCATTTTCTGTCGGTTATAGCTTAAAAACGGTAAGAGCTACAGAAAAGTGCCTAAGCCTCAATTTGTTGGCCATAAAATACTCTACATTTTGACACATAAACCATCTCTATTGCTTTTGAAATAAAAATGCTACCGAGTTTAAACTGGAAAAATACATGAAATTTCATAATATTCTCATTTTCTGCCGGTTATATCGTAAAAACGGTAAGAGCTAGAGAAAAGTGCCTCAGCCTCAATTTGTTGGCCATAAAATACTTTACATTTTGACACATAAACCATCTCTATTGCTTTTGAAATAAAAATGCTACCGAGTTTAAACTGGAAAAATACATGAAATTTCATAATTTTCTCATTTTCTGTCGGTTATGTCGTAAAAACGGTAAGAGCTAGAGAAAAGTGCCTAAGCCTCAATTTGTTGGCCATAAAATACTCTACAATTTGACACATAAACCATCTCTATTGCTTTTGAAATAAAAATGCTACCGAGTTTAAACTGGAAAAATACATGAAATTTCATAATTTTCTCATTTTCTGTCGGTTATAGCTTAAAAACGGTAAGAGCTACAGAAAAGTGCCTAAGCCTCAATTTGTTGGCCATAAAATACTCTACATTTTGACATATAAACCATCTCTCTTGCATTTGAAATAAAAATGCTACCGAGTCTAAACTGAAAAAATACATGAAATTTCATAATTTTCTCATTTTCTGTCGGTTATAGCTTAAAAACGGTAAGAGCTACAGAAAAGTGCCTAAGCCTCAATTTGTTGGCCATAAAATACTCTGCATTTTGACACATAAACCATATCTATTGCATTTCAAATAAAAATGCTACCGAGTTTAAACTGGAAAAATACATGAAATTTCATAATTTTCTCATTTTCTGTCGGTTATAGCTTAAAAACGGTAAGAGCTACAGAAAAGTGCCTAAGCCTCAATTTGTTGGCCATAAAATACTCTACATTTTGACACATAAACCATCTCTATTGCTTTTGAAATAAAAATGCTACCGAGTTTAAACTGGAAAAATACATGAAATTTCATAATTTTCTCATTTTCTGTCGGTTATAGCTTAAAAACGGTAAGAGCTACAGAAAAGTGCCTAAGCCTCAATTTGTTGGCCATAAAATACTCTACATTTTGACACATAAACCATCTCTATTGCTTTTGAAATAAAAATGCTACCGAGTTTAAACTGGAAAAATACATGAAATTTCATAATTTTCTCATTTTCTGTCGGTTATAGCTTAAAAACGGTAAGAGCTACAGAAAAGTGCCTAAGCCTCAATTTGTTGGCCATAAAATACTCTACATTTTGACACATAAACCATCTCTATTGCTTTTGAAATAAAAATGCTACCGAGTTTAAACTGGAAAAATACATGAAATTTCATAATATTCTCATTTTCTGCCGGTTATATCGTAAAAACGGTAAGAGCTAGAGAAAAGTGCCTCAGCCTCAATTTGTTGGCCATAAAATACTTTACATTTTGACACATAAACCATCTCTATTGCTTTTGAAATAAAAATGCTACCGAGTTTAAACTGGAAAAATACATGAAATTTCATAATTTTCTCATTTTCTGTCGGATATAGCTTAAAAACGGTAAGAGCTAGAGAAAAGTGCCTAAGCCTCAATTTGTTGGCCATAAAATACTCTACATTTTGACACATAAACCATCTCTATTGCTTTTGAAATAAAAATGCTACCGAGTTTAAACTGGAAAAATACATGAAATTTCATAATTTTCTCATTTTCTGTCGGTTATAGCTTAAAAACGGTAAGAGCTACAGAAAAGTGCCTAAGCCTCAATTTGTTGGCCATAAAATACTCTGCATTTTGACACATATACCATATCTATTGCATTTCAAATAAAAATGCTACCGAGTTTAAACTGGAAAAATACATGAAATTTCATAATTTTCTCATTTTCTGTCGGATATAGCTTAAAAACGGTAAGAGCTAGAGAAAAGTGCCTAAGCCTCAATTTGTTGGCCATAAAATACTCTACATTTTGACACATAAACCATCTCTATTGCTTTTGAAATAAAAATGCTACCGAGTCTAAACTGAAAAAATACATGAAATTTCATAATTTTCTCATTTTCTGTCGGTTATAGCTTAAAAACGGTAAGAGCTACAGAAAAGTGCCTAAGCCTCAATTTGTTGGCCATAAAATACTCTACATTTTGACACATAAACCATCTCTCTTGCATTTGAAATAAAAATGCTACCGAGTCTAAACTGAAAAAATACATGAAATTTCATAATTTTCTCATTTTCTGTCGGTTATAGCTTAAAAACGGTAAGAGCTACAGAAAAGTGCCTAAGCCTCAATTTGTTGGCCATAAAATACTCTACATTTTGACACATAAACCATCTCTCTTGCATTTGAAATAAAAATGCTACCGAGTCTAAACTGAAAAAATACATGAAATTTCATAATTTTCTCATTTTCTGTCGGTTATAGCTTAAAAACGGTAAGAGCTACAGAAAAGTGCCTAAGCCTCAATTTGTTGGCCATAAAATACTCTACATTTTGACACATAAACCATCTCTATTGCTTTTGAAATAAAAATGCTACCGAGTTTAAACTGGAAAAATACATGAAATTTCATAATTTTCTCATTTTCTGTCGGTTATAGCTTAAAAACGGTAAGAGCTACAGAAAAGTGCCTAAGCCTCAATTTGTTGGCCATAAAATACTCTACATTTTGACACATAAACCATCTCTCTTGCATTTGAAATAAAAATGCTACCGAGTCTAAACTGAAAAAATACATGAAATTTCATAATTTTCTCATTTTCTGTCGGTTATAGCTTAAAAACGGTAAGAGCTACAGAAAAGTGCCTAAGCCTCAATTTGTTGGCCATAAAATACTCTACATTTTGACACATAAACCATCTCTATTGCTTTTGAAATAAAAATGCTACCGAGTTTAAACTGGAAAAATACATGAAATTTCATAATTTTCTCATTTTCTGTCGGTTATAGCTTAAAAACGGTAAGAGCTACAGAAAAGTGCCTAAGCCTCAATTTGTTGGCCATAAAATACTCTACATTTTGACACATAAACCATCTCTCTTGCATTTGAAATAAAAATGCTACCGAGTCTAAACTGAAAAAATACATGAAATTTCATAATTTTCTCATTTTCTGTCGGTTATAGCTTAAAAACGGTAAGAGCTACAGAAAAGTGCCTAAGCCTCAATTTGTTGGCCATAAAATACTCTACATTTTGACACATAAACCATCTCTATTGCTTTTGAAATAAAAATGCTACCGAGTTTAAACTGGAAAAATACATGAAATTTCATAATTTTCTCATTTTCTGTCGGTTATAGCTTAAAAACGGTAAGAGCTACAGAAAAGTGCCTAAGCCTCAATTTGTTGGCTATAAAATACTCTACATTTTGACACATAAACCATCTCTATTGCTTTTGAAATAAAAATGCTACCGAGTTTAAACTGGAAAAATACATGAAATTTCATAATTTTCTCATTTTCTGTCGGTTATAGCTTAAAAACGGTAAGAGCTACAGAAAAGTGCCTAAGCCTCAATTTGTTGGCCATAAAATACTCTACATTTTGACACATAAACCATCTCTATTGCTTTTGAAATAAAAATGCTACCGAGTTTAAACTGGAAAAATACATGAAATTTCATAATTTTCTCATTTTCTGTCGGTTATAGCTTAAAAACGGTAAGAGCTACAGAAAAGTGCCTAAGCCTCAATTTGTTGGCCATAAAATACTCTACATTTTGACACATAAACCATCTCTATTGCTTTTGAAATAAAAATGCTACCGAGTTTAAACTGGAAAAATACATGAAATTTCATAATTTTCTCATTTTCTGTCGGTTATGTCGTAAAAACGGTAAGAGCTAGAGAAAAGTGCCTAAGCCTCAATTTGTTGGCCATAAAATACTCTACATTTTGACACATAAACCATCTCTCTTGCATTTGAAATAAAAATGCTACCGAGTCTAAACTGAAAAAATACATGAAGTTTCATAATTTTCTCATTTTCTGTCGGTTATAGCTTAAAAACGGTAAGAGCTACAGAAAAGTGCCTAAGCCTCAATTTGTTGGCCATAAAATACTCTACATTTTGACACATAAACCATCTCTATTGCTTTTGAAATAAAAATGCTACCGAGTTTAAACTGGAAAAATACATGAAATTTCATAATTTTCTCATTTTCTGTCGGTTATAGCTTAAAAACGGTAAGAGCTACAGAAAAGTGCCTAAGCCTCAATTTGTTGGCTATAAAATACTCTACATTTTGACACATAAACCATCTCTATTGCTTTTGAAATAAAAATGCTACCGAGTTTAAACTGGAAAAATACATGAAATTTCATAATTTTCTCATTTTCTGTCGGTTATAGCTTAAAAACGGTAAGAGCTACAGAAAAGTGCCTAAGCCTCAATTTGTTGGCCATAAAATACTCTACATTTTGACACATAAACCATCTCTATTGCTTTTGAAATAAAAATGCTACCGAGTTTAAACTGGAAAAATACATGAAATTTCATAATTTTCTCATTTTCTGTCGGTTATGTCGTAAAAACGGTAAGAGCTAGAGAAAAGTGCCTAAGCCTCAATTTGTTGGCCATAAAATACTCTACATTTTGACATATATACCATCTCTCTTGCATTTGAAATAAAAATGCTACCGAGTCCAAACTGAAAAAATACATGAAATTTCATAATTTTCTCATTTTCTGTCGGTTATAGCTTAAAAACGGTAAGAGCTACAGAAAAGTGCCTAAGCCTCAATTTGTTGGCCATAAAATACTCTGCATTTTGACACATAAACCATATCTATTGCATTTCAAATAAAAATGCTACCGAGTTTAAACTGGAAAAATACATGAAATTTCATAATTTTCTCATTTTCTGTCGGTTATAGCTTAAAAACGGTAAGAGCTACAGAAAAGTGCCTAAGCCTCAATTTGTTGGCCATAAAATACTCTGCATTTTGACACATATACCATATCTATTGCATTTCAAATAAAAATGCTACCGAGTTTAAACTGGAAAAATACATGAAATTTCATAATTTTCTCATTTTCTGTCGGTTATAGCTTAAAAACGGTAAGAGCTACAGAAAAGTGCCTAAGCCTCAATTTGTTGGCCATAAAATACTCTACATTTTGACACATAAACCATCTCTATTGCTTTTGAAATAAAAATGCTACCGAGTTTAAACTGGAAAAATACATGAAATTTCATAATTTTCTCATTTTCTGTCGGTTATGTCGTAAAAACGGTAAGAGCTAGAGAAAAGTGCCTAAGCCTCAATTTGTTGGCCATAAAATACTCTACATTTTGACATATATACCATCTCTCTTGCATTTGAAATAAAAATGCTACCGAGTCTAAACTGAAAAAATACATGAAATTTCATAATTTTCTCATTTTCTGTCGGTTATAGCTTAAAAACGGTAAGAGCTACAGAAAAGTGCCTAAGCCTCAATTTGTTGGCCATAAAATACTCTGCATTTTGACACATAAACCATATCTATTGCATTTCAAATAAAAATGCTACCGAGTTTAAACTGGAAAAATACATGAAATTTCATAATTTTCTCATTTTCTGTCGGTTATAGCTTAAAAACGGTAAGAGCTACAGAAAAGTGCCTAAGCCTCAATTTGTTGGCCATAAAATACTCTGCATTTTGACACATATACCATATCTATTGCATTTCAAATAAAAATGCTACCGAGTTTAAACTGGAAAAATACATGAAATTTCATAATTTTCTCATTTTCTGTCGGTTATAGCTTAAAAACGGTAAGAGCTACAGAAAAGTGCCTAAGCCTCAATTTGTTGGCCATAAAATACTCTACATTTTGACACATAAACCATCTCTATTGCTTTTGAAATAAAAATGCTACCGAGTTTAAACTGGAAAAATACATGAAATTTCATAATTTTCTCATTTTCTGTCGGTTATGTCGTAAAAACGGTAAGAGCTAGAGAAAAGTGCCTAAGCCTCAATTTGTTGGCCATAAAATACTCTACATTTTGACATATATACCATCTCTCTTGCATTTGAAATAAAAATGCTACCGAGTCTAAACTGAAAAAATACATGAAATTTCATAATTTTCTCATTTTCTGTCGGTTATAGCTTAAAAACGGTAAGAGCTACAGAAAAGTGCCTAAGCCTCAATTTGTTGGCCATAAAATACTCTGCATTTTGACACATAAACCATATCTATTGCATTTCAAATAAAAATGCTACCGAGTTTAAACTGGAAAAATACATGAAATTTCATAATTTTCTCATTTTCTGTCGGTTATAGCTTAAAAACGGTAAGAGCTACAGAAAAGTGCCTAAGCCTCAATTTGTTGGCCATAAAATACTCTACAATTTGACACATAAACCATCTCTATTGCTTTTGAAATAAAAATGCTACCGAGTTTAAACTGGAAAAATACATGAAATTTCATAATTTTCTCATTTTCTGTCGGTTATAGCTTAAAAACGGTAAGAGCTACAGAAAAGTGCCTAAGCCTCAATTTGTTGGCCATAAAATACTCTGCATTTTGACACATATACCATATCTATTGCATTTCAAATAAAAATGCTACCGAGTTTAAACTGGAAAAATACATGAAATTTCATAATTTTCTCATTTTCTGTCGGTTATAGCTTAAAAACGGTAAGAGCTACAGAAAAGTGCCTAAGCCTCAATTTGTTGGCCATAAAATACTCTACATTTTGACACATAAACCATCTCTATTGCTTTTGAAATAAAAATGCTACCGAGTTTAAACTGGAAAAATACATGAAATTTCATAATTTTCTCATTTTCTGTCGGTTATGTCGTAAAAACGGTAAGAGCTAGAGAAAAGTGCCTAAGCCTCAATTTGTTGGCCATAAAATACTTTACATTTTGACACATAAACCATCTCTATTGCTTTTGAAATAAAAATGCTACCGAGTTTAAACTGGAAAAATACATGAAATTTCATAATTTTCTCATTTTCTGTCGGATATAGCTTAAAAACGGTAAGAGCTAGAGAAAAGTGCCTAAGCCTCAATTTGTTGGCCATAAAATACTCTACATTTTGACACATAAACCATCTCTATTGCTTTTGAAATAAAAATGCTACCGAGTTTAAACTGGAAAAATACATGAAATTTCATAATTTTCTCATTTTCTGTCGGTTATAGCTTAAAAACGGTAAGAGCTACAGAAAAGTGCCTAAGCCTCAATTTGTTGGCCATAAAATACTCTGCATTTTGACACATATACCATATCTATTGCATTTCAAATAAAAATGCTACCGAGTTTAAACTGGAAAAATACATGAAATTTCATAATTTTCTCATTTTCTGTCGGTTATAGCTTAAAAACGGTAAGAGCTACAGAAAAGTGCCTAAGCCTCAATTTGTTGGCCATAAAATACTCTACATTTTGACACATAAACCATCTCTATTGCTTTTGAAATAAAAATGCTACCGAGTTTAAACTGGAAAAATACATGAAATTTCATAATTTTCTCATTTTCTGTCGGTTATGTCGTAAAAACGGTAAGAGCTAGAGAAAAGTGCCTAAGCCTCAATTTGTTGGCCATAAAATACTTTACATTTTGACACATAAACCATCTCTATTGCTTTTGAAATAAAAATGCTACCGAGTTTAAACTGGAAAAATACATGAAATTTCATAATTTTCTCATTTTCTGTCGGATATAGCTTAAAAACGGTAAGAGCTAGAGAAAAGTGCCTAAGCCTCAATTTGTTGGCCATAAAATACTCTACATTTTGACACATAAACCATCTCTATTGCTTTTGAAATAAAAATGCTACCGAGTTTAAACTGGAAAAATACATGAAATTTCATAATTTTCTCATTTTCTGTCGGTTATGTCGTAAAAACGGTAAGAGCTAGAGAAAAGTGCCTAAGCCTCAATTTGTTGGCCATAAAATACTTTACATTTTGACACATAAACCATCTCTATTGCTTTTGAAATAAAAATGCTACCGAGTTTAAACTGGAAAAATACATGAAATTTCATAATTTTCTCATTTTCTGTCGGATATAGCTTAAAAACGGTAAGAGCTAGAGAAAAGTGCCTAAGCCTCAATTTGTTGGCCATAAAATACTCTACATTTTGACACATAAACCATCTCTATTGCTTTTGAAATAAAAATGCTACCGAGTTTAAACTGGAAAAATACATGAAATTTCATAATTTTCTCATTTTCTGTCGGTTATAGCTTAAAAACGGTAAGAGCTACAGAAAAGTGCCTAAGCCTCAATTTGTTGGCCATAAAATACTCTACATTTTGACACATAAACCATCTCTCTTGCATTTGAAATAAAAATGCTACCGAGTCTAAACTGAAAAAATACATGAAATTTCATAATTTTCTCATTTTCTGTCGGTTATAGCTTAAAAACGGTAAGAGCTACAGAAAAGTGCCTAAGCCTCAATTTGTTGGCCATAAAATACTCTACATTTTGACATATAAACCATCTCTATTGCTTTTGAAATAAAAATGCTACCGAGTTTAAACTGGAAAAATACATGAAATTTCATAATTTTCTCATTTTCTGTCGGTTATAGCTTAAAAACGGTAAGAGCTACAGAAAAGTGCCTAAGCCTCAATTTGTTGGCCATAAAATACTCTGCATTTTGACACATATACCATATCTATTGCATTTCAAATAAAAATGCTACCGAGTTTAAACTGGAAAAATACATGAAATTTCATAATTTTCTCATTTTCTGTCGGTTATAGCTTAAAAACGGTAAGAGCTACAGAAAAGTGCCTAAGCCTCAATTTGTTGGCCATAAAATACTCTGCATTTTGACACATATACCATATCTATTGCATTTCAAATAAAAATGCTACCGAGTTTAAACTGGAAAAATACATGAAATTTCATAATTTTCTCATTTTCTGTCGGTTATGTCGTAAAAACGGTAAGAGCTAGAGAAAAGTGCCTAAGCCTCAATTTGTTGGCCATAAAATACTCTACATTTTGACACATAAACCATCTCTATTGCTTTTGAAATAAAAATGCTACCGAGTTTAAACTGGAAAAATACATGAAATTTCATAATTTTCTCATTTTCTGTCGGTTATAGCTTAAAAACGGTAAGAGCTACAGAAAAGTGCCTAAGCCTCAATTTGTTGGCCATAAAATACTCTGCATTTTGAAACATAAACCATATCTATTGCATTTCAAATAAAAATGCTACCGAGTTTAAACTGGAAAAATACATGAAATTTCATAATTTTCTCATTTTCTGTCGGTTATAGCTTAAAAACGGTAAGAGCTATACCAATTTGACACATAAACCATCTCTATTGCTTTTGAAATAAAAATGCTACCGAGTTTAAACTGGAAAAATACATGAAATTTCATAATTTTCTCATTTTCTGTCGGTTATAGCTTAAAAACGGTAAGAGCTACAGAAAAGTGCCTAATCCTCAATTTGTTGGCTATAAAATACTCTACATTTTGACACATAAACCATCTCTATTGCTTTTGAAATAAAAATGCTACCGAGTTTAAACTGGAAAAATACATGAAATTTCATAATATTCTCATTTTCTGCCGGTTATATCGTAAAAACGGTAAGAGCTAGAGAAAAGTGCCTCAGCCTCAATTTGTTGGCCATAAAATACTTTACATTTTGACACATAAACCATCTCTATTGCTTTTGAAATAAAAATGCTACCGAGTTTAAACTGGAAAAATACATGAAATTTCATAATTTTCTCATTTTCTGTCGGATATAGCTTAAAAACGGTAAGAGCTAGAGAAAAGTGCCTAAGCCTCAATTTGTTGGCCATAAAATACTCTACATTTTGACACATAAACCATCTCTATTGCTTTTGAAATAAAAATGCTACCGAGTTTAAACTGGAAAAATACATGAAATTTCATAATTTTCTCATTTTCTGTCGGTTATAGCTTAAAAACGGTAAGAGCTACAGAAAAGTGCCTAAGCCTCAATTTGTTGGCCATAAAATACTCTACATTTTGACACATAAACCATCTCTATTGCTTTTGAAATAAAAATGCTACCGAGTTTAAACTGGAAAAATACATGAAATTTCATAATTTTCTCATTTTCTGTCGGTTATAGCTTAAAAACGGTAAGAGCTACAGAAAAGTGCCTAATCCTCAATTTGTTGGCTATAAAATACTCTACATTTTGACACATAAACCATCTCTATTGCTTTTGAAATAAAAATGCTACCGAGTTTAAACTGGAAAAATACATGAAATTTCATAATATTCTCATTTTCTGCCGGTTATATCGTAAAAACGGTAAGAGCTAGAGAAAAGTGCCTCAGCCTCAATTTGTTGGCCATAAAATACTTTACATTTTGACACATAAACCATCTCTATTGCTTTTGAAATAAAAATGCTACCGAGTTTAAACTGGAAAAATACATGAAATTTCATAATTTTCTCATTTTCTGTCGGATATAGCTTAAAAACGGTAAGAGCTAGAGAAAAGTGCCTAAGCCTCAATTTGTTGGCCATAAAATACTCTACATTTTGACACATAAACCATCTCTATTGCTTTTGAAATAAAAATGCTACCGAGTTTAAACTGGAAAAATACATGAAATTTCATAATTTTCTCATTTTCTGTCGGATATAGCTTAAAAACGGTAAGAGCTACAGAAAAGTGCCTAACCCTCAATTTGTTGGCCATAAAATACTCTACAATTTGACACATAAACCATCTCTATTGCTTTTGAAATAAAAATGCTACCGAGTTTAAACTGGAAAAATACATGAAATTTCATAATTTTCTCATTTTCTGTCGGTTATAGCTTAAAAACGGTAAGAGCTACAGAAAAGTGCCTAAGCCTCAATTTGTTGGCCATAAAATACTCTACATTTTGACACATAAACCATCTCTATTGCTTTTGAAATAAAAATGCTACCGAGTTTAAACTGGAAAAATACATGAAATTTCATAATTTTCTCATTTTCTGTCGGTTATAGCTTAAAAACGGTAAGAGCTACAGAAAAGTGCCTAAGCCTCAATTTGTTGGCCATAAAATACTCTACATTTTGACACATAAACCATCTCTATTGCTTTTGAAATAAAAATGCTACCGAGTTTAAACTGGAAAAATACATGAAATTTCATAATTTTCTCATTTTCTGTCGGTTATAGCTTAAAAACGGTAAGAGCTACAGAAAAGTGCCTAAGCCTCAATTTGTTGGCCATAAAATACTCTACATTTTGACACATAAACCATCTCTATTGCTTTTGAAATAAAAATGCTACCGAGTTTAAACTGGAAAAATACATGAAATTTCATAATTTTCTCATTTTCTGTCGGTTATAGCTTAAAAACGGTAAGAGCTACAGAAAAGTGCCTAATCCTCAATTTGTTGGCCATAAAATACTCTGCATTTTGACACATAAACCATATCTATTGCATTTCAAATAAAAATGCTACCGAGTTTAAACTGGAAAAATACATGAAATTTCATAATTTTCTCATTTTCTGTCGGTTATAGCTTAAAAACGGTAAGAGCTACAGAAAAGTGCCTAACCCTCAATTTGTTGGCCATAAAATACTCTACAATTTGACACATAAACCATCTCTATTGCTTTTGAAATAAAAATGCTACCGAGTTTAAACTGGAAAAATACATGAAATTTCATAATTTTCTCATTTTCTGTCGGTTATAGCTTAAAAACGGTAAGAGCTACAGAAAAGTGCCTAATCCTCAATTTGTTGGCTATAAAATACTCTACATTTTGACACATAAACCATCTCTATTGCTTTTGAAATAAAAATGCTACCGAGTTTAAACTGGAAAAATACATGAAATTTCATAATATTCTCATTTTCTGCCGGTTATATCGTAAAAACGGTAGGAGCTAGAGAAAAGTGCCTAAGGCTCAATTTGTTGGCCATAAAATACTCTACATTTTGACACATAAACCATCTCTATTGCTTTTGAAATAAAAATGCTACCGAGTTTAAACTGGAAAAATACATGAAATTTCATAATTTTCTCAATTTCTGCCGGTTATATCGTAAAAACGGTAAGAGCTAGAGAAAAGTGCCTAAGCCTCAATTTGTTGGCCATAAAATACTCTACATATTCACACATAAACCATCTCTCTTGCATTTGAAATAAAAATGCTACCGAGTTTAAACTGGAAAAATACATGAAATTTCATAATTTTCTCGATTTCTGCCGGTTATATCGTAAAAACGGTAAGAGCTAGAGAAAAGTGCCTAAGCCTCAATTTGTTGGCCATAAAATACTCTACATTTTGACATATAAACCATCTCTCTTGCATTTGAAATAAAAATGCTACCGAGTTTAATCTGGAAAAATACATGAAATTTCATAATTTTCTCGATTTCTGCCGGTTATATCGTAAAAACGGTAGGAGCTAGAGAAAAGTGCCTAAGGCTCAATTTGTTGGCCATAAAATACTCTACATTTTGACACATAAACCATCTCTATTGCTTTTGAAATAAAAATGCTACCGAGTTTAAACTGGAAAAATACATGAAATTTAATAATTTTCTCATTTTCTGTCGGTGCCTAAGCCTCAATTTGTTGGCCATAAAATACTCTACATTTTGACACATAAACCATCTCTATTGCATTTGAAATAAAAATGCTACCGAGTGTAATCTGGAAAAATACATGAAATTTCATAATTTTCTCATTTTCTGTCGGTTATAGCTTAAAAACGGTAAGAGCTAGAGAAAAGTGCCTAAGCCTCAATTTGTTGGCCATAAAATACTCTACATTTTGACACATAAACCATCTCTATTGCATTTGAAATAAAAATGCTACCGAGTGTAATCTGGAAAAATACATGAAATTTCATAATTTTCTCGATTTCTGCCGGTTATATCGTAAAAACGGTAGGAGCTAGAGAAAAGTGCCTAAGGCTCAATTTGTTGGCCATAAAATACTCTACATTTTGACACATAAACCATCTCTATTGCTTTTGAAATAAAAATGCTACCGAGTGTAATCTGGAAAAATACATGAAATTTCATAATTTTCTCGATTTCTGCCGGTTATATCGTAAAAACGGTAAGAGCTAGAGAAAAGTGGCTAAGCCTCAATTTGTTGGCCATAAAATACTCTACATTTTGACATATAAACCATCTCTCTTGCATTTGAAATAAAAATGCTACCGAGTTTAAACTGGAAAAATACATGAAATTTCATAATTTTCTCGATTTCTGCCGGTTATATCGTAAAAACGGTAGGAGCTAGAGAAAAGTGCCTAAGGCTCAATTTGTTGGCCATAAAATACTCTACATATTCACACATAAACCATCTCTCTTGCATTTGAAATAAAAATGCTACCGAGTTTAAACTGGAAAAATACATGAAATTTCATAATTTTCTCATTTTCTGTCGGTTATAGCTTAAAAACGGTAAGAGCTAGAGAAAAGTGCCTAAGCCGCAATTTGTTGGCCATAAAATACTCTACATTTTGACACATAAACCATCTCTATTGCATTTGAAATAAAAATGCTACCGAGTTTAAACTGGAAAAATACATGAAATTTCATAATTTTCTCGATTTCTGCCGGTTATATCGTAAAAACGGTAAGAGCTAGAGAAAAGTGGCTAAGCCTCAATTTGTTGGCCATAAAATACTCTACATATTCACACATAAACCATCTCTCTTGCATTTGAAATAAAAATGCTACCGAGTTTAAACTGGAAAAATACATGAAATTTCATAATTTTCTCGATTTCTGCCGGTTATATCGTAAAAACGGTAGGAGCTAGAGAAAAGTGCCTAAGGCTCAATTTGTTGGCCATAAAATACTCTACATATTCACACATAAACCATCTCTCTTGCATTTGAAATAAAAATGCTACCGAGTTTAAACTGGAAAAATACATGAAATTTCATAATTTTCTCGATTTCTGCCGGTTATATCGTAAAAACGGTAGGAGCTAGAGAAAAGTGCCTAAGGCTCAATTTGTTGGCCATAAAATACTCTACATATTCACACATAAACCATCTCTCTTGCATTTGAAATAAAAATGCTACCGAGTTTAAACTGGAAAAATACATGAAATTTAATAATTTTCTCATTTTCTGTCGGTGCCTAAGCCTCAATTTGTTGGCCATAAAATACTCTACATTTTGACACATAAACCATCTCTATTGCATTTGAAATAAAAATGCTACCGAGTGTAATCTGGAAAAATACATGAAATTTCATAATTTTCTCGATTTCTGCCGGTTATATCGTAAAAACGGTAAGAGCTAGAGAAAAGTGCCTAAGCCTCAATTTGTTGGCCATAAAATACTCTACATTTTGACACATAAACCATCTCTATTGCTTTTGAAATAAAAATGCTATCGAGTTTAAACTGGAAAAATACATGAAATTTCATAATTTTCTCAATTTCTGCCGGTTATATCGTAAAAACGGTAAGAGCTAGAGAAAAGTGCCTAAGCCTCAATTTGTTGGCCATAAAATACTCTACATTTTGACACATAAACCATCTCTATTGCATTTGAAATAAAAATGCTACCGAGTGTAATCTGGAAAAATACATGAAATTTCATAATTTTCTCGATTTCTGCCGGTTATATCGTAAAAACGGTAAGAGCTAGAGAAAAGTGGCTAAGCCTCAATTTGTTGGCCATAAAATACTCTACATTTTGACATATAAACCATCTCTCTTGCATTTGAAATAAAAATGCTACCGAGTTTAAACTGGAAAAATACATGAAATTTCATAATTTTCTCGATTTCTGCCGGTTATATCGTAAAAACGGTAGGAGCTAGAGAAAAGTGCCTAAGGCTCAATTTGTTGGCCATAAAATACTCTACATATTCACACATAAACCATCTCTCTTGCATTTGAAATAAAAATGCTACCGAGTTTAAACTGGAAAAATACATGAAATTTCATAATTTTCTCATTTTCTGTCGGTTATAGCTTAAAAACGGTAAGAGCTAGAGAAAAGTGCCTAAGCCGCAATTTGTTGGCCATAAAATACTCTACATTTTGACACATAAACCATCTCTCTTGCATTTGAAATAAAAATGCTACCGAGTTTAAACTGGAAAAATACATGAAATTTCATAATTTTCTCGATTTCTGCCGGTTATATCGTAAAAACGGTAGGAGCTAGAGAAAAGTGCCTAAGGCTCAATTTGTTGGCCATAAAATACTCTACATATTCACACATAAACCATCTCTCTTGCATTTAAAATAAAAATGCTACCGAGTTTAAACTGGAAAAATACATGAAATTTCATAATTTTCTCGATTTCTGCCGGTTATATCGTAAAAACGGTAGGAGCTAGAGAAAAGTGCCTAAGGCTCAATTTGTTGGCCATAAAATACTCTACATATTCACACATAAACCATCTCTCTTGCATTTGAAATAAAAATGCTACCGAGTTTAAACTGGAAAAATACATGAAATTTCATAATTTTCTCGATTTCTGCCGGTTATATCGTAAAAACGGTAGGAGCTAGAGAAAAGTGCCTAAGGCTCAATTTGTTGGCCATAAAATACTCTACATATTCACACATAAACCATCTCTCTTGCATTTGAAATAAAAATGCTACCGAGTTTAAACTGGAAAAATACATGAAATTTCATAATTTTCTCATTTTCTGTCGGTTATAGCTTAAAAACGGTAAGAGCTAGAGAAAAGTGCCTAACCCGCAATTTGTTGGCCATAAAATACTCTACATTTTGACACATAAACCATCTCTCTTGCATTTGAAATAAAAATGCTACCGAGTTTAAACTGGAAAAATACATGAAATTTCATAATTTTCTCGATTTCTGCCGGTTATATCGTAAAAACGGTAGGAGCTAGAGAAAAGTGCCTAAGGCTCAATTTGTTGGCCATAAAATACTCTACATATTCACACATAAACCATCTCTCTTGCATTTAAAATAAAAATGCTACCGAGTTTAAACTGGAAAAATACATGAAATTTCATAATTTTCTCGATTTCTGCCGGTTATATCGTAAAAACGGTAGGAGCTAGAGAAAAGTGCCTAAGGCTCAATTTGTTGGCCATAAAATACTCTACATATTCACACATAAACCATCTCTCTTGCATTTGAAATAAAAATGCTACCGAGTTTAAACTGGAAAAATACATGAAATTTCATAATTTTCTCATTTTCTGTCGGTTATAGCTTAAAAACGGTAAGAGCTAGAGAAAAGTGCCTAACCCGCAATTTGTTGGCCATAAAATACTCTACATTTTGACACATAAACCATCTCTCTTGCATTTGAAATAAAAATGCTACCGAGTTTAAACTGGAAAAATACATGAAATTTCATAATTTTCTCGATTTCTGCCGGTTATATCGTAAAAACGGTAGGAGCTAGAGAAAAGTGCCTAAGGCTCAATTTGTTGGCCATAAAATACTCTACATATTCACACATAAACCATCTCTCTTGCATTTAAAATAAAAATGCTACCGAGTTTAAACTGGAAAAATACATGAAATTTCATAATTTTCTCGATTTCTGCCGGTTATATCGTAAAAACGGTAGGAGCTAGAGAAAAGTGCCTAAGGCTCAATTTGTTGGCCATAAAATACTCTACATATTCACACATAAACCATCTCTCTTGCATTTGAAATAAAAATGCTACCGAGTTTAAACTGGAAAAATACATGAAATTTCATAATTTTCTCATTTTCTGTCGGTTATAGCTTAAAAACGGTAAGAGCTAGAGAAAAGTGCCTAACCCGCAATTTGTTGGCCATAAAATACTCTACATTTTGACACATAAACCATCTCTCTTGCATTTGAAATAAAAATGCTACCGAGTTTAAACTGGAAAAATACATGAAATTTCATAATTTTCTCGATTTCTGCCGGTTATATCGTAAAAACGGTAGGAGCTAGAGAAAAGTGCCTAAGGCTCAATTTGTTGGCCATAAAATACTCTACATATTCACACATAAACCATCTCTCTTGCATTTAAAATAAAAATGCTACCGAGTTTAAACTGGAAAAATACATGAAATTTCATAATTTTCTCGATTTCTGCCGGTTATATCGTAAAAACGGTAGGAGCTAGAGAAAAGTGCCTAAGGCTCAATTTGTTGGCCATAAAATACTCTACATATTCACACATAAACCATCTCTCTTGCATTTGAAATAAAAATGCTACCGAGTTTAAACTGGAAAAATACATGAAATTTCATAATTTTCTCGATTTCTGCCGGTTATATCGTAAAAACGGTAAGAGCTAGAGAAAAGTGCCTAAGCCTCAATTTGTTGGTCATAAAATACTCTACATTTTGACATATAAACCATCTCTCTTGCATTTGAAATAAAAATGCTACCGAGTTTAAACTGGAAAAATACATGAAATTTCATAATTTTCTCGATTTCTGCCGGTTATATCGTAAAAACGGTAAGAGCTAGAGAAAAGTGCCTAAGCCTCAATTTGTTGGCCATAAAATACTCTACATTTTGACACATAAACCATCTCTATTGCTTTTGAAATAAAAATGCTACCGAGTTTAAACTGGAAAAATACATGAAATTTCATAATTTTCTCGATTTCTGCCGGTTATATCGTAAAAACGGTAAGAGCTAGAGAAAAGTGCCTAAGCCTCAATTTGTTGGCCATAAAATACTCTACATTTTGACATATAAACCATCTCTCTTGCATTTGAAATAAAAATGCTACCGAGTTTAAACTGGAAAAATACATGAAATTTCATAATTTTCTCGATTTCTGCCGGTTATATCGTAAAAACGGTAAGAGCTAGAGAAAAGTGCCTAAGCCTCAATTTGTTGGCCATAAAATACTCTACATTTTGACATATAAACCATCTCTCTTGCATTTGAAATAAAAATGCTACCGAGTTTAAACTGGAAAAATACATGAAATTTCATAATTTTCTCGATTTCTGCCGGTTATATCGTAAAAACGGTAAGAGCTAGAGAAAAGTGGCTAAGCCTCAATTTGTTGGCCATAAAATACTCTACATTTTGACATATAAACCATCTCTCTTGCATTTGAAATAAAAATGCTACCGAGTTTAAACTGGAAAAATACATGAAATTTCATAATTTTCTCGATTTCTGCCGGTTATATCGTAAAAACGGTAGGAGCTAGAGAAAAGTGCCTAAGGCTCAATTTGTTGGCCATAAAATACTCTACATATTCACACATAAACCATCTCTCTTGCATTTGAAATAAAAATGCTACCGAGTTTAAACTGGAAAAATACATGAAATTTCATAATTTTCTCGATTTCTGCCGGTTATATCGTAAAAACGGTAGGAGCTAGAGAAAAGTGCCTAAGGCTCAATTTGTTGGCCATAAAATACTCTACATATTCACACATAAACCATCTCTCTTGCATTTGAAATAAAAATGCTACCGAGTTTAAACTGGAAAAATACATGAAATTTCATAATTTTCTCGATTTCTGCCGGTTATATCGTAAAAACGGTAAGAGCTAGAGAAAAGTGGCTAAGCCTCAATTTGTTGGCCATAAAATACTCTACATTTTGACATATAAACCATCTCTCTTGCATTTGAAATAAAAATGCTACCGAGTTTAAACTGGAAAAATACATGAAATTTCATAATTTTCTCGATTTCTGCCGGTTATATCGTAAAAACGGTAGGAGCTAGAGAAAAGTGCCTAAGGCTCAATTTGTTGGCCATAAAATACTCTACATATTCACACATAAACCATCTCTCTTGCATTTGAAATAAAAATGCTACCGAGTTTAAACTGGAAAAATACATGAAATTTCATAATTTTCTCGATTTCTGCCGGTTATATCGTAAAAACGGTAGGAGCTAGAGAAAAGTGCCTAAGGCTCAATTTGTTGGCCATAAAATACTCTACATATTCACACATAAACCATCTCTCTTGCATTTGAAATAAAAATGCTACCGAGTTTAAACTGGAAAAATACATGAAATTTCATAATTTTCTCGATTTCTGCCGGTTATATCGTAAAAACGGTAAGAGCTAGAGAAAAGTGCCTAAGCCTCAATTTGTTGGTCATAAAATACTCTACATTTTGACATATAAACCATCTCTCTTGCATTTGAAATAAAAATGCTACCGAGTTTAAACTGGAAAAATACATGAAATTTCATAATTTTCTCATTTTCTGTCGGTTATAGCTTAAAAACGGTAAGAGCTAGAGAAAAGTGCCTAAGCCTCAATTTGTTGGCCATAAAATACTCTACATTTTGACACATAAACCATCTCTATTGCTTTTGAAATAAAAATGCTACCGAGTTTAAACTGGAAAAATACATGAAATTTAATAATTTTCTCATTTTCTGTCGGTGCCTAAGCCTCAATTTGTTGGCCATAAAATACTCTACATTTTGACACATAAACCATCTCTATTGCATTTGAAATAAAAATGCTACCGAGTTTAATCTGGAAAAATACATGAAATTTCATAATTTTCTCAATTTCTGCCGGTTATATCGTAAAAACGGTAAGAGCTAGAGAAAAGTGCCTAAGCCTCAATTTGTTGGCCATAAAATACTCTACATTTTGAGATATAAACCATCTCTCTTGCATTTGAAATAAAAATGCTACCGAGTTTAAACTGGAAAAATACATGAAATTTCATAATTTTCTCGATTTCTGCCGGTTATATCGTAAAAACGGTAAGAGCTAGAGAAAAGTGCCTAAGCCTCAATTTGTTGGTCATAAAATACTCTACATTTTGACATATAAACCATCTCTCTTGCATTTGAAATAAAAATGCTACCGAGTTTAAACTGGAAAAATACATGAAATTTCATAATTTTCTCATTTTCTGTCGGTTATAGCTTAAAAACGGTAAGAGCTAGAGAAAAGTGCCTAAGCCTCAATTTGTTGGCCATAAAATACTCTACATTTTGACACATAAACCATCTCTATTGCTTTTGAAATAAAAATGCTACCGAGTTTAAACTGGAAAAATACATGAAATTTAATAATTTTCTCATTTTCTGTCGGTGCCTAAGCCTCAATTTGTTGGCCATAAAATACTCTACATTTTGACACATAAACCATCTCTATTGCATTTGAAATAAAAATGCTACCGAGTTTAATCTGGAAAAATACATGAAATTTCATAATTTTCTCAATTTCTGCCGGTTATATCGTAAAAACGGTAAGAGCTAGAGAAAAGTGCCTAAGCCTCAATTTGTTGGCCATAAAATACTCTACATTTTGACACATAAACCATCTCTATTGCATTTGAAATAAAAATGCTACCGAGTGTAATCTGGAAAAATACATGAAATTTCATAATTTTCTCGATTTCTGCCGGTTATATCGTAAAAACGGTAGGAGCTAGAGAAAAGTGCCTAAGGCTCAATTTGTTGGCCATAAAATACTCTACATTTTGACACATAAACCATCTCTATTGCTTTTGAAATAAAAATGCTACCGAGTTTAAACTGGAAAAATACATGAAATTTCATAATTTTCTCATTTTCTGTCGGCTATAGCTTAAAAACGGTAAGAGCCACAGAAAAGTGCCTAAGCCTCAATTTGTTGGCCATAAAATACTCTACATTTTGACACATAAACCATCTCTATTGCATTTGAAATAAAAATGCTACCGAGTGTAATCTGGAAAAATACATGAAATTTCATAATTTTCTCGATTTCTGCCGGTTATATCGTAAAAACGGTAAGAGCTGTAGAAAAGTGCCTAAGCCTCAATTAGTTGGCCATAAAATACTCTACATTTTGACACATAAACCATCTCTATTGCTTTTGAAATAAAAATGCTACCGAGTTTAAACTGGAAAAATACATGAAATTTCATAATTTTCTCAATTTCTGCCGGTTATATCGTAAAAACGGTAAGAGCTAGAGAAAAGTGCCTAAGCCTCAATTTGTTGGCCATAAAATACTCTACATTTTGACACATAAACCATCTCTATTGCATTTGAAATAAAAATGCTACCGAGTTTAAACTGGAAAAATACATGAAATTTCATAATTTTCTCGATTTCTGCCGGTTATATCGTAAAAACGGTAAGAGCTAGAGAAAAGTGCCTAAGCCTCAATTTGTTGGTCATAAAATACTCTACATTTTGACATATAAACCATCTCTCTTGCATTTGAAATAAAAATGCTACCGAGTTTAAACTGGAAAAATACATGAAATTTCATAATTTTCTCATTTTCTGTCGGTTATAGCTTAAAAACGGTAAGAGCTAGAGAAAAGTGCCTAAGCCTCAATTTGTTGGCCATAAAATACTCTACATTTTGACACATAAACCATCTCTATTGCTTTTGAAATAAAAATGCTACCGAGTTTAAACTGGAAAAATACATGAAATTTAATAATTTTCTCATTTTCTGTCGGTGCCTAAGCCTCAATTTGTTGGCCATAAAATACTCTACATTTTGACACATAAACCATCTCTATTGCATTTGAAATAAAAATGCTACCGAGTTTAATCTGGAAAAATACATGAAATTTCATAATTTTCTCAATTTCTGCCGGTTATATCGTAAAAACGGTAAGAGCTAGAGAAAAGTGCCTAAGCCTCAATTTGTTGGCCATAAAATACTCTACATTTTGACACATAAACCATCTCTATTGCATTTGAAATAAAAATGCTACCGAGTGTAATCTGGAAAAATACATGAAATTTCATAATTTTCTCGATTTCTGCCGGTTATATCGTAAAAACGGTAGGAGCTAGAGAAAAGTGCCTAAGGCTCAATTTGTTGGCCATAAAATACTCTACATTTTGACACATAAACCATCTCTATTGCTTTTGAAATAAAAATGCTACCGAGTTTAAACTGGAAAAATACATGAAATTTCATAATTTTCTCATTTTCTGTCGGCTATAGCTTAAAAACGGTAAGAGCCACAGAAAAGTGCCTAAGCCTCAATTTGTTGGCCATAAAATACTCTACATTTTGACACATAAACCATCTCTATTGCATTTGAAATAAAAATGCTACCGAGTGTAATCTGGAAAAATACATGAAATTTCATAATTTTCTCGATTTCTGCCGGTTATATCGTAAAAACGGTAAGAGCTGTAGAAAAGTGCCTAAGCCTCAATTAGTTGGCCATAAAATACTCTACATTTTGACACATAAACCATCTCTATTGCTTTTGAAATAAAAATGCTACCGAGTTTAAACTGGAAAAATACATGAAATTTCATAATTTTCTCAATTTCTGCCGGTTATATCGTAAAAACGGTAAGAGCTAGAGAAAAGTGCCTAAGCCTCAATTTGTTGGCCATAAAATACTCTACATTTTGACATATAAACCATCTCTCTTGCAATTTGTTGGCCATAAAATACTCTACATTTTGACACATAAACCATCTCTATTGCATTTGAAATAAAAATGCTACCGAGTTTAAACTGGAAAAATACATGAAATTTCATAATTTTCTCGATTTCTGCCGGTTATATCGTAAAAACGGTAAGAGCTAGAGAAAAGTGCCTAAGCCTCAATTTGTTGGCCATAAAATACTCTACATTTTGACACATAAACCATCTCTATTGCATTTGAAATAAAAATGCTACCGAGTGTAATCTGGAAAAATACATGAAATTTCATAATTTTCTCGATTTCTGCCGGTTATATCGTAAAAACGGTAAGAGCTAGAGAAAAGTGCCTAAGCCTCAATTTGTTAACCATAAAATACTCTACATTTTGACACATAAACCATCTCTATTGCATTTGAAATAAAAATGCTACCGAGTGTAATCTGGAAAAATACATGAAATTTCATAATTTTCTCGATTTCTGCCGGTTATATCGTAAAAACGGTAAGAGCTAGAGAAAAGTGCCTAAGCCTCAATTTGTTAACCATAAAATACTCTACATTTTGACACATAAACCATCTCTATTGCATTTGAAATAAAAATGCTACCGAGTTTAATCTGGAAAAATACATGAAATTTCATAATTTTCTCAATTTCTGCCGGTTATATCGTAAAAACGGTAAGAGCTAGAGAAAAGTGCCTAAGCCTCAATTTGTTGGCCATAAAATACTCTACATTTTGACATATAAACCATCTCTCTTGCAATTTGTTGGCCATAAAATACTCTACATTTTGACACATAAACCATCTCTATTGCATTTGAAATAAAAATGCTACCGAGTTTAAACTGGAAAAATACATGAAATTTCATAATTTTCTCGATTTCTGCCGGTTATATCGTAAAAACGGTAAGAGCTAGAGAAAAGTGCCTAAGCCTCAATTTGTTGGCCATAAAATACTCTACATTTTGACACATAAACCATCTCTATTGCATTTGAAATAAAAATGCTACCGAGTGTAATCTGGAAAAATACATGAAATTTCATAATTTTCTCGATTTCTGCCGGTTATATCGTAAAAACGGTAAGAGCTAGAGAAAAGTGCCTAAGCCTCAATTTGTTGGCCATAAAATACTCTACATATTGACACATAAACCATCTCTCTTCCATTTGAAATAAAAATGCTACCGAGTTTAAACTGGAAAAATACATGAAATTTCATAATTTTCTCGATTTCTGCCGGTTATATCGTAAAAACGGTAAGAGCTACAGAAAAGTGCCTAAGCCTCAATTTGTTGGCCATAAAATACTCTACATATTGACACATAAACCATCTCTCTACCATTTGAAATAAAAATGCTACCGAGTTTAAACTGGAAAAATACATGAAATTTCATAATTTTCTCATTTTCTGTCGGTTATAGCTTAAAAACGGTAAGAGCTAGAGAAAAGTGCCTAAGCCTCAATTTGTTGGCCATAAAATACTCTACATTTTGACATATAAACCATCTCTCTTGCAATTTGTTGGCCATAAAATACTCTACATTTTGACACATAAACCATCTCTATTGCTTTTGAAATAAAAATGCTACCGAGTTTAAACTGGAAAAATACATGAAATTTCATAATTTTCTCATTTTCTGTCGGTTATAGCTTAAAAACGGTAAGAGCTAGAGAAAAGTGCCTAAGCCTCAATTTGTTGGCCATAAAATACTCTACATTTTGACACATAAACCATCTCTATTGCATTTGAAATAAAAATGCTACCGAGTTTAAACTGGAAAAATACATGAAATTTCATAATTTTCTCGATTTCTGCCGGTTATATCGTAAAAACGGTAAGAGCTAGAGAAAAGTGCCTAAGCCTCAATTTGTTGGCCATAAAATACTCTACATTTTGACACATAAACCATCTCTATTGCATTTGAAATAAAAATGCTACCGAGTTTAAACTGGAAAAATACATGAAATTTCATAATTTTCTCATTTTCTGTCGGTGCCTAAGCCTCAATTTGTTGGCCATAAAATACTCTACATTTTGACACATAAACCATCTCTATTGCATTTGAAATAAAAATGCTACCGAGTGTAATCTGGAAAA
Source organism: Lordithon lunulatus (assembly GCA_963942505.1). Taxonomy (NCBI): domain Eukaryota; kingdom Metazoa; phylum Arthropoda; class Insecta; order Coleoptera; family Staphylinidae; genus Lordithon; species Lordithon lunulatus. The sequence goes on along the minus strand of OZ012674.1, from coordinate 38,856,325 downwards.
ATACATGAAATTTCATAATTTTCTCATTTTCTGTCGGTGCCTAAGCCTCAATTTGTTGGCCATAAAATACTCTACATTTTGACACATAAACCATCTCTATTGCATTTGAAATAAAAATGCTACCGAGTGTAATCTGGAAAAATACATGAAATTTCATAATTTTCTCATTTTCTGTCGGTGCCTAAGCCTCAATTTGTTGGCCATAAAATACTCTACATTTTGACACATAAACCATCTCTATTGCTTTTGAAATAAAAATGCTACCGAGTTTAAACTGGAAAAATACATGAAATTTCATAATTTTCTCGATTTCTGCCGGTTATATCGTAAAAACGGTAAGAGCTAGAGAAAAGTGCCTAAGCCTCAATTTGTTGGCCATAAAATACTCTACATATTGACACATAAACCATCTCTCTACCATTTGAAATAAAAATGCTACCGAGTTTAAACTGGAAAAATACATGAAATTTCATAATTTTCTCATTTTCTGTCGGTTATAGCTTAAAAACGGTAAGAGCTAGAGAAAAGTGCCTAAGCCTCAATTTGTTGGCCATAAAATACTCTACATTTTGACACATAAACCATCTCTATTGCTTTTGAAATAAAAATGCTACCGAGTTTAAACTGGAAAAATACATGAAATTTCATAATTTTCTCGATTTCTGCCGGTTATATCGTAAAAACGGTAAGAGCTAGAGAAAAGTGCCTAAGCCTCAATTTGTTGGCCATAAAATACTCTACATTTTGACACATAAACCATCTCTATTGCATTTGAAATAAAAATGCTACCGAGTGTAATCTGGAAAAATACATGAAATTTCATAATTTTCTCGATTTCTGCCGGTTATATCGTAAAAACGGTAAGAGCTAGAGAAAAGTGGCTAAGCCTCAATTTGTTGGCCATAAAATACTCTACATTTTGACACATAAACCATCTCTATTGCATTTGAAATAAAAATGCTACCGAGTTTAAACTGGAAAAATACATGAAATTTCATAATTTTCTCGATTTCTGCCGGTTATATCGTAAAAACGGTAAGAGCTAGAGAAAAGTGCCTAAGCCTCAATTTGTTGGCCATAAAATACTCTACATTTTGACACATAAACCATCTCTATTGCATTTGAAATAAAAATGCTACCGAGTTTAAACTGGAAAAATACATGAAATTTCATAATTTTCTCGATTTCTGCCGGTTATATCGTAAAAACGGTAAGAGCTAGAGAAAAGTGCCTAAGCCTCAATTTGTTGGCCATAAAATACTCTACATTTTGACACATAAACCATCTCTATTGCATTTGAAATAAAAATGCTACCGAGTTTAAACTGGAAAAATACATGAAATTTCATAATTTTCTCATTTTCTGTCGGTGCCTAAGCCTCAATTTGTTGGCCATAAAATACTCTACATTTTGACACATAAACCATCTCTATTGCATTTGAAATAAAAATGCTACCGAGTTTAAACTGGAAAAATACATGAAATTTCATAATTTTCTCAATTTGTGCCGGTTATATTGTAAAAACGGTAAGAGCTGTAGAAAAGTGCCTAAGCCTCAATTTGTTGGCCATAAAATACTCTACATTTTGACACATAAACCATCTCAATTGCATTTGAAATAAAAATGCTACCGAGTTTAATCTGGAAAAATACATGAAATTTCATAATTTTCTCAATTTCTGCCGGTTATATCGTAAAAACGGTAAGAGCTAGAGAAAAGTGCCTAAGCCTCAATTTGTTGAAAAGAAAAAAGCTCACAGAATATATAAAATCTCCAACTCTTATAGCGATTATTAAATATTTAGTAATTTGAGATCTAGATGTAAAACTGCGAGCAATAAGCTTTATAGAAGTTTTTTAGACAAAATAGAAAATAACATATGTAAAAACAGCAAATCATTTTGGAATTTTGTAAACGAAAGTAAGGAAATCAAAGGCATTCCAACAAATATGTTTCTTGGTAATACTAAATGTAATAATCCAGAAGAATGCGTTAATTTGTTTGCCGATTATTTTTCTAGTGTACAGTGTACAGTGATACTTCTGCGTCAATTTGTGATCAGATCGCCCAACGGTCAGTTGACTCTCGTTTTAATTTTAAAATTGATTTTATGATGGTGTTTAGTGAGATCGGCAAACTAAAACCGTCTTCTTGTTATGGAGTTGATTAAATTCCGAATATATTTTTAAAGAACTGCGCTTATACTTTTATGTCATGCAATAACTTGCTCATTTCAAAGGTCAATTAACGAATGTGTATTTTCGGAGCTATGGAAAAATAGTTTTTTAATGCCAATTTTTAAATCAGGAAACAGACAAGATATAACTAACTATAGAGGAGTATGTATACAATCGGCCATTCCTAAATTATTGGACTCTTTGTTATCTCAACAAATTAAGTGGGTATGCAAACATGTGATAATCGAAGAACAACATGGATTTCATCCGGGGAGGTCAACAGTAACCAATTTGACAATATTTCAGAAGTTCTTGACAGAGGCTATGGAGAATCGGTGCCAGGTCGATGTTATTTACACCGATTTTTCCAAGGCCTTCGAGTTTGTCATGATATCTTGTTGCTTAAATTACGATCGATGGGTTTTAATAATAATATCGTACTATGGTTGGATAGTTTTTTAAGGGACAGAAGGCAATTTGTAAAGCTGTCTAATGTTATCTCCAACTCCATTATAGTTACTTCAGGCGTACCCCAGGGGTCACACTTAGCTCCGATACTTTTCAATTTATTTATAAATGACATCGTTGTTGCCCTGTATAATTGCAAAGCTCAATTATATGCGGATGACCTTAAAATATATAGATGTGTAGTCAATGAAAAAGATACAGTATATATTCAAAATGATTTAGATAAATTAAACGAATGGTGTAACAGAAATATTCTTACCTTAAACCACACCAAATGTAAAATAATTTCTTTTAGTAGGAATAACAGATGAGTTTTTACGGATTATAAATTAAACGATCAGGTAATTGCAAGAGTTGACAAGATTATGGACTTAGGGGTGTTATTTGACCGAAATATTTCATTCGGATCACACATTGCACACATCGTTAGTTAAGCACTAAAGTTACTAGGCTTCATAAGTAGAGTTGGAAAAGACTTCTCGATAACGGCTATCAAAATTTTATATTGTTCTTTAGTCAGATCAATTTTAGAATATGCCTCTATAATATGGACTCCCCATCAATTGTACCTCATAAAATTATTGAATAAGGTACAAAATAAATTTCTACGCATGATTGCATTTAGAATGGGGCTCGGAATTACTGAAATCAACTATGATTATGTGAAGACTACAAGACTACTATAGTTATTTAATTACATATATTGTATGTTGTTCTATTAAAATATAATAATATAACAATAAATAAGATACAGTTATAAACAAACATTTATTCTTTATTTTGAAATACGAGGCGTGTTTTTTAATTAAGTACCGTTTTGAGATTCCGTCGATTCAGCGCTGCGGTCGGTATTCCGTGCATGTGCGATGTGTACCTGCATCTATTGGCAAGGTTGAGACGCAATTACGGCAACACTGGTCCGTGATTACGTATGCTAGCAAGCATTTAAAATGGCAATGCCGATTGAGAGTCCCGCCGACTGTGAAGTTCGGTCTGTTCGTTTTCTAAGTGAAAAGCCTTAAAAACGATCGATATTCATCGTGAGATCTGTGCAGTTTACGGTGAAAACATTATGAGCGATGGAATGGTTAGAAATTGGGTTCGGATGATGACGAACGAATCATGCACATTTGTGCATAAATGCTAAAACCCACTTTCTAACCATTCCATCGCTCATAATGTTTTCTCCGTAAACTGCACAGATCTCACGATGAATTTCGATCGCTTCGAACGTTTTGCACTCAGAAAACGAATAGCATACCAAACTTCAAAGTCGGCGGGACTCTCAATCGGCATTGCCATTTTAAATGCTTGCTAACATACGTAATCACGGACCAGTGTTGCCGTAATTGCGTCTCAACCTTGCCAATAGATGCAGGTACACATCGCGCATGCACGGAATACCGACCGCAGCGCTGAATCGGCAGAATATCAAAACGGTACTTACTTAAAAAATACGCCTCGTACTAATAACTAACAAAACTATAATATGTAAAAATAAAATAATATTAATTCCATGACGATTTGTTTTGTGTGATAAGAGTCGTTCATCGCACCTGTAACAAAAATGTATATTTTAGTACACAATTCGTCGCATTTTCAGAGTACACAAACAGTATTTAGACTAAATTACGAGATTTAAAATATCATATCTGCTGTCACTTAACTTAATCCATATTCGTCTATTGTAAAATCTAGTTGACAAGTAAAAAAACTCAGTTGCTAGTTATATTGTACCAGTTTCTATTGCTGATTTAGTTATATCTGACCAATTCTTCAAAGAAGTAAAATTATAAGTTAATTTTGTTAAAATAGTTTTGGTACAAGCAAAATCATGTTAGATTAAATTAAAACTGAAATTATGTATGTATTAGGTATACGAGGGCTCAAATTTATATAACAGGGTATTCTAGTGCCCTATTCAAGGGGAAAAGGCACATCGGGCCAGGGTCTTTATCGAGGGCTCCACGAGGACACCGATAGTCGTCCCGTCGCGTCAAAGGAGAACATGTTTTACGAACAAAATGGGAACACTGGTATGACAATTTAAATTGTGTCCCAATCTGACGTTGATTGATATATGTATTGGAAATCCAATCAACCGTTTTCCCGCAATTTAAAAACATACGCGCACACACACAGAGATATTTTCCAAAAACAGTCTATTTTCTATATTAGTCATGAAACGTAAAGAAAAGTCAAGCAATTCAATTATTTTCGCGATAACAATGCCTTCCTTATACGTGTTGTGTAACACAAAAATCACATTTTTCACACCGTTTTTTCTTTCATTTTGCGGGAAAACGGTAATAAATGGTAGGAAACTCTCTATAACTTTGCAATTTGAATTACATTTCCAGCTCTAAAATAAAAAAAATTGTAACTGAGGAACCATGAAAAATTACATTTTGTAACTCCGTATATGCATTTCGTGAGAAAACGGTAAGAGATGGCGGAAAACATCCAAAAGGCCGCTTGTCGAGTTTGAATTCATTGCAACTTTTCAATTTGAACCATCTTTCTAGTTTGACTTAAAAATTATGTCCGAGTAATGCGAGACTTACCTAACTTTAACTTCTCTAGTGTACACTCACCTTCTCTGCAGTCTACAGTGACGTTGGCGCCCTGTTTTGAAGAAAACACCGCAGTAGGATCCTCCTTCTTCCCTTTATCACTTTCCATCCAACTCATTGTAAATTTTAATCAACAATCATAGCTTCATGATTCAACTACATTATCATTTTAAATTCAAACAGTAACCCCAGCTAATTCACTCTCCTTCATCATAATTGCATTTTTCTGATAACTAACAAATAGCAGCTTTCTATCTGCTCAATGCCACTTCGCTCTCATTTGCTTTTCCTTCAGCTTCAACAGATTTTATAATTCGCTTTAGGAGAGCGTCTGGCGAAATCATTTTTCTATCAACTTTCTCTTTTTTAGTTCTTTTTCCTGAAATTGGGATAGAAGTGACCTGGATGTTGTGTTTGCTATCATTTATCCGTATTTCAACCCTGTGAATGTTTTTAAACAGGTTTAAATCATGACTTGACTGATTATATTGCAAAATTTTCATAAAGATTACTTAAAAAGGGGAAAATAAACTTATAAAGCAGGAATTTTGCACTTCTAATCTAGATCTAGGCCAGGGGTGGCGAACCTTGGTACGCGTGCCAGTGGTGGCACGTCTGAAATTGCTGGTACAGTGTTTAATTTAATAAAATTATGCAAACGTGTGTATATATATTATTTGTATGAATAGTGTTTTTTTTAATATTACAAATAGGTTGGCACGTCAGCAATTTTATAAATAGGATTGTATTTTTTGGCACGCATGCCGTTCGCCAACCCTGATCTAGGGTAACACAATTTAATGTTAATATTTCTTTAATTATGCTCAAATCAAGACTTTATGGTTGCTAACCAACTGCATGTGAATTGTATTTTAACACATATAGGGTGTAAGGGGGTGATTAGACTGAATCGTCGACCCAAATGACAACCTCACCTGCACGTGGTACACCCTGGCAGATAACCAACGAGGCTCTGTCGACCGAATAACTACCGGCATAAGTAGTCCCTCTTGCCAGCCAACAGCTCCGGGTGGAAGAGCTGGCAGGAGTGGAGCAACTCCTTGACCCGGGAGTGAGAAATCACTCCCAAAGGCGGATGAACCGACAAACTGGTCAACGGCACGGAGATGCGGAAAGAAACGGGAAACTACCACATTAAAAACCCGGAAGGGTATCCCTAGTAAATCATCAGTATGGCATTGTTCAAAGCGAAATATTCCGGAGTTAAAATTTCCCCAATCGGATCTCCGGGGGGAACAGTATTGAACAAAGGTAGGAAACTGACACCAAGCATGAAACTTGGAACGTGGAATATAAGAAGCATGTTTCAAGCAGGGAAACTTGATAACACATTAAACGAAATGCATTGATTGCATATAAATATATTGGGAATTAGTGACCTACGATGGCCAGGTTCGGGAACACACCCAACCGATAATGAAATAATGTACTATTCAGGTAGCACAGACAGCAAAAATAAATACGGCACCGCAATTATAGTCGATAGAAAAGTACAAAAGTCCGTAACAAGTTTCGTACCATATTCAGACCGAGTAATGATCTGCAAATACAATCCACAATTGGCAAGATAAATCTCATCCAAGTGTATGCACCCACTAGTGATAAAACAGATGACGAAAAGGAGGAATTCTATCTACAAGTTTCGTTTTGAAGTCCACTAATAAGCATGACGTCACAATTGTTATGGAGATTTCAATTCAAAAATCGGAGAAGGACGGGTAGAAGACCTTGTCGGAGACTACGGATTAGGTGTGAGAAACGATAGAGGAGATAGGTTAATAGAATTCTGTCAAAATGAAAATTTAGTAGTGACAAACACGCACTATAAACTACCACCAAGACGTCTATATACGTGGACATCTGCAGCTCATACGAAAGAAAAAATAGTTAGAAACCAACTAGATTATATCCTAATTAGAAAACGATATAGGAACAGCATCACCTCAGTCAAAACCTACCCGTGAAGAGCCGATGCTTCATGAGACCACAATCCAGTCGTAGCTAATGTCAAAGTGAGGCTTAAAAAAAGTCAAAAAGAAAACCTGTAAGAATTGCAACCGAAAAGCTTAAGGATGTTGAGATAAGAGAGCAAATCAAACAAAGAACGAAAGCAAGTATCCAGAAATTAGACACATCAAATACAGATAATGCGAATGGGAAATGGGGAAGCACTCAAAAGAGCGCTACTGGAAGGAAGCAAAGATATGCTTGCACCAGACAAAGTTATACCAAAACAAAGAAATTTTAGACCTTATGAATGAAAGACGGACAAATAAAGGGAACCAAATAAAATATAAAGAGATCCACAAAACCATCAAAAGAAAAATTCGTGAAGCAAAAGAAAACTGGATGCCTGAGAAATGCAAAGATATCGAAAAAGTCAATCCGACAGTTTCAATCTACATAAGAAAATTAAAGAACTACCAGGAACTAACAAGAAACGAGTGACGTCGATTATAAAAACTAAATCCGGCAAAATAATAACAGACCAAGCCCAAAAACTCATACGCTGGAAAGAATACATTGGAGAGCTATTTAACGACACGAGGTGCACTCAAAGTAAAATGCAACAACATCTGCACAGCCCTAGCCCTGAAATAACAAAACACGAACTAGAGCATGCAATAAGGAGCTTGGTAGGGGGAAAAGCTGTAGGTCCAGACGAAGTGCCCATAGAACTACTAAAACTAGCAGATGATGAAGAAATCGAAATAATCGTGGACCTATACAATACCATATATCGAACAATCGTAATACCAAAAGAATGGATTGAATCTACATTTATTACGATTCCGAAGAAGTTAAATGCCCGAGAATGCAGTGACTACAGAAAATAAGCTTATGAGCCATACCTTGAAAGCATTCCTGAAAATAATACATAAAAGACTTTACACGAAACTTGAGCAAGATATTAGCGACACTAAATTCGGATTCAGAAATGGCTTAAGAACACGGAAAGCATTATTAGGCATTAACGTGCTACTACAAAAATGTATGGATATGAATGTCGAGGTACCCGCTTGTTTTATAGACTACGAGAAGGCATTCGATAAAGTCCGCCACGAATTACTTGTAAAACTCCAAAAAAGCAAACGTATCGACTCCGGGAACATACGAATAATTGAAAACCTGTACTGGCAAACAGCGACGGCGAGAGTCATCAATGATTGCACAGAAAACATTAACATCGAACGGGAGTGAGGCAGGGCTGTATACTGTCACCGGTGTTATTCAATCCATACTCAGAAGCTATATTCAAAGAAGCCTTATCTCAGAAACTATCTGGGCTTGTTGTTAATGACCAATTAACAACATTAGATACGCTGATGACAGTAGCAGACAACACAGTAGACCTGCAAAGAATGGTGGAACGCACGAAAACTGTCAGTTCAAAATATGGATTAAATATAAACCTTAAGAAAACAAAATGAATGATCATCTCAAAAGCACGTACATCACCTAACGCAAATCTTCTTATTGATAACACCTATATTGTACTAAATACCTAGGCACTTGGATAACAAAAACAAACGGGAAGACAGTAGAAATCAAGTCCAGAATAGAGATTGCTAGAACTGCCTTTCTCAAAATGAGAGATCTCTTCTGTGATCGCGATCTAACGTTAGACTTTCGTGTTAGAATGGTACATATTTCCAATTCTACTGCATGGTATGGAAGCATGGACACTGAACCAACACCTCAGCGACAAACTCCAAGCTTTTGGGATGTGGACGTATCGGAGAATCCTGAAGATCTCATGGACGGATAAAACCTCGAATGCCGAGGTCCTCACAAGAATGGGGGAAGACCTAGAAATCCTTCACATGATAAAGACCAGAAAGCTGAAATATTTGGGACATACCATGCGAGCGGATAAATATAATGTAATGCAGCTAATTATGCAGGGGAAAATAGCAGGCAAGAGAAGTGTGGGAAGACAAAGAATATCCTGGATGCGGAACCTAAGAGACTGGTTTGGCTGCACCTTTAAAGATCTTTACCGAGCTGCTGTTTCAAAGAATAAAATAGCCACGATGATAGCTAACCTCCGAGTAGGAGATGGCACGTGAAGAAGAAGAAGATAGGGTGTTCTACAGCAAGTGAACCAAAATATTAAAATTTAATTCTAAAAGGAAAATAAAGAACTTTTTTCCGATCGAATTTGTTCAAAGTTCAGAGGGAATTTTGAATGCTGCTATACGTATCCAAAATTATCAAGATTTAGATGAAATTTGTAACTTTTAATGTTATGAAATAATATTTTTCTATGGCCCACTATTACTTTTGTGATATTTTGATTTTCATTAGGAGTAATCGCCAGACGTTCTTGTTTGACTATAAATTTCGATATCTCGAATATAGAGGCCGATCGGAAAAAAGTTATTCTTTATTTTCGTTTAAGATTATATATATATATATATATATATATATATATATATATATATATATATATATATATATATATATTATATTAAATCTTACCTTTTATTTTATTCTTATATTAATATATTAACATAAAAATACACTTACTACCTCTAACTAACGCAACAAAATGCCAAAACCAAGGAAAAATATGGCAAAAGATAAACCGAAAGACATCTTAAGCGACAGTGAAGAAGAAGTAACAAATAAAGACATAAAAATACAAATAAAAGAACTACAGAAAACTGTGGAGTACATGAGCAAGAATTTCGACGAAATATTACAAGAAAACAAAGAACTGAAAAAGCAACTAAAAAATAGCAAAAAACAAAACTATATATTAGAAGAACGCGTTGAGGCAATAGAGGACTTGCTCGAAATAACGGAGAGAGACAAAATAAAAAACAACCTAATTATACTAGGAGTCGAAAAGCAAGGAAAAGGCGAAAATTCGGAAGAAGTAGTAAAAACAATTGTAAAAAAACTCCATATAAACATAGACACAGAGGAAATAATATCTGCACACAGGAAAGATATCACGAACGAAAGAAGCCCTATCCTAGTAAAATTAAAAACAAAAGAAGCGAAAACGAACATAATAAAGGCTAGAAAGACTATTGGCTCCATAACTACAACGGAATGTGCCCTCAAGGGAAGAGAGAACGAAATCTACATAAACGAACAACTTACTGTTCACACAAACTCCTTATTCTATAAAGCAAGAGAAATAAGAAAAGAGAAAGGATATAAATATGTATGGACAAGAGACGGAGCGATATTTATGAGAAACTCAGAGACAAGTAACAAAAGTAAAACCAAAACTATGACCGACTTGAACAAACTTATATAACTGCGCAATTAAGTACAAAACAACCACACTAACACTAATCGATAATCACGATGTACCGCATATACCTACACAACATCCAAAGTCTACAAAAGAAACTACATGAACTCGAACTTCTTCCAAAAATTCTAAAAAATCCAGAAATCATAGCTTTCAGGGAAACATGGCTAACCACGACTAACGAACACCTCTATCAGATAGAAAACTACGAGTCACAATACAACTCTAGAGAGACAAGAGGAGGAGGCATAGCAATTTATATCAGAAAGGATAAAAGATAAGTATAAAATAGTAGCAAACACAACAATAAACAAAATACAACTTTTAACAATGCTACTAATTGAAGAAAATACCAAAATAACTCTGATATACAAGCCACCACAAGTTACTATCAATATACTAAAACAGACGTTGCAACACCATATATTAAATAAGAAAAAGTCACACATCATAATAGGAGACATAAATATTAACATACTTGAAAGTAACAACATAACAACGGAATATAAAAACATCCTAAAAGAAAACAACTACAAAATAGCAAATAAAATATCAAAACAAAACTATGCAGGACCCAATAAAACTGGAAACAACTCAATAATAGACAACGTCATTACTAGAATTCAACACATACAAGACATACAAACGAAACCCTCAAGTATATCAGATCATTCGGCAATTATTACAAAAATAAAACAAACAAACAAAACGAAACATACAAACGATTCGAGTCAACCAAAATATATTACAAAAGAGTGACACACGAAATAATGAAAATAGACATCAACACAATAAACTGTTTCGAACAACTATCTAAACAATTACAAAGTATAATAGAAAACAGCAAATGCACAAAGATTGTCAAAAGGACAGTGGAATGTCCATGGATTAACAACGAAATAATAAAACAAATAAAACAAAGAAACAAATTACAAAAAAAAACATATAAAATATCCCACTAACGAAACGACTAAAGATGCATACGACAACCAGAAAAAGAAAACAAAAACCTTAATAAAAAAGATGAAAACAGAATACTACAAAAGCAAACTAATGTCAACAAAAAACAATCCGAAAGAACTTTGGAAAAATATAAACAAACAACTACATAGAAACAGAAAAACTAGGGACAAATACATAGAAACAATCCGCAAAGAAGATGGGACAGTCGTAAATAATGACCAAGAAATAGCAAACGAAATTAATTTATACTTTGCAAACATAGGGAAAAAACTTGCAGAAAAACAAACCCATAGCTCAAGAACAATTCCAAAAACAACAACAATGGAAAGACAAATAGAAAAATGTGTTTTCAAAAAACAACTTACCAAGACTTAAACAACATAATAACAGATTTAAGGAACATTAAAGCACCAGGATTCGACCAAATAACTAAAGAAATCATAAAAGAGAACAAAACCAACATTATACCGATATTAATAAAACTAATAAATAAAATAATAGAAGATGGAATATTTCCCGACAGGAGGAAACTTTTTAGAGAGGAGAGGGAAGAGTCACGAATAGAGAGAGAGGAGTTGAAAAAGGAAAGAACGGAGTGGCAACTGATGCTGGATGGATGGAGGGAAATGCAGAGGGAATGGGCACGGGAGAGAAAGAAGATGATGGGGAAGATAGACCAGCTGGTAAAAATGGGGGAGCGTAGGAACGAACCGGAGAAGAAAGAAGCGCCGGAGTGGGTAAAGGAGGTAGAGAGGAAAGTAGTCACGATAGAAAAGAGAGAGGAGGAGAGACAAAAAAGTGAGAAGAAACAACGTAGTGGTGTCGGGGATTGGAAAGGAAGGGGTGGATGGAGTTATACAGAAACTGGAAGTTAGTGTACAGGTGCGGAGAGAGGAGGAGCTGGGGAGAAAGCGAGACAGGGAGGAGAAAATGAAGCTAATGCGGTCTAAACACAAATTGAAGGGGACAAACATATATATCGATGATGATTTGACCGTAGCGGAGAGGGACGTCCAGAAGAAAATACGGGAGAGGGCCAAGGAGGAAAGAGCGAAAGGTGTAGAAGTGAGAGGGGGCTACCGGAAAATTAATGTTGCGGGCGAGTGGTGGATCTGGCAGGGCGATGGTCTGGCAAAAAAGTGCTGAATGGGGTGAGGACGACGAGGCAGGAGTATCGGGTGGATGGAAGAGGAAACGAGGGCAACTGCAGGGTGGGCTTCTGGAACACTGCGGGTCTAAAGAAAAAAGTGCTGGGAGGAGTGTGGGTAAAAGAAATCCTCTAGGGATTGGTTGGGCTCAAAGGACATAGTGGGGCTAGTAGAGACGTGGTTGACAGAAGAGGAGTGGGGGCAGGTAGAGTGCTGTATGACGACAGGATGGGACTGGGTGTCTCAGGAGCGAAGAAGGGAGCTAAGATGGGTAGAGCCAAAGGAGGAATCTTATTGGGAGTGAGGAAGATATTGGGAAAATGGAACAGAGAGACGCTAAGAGAAGCTACAGAACTCGTAATAGGGAAGGTGGAAATGCACAGAAGTGCGGTGTGGGTGGGAGCAGTGTACTGTAACAAAAACCGGGTGAAATTAACGGAGGTACTAGACGAACTGGATACGGCAGCAGATATATGGATCATCGGGGGCGACTGGAATGTGAGGGTGGGGGAGATGGAAGGAGGGATTGGAGAGGACGGTGACTGGAGACAAAGGTACTCCCAGAATAAAGTGACCAACCAGGAGGGTAGAGAATGGATGCAATGGGTGAGAAAATCAGGATGGGATGTGCTCAACGGTTGCTGTGAAGGGAAAAAAACGTTCTGCGGACAAGGAGGAGGCTCGGTTTTGGACTACGTGGTGGTGAAAGGGATCGAAAAGGAAGAGTTGGAGTGCTTCAAGGTGGAAAACGTAGGGGGATCGGATCATGTACCGGTGGAGGTGGTCGTGAGGGTGAGGAACGTTGTGAAGGGAGAGCAGAGGAAGGGGCATCAGAGGTTTGGATGGAGCGAGCCGGATTTGGATGCATATGAGAAAAAGCTAAAACGCGTCAAGTTCAAGGATGTGCATTCGATACTCCAGTTGGAGAGAGTGATGGTGGCTGCATTGGAGAAGAAGAAGAATGGGGGGGAGAGGCAGAGTTGGTTTGACGAGGAATGTAGGGTGAGAAATCGAGCTGGCGAAGAGCAATGTCGAAGTGGAGGAATGGAAGAGGTGAAGTGGAAAGGGCCAATCAGGCGAAGCGGGAGTTCGAGAGAACCTGCGAGAGGAAGAAGATAGAGGAGTTGCAGAACGTAGAAACGAGATTGAGGGAGTTTGTGACAGAGAAAGGGTTGTGGGAAATTCTGAAGGGAAGTGCAAAAAAGGGCAAAGTTAAACTAGAGCTGGCAGAGTGGGAGAAGAGCTGTAGAGAAATGGCGGGGTCAGAGGTGGATTTAGGGAGTCCGAGAGGGGTGGTACGAAGGGAGGCGTTTTCGCGGGAAGAGGTCGACGTGGCCATAGGGCAGCTGACACTAGGAAAGGCGGCGGCGGAAGATGGGCTGAAGACAGAGGCCTTCAAAAGATTACCAGATGAAGGAAGAGATAAGTTGCTGCAGGTTTTGAATAGGGTCTGGAGCGATCAGGAGGAGCTGCCGGTAGAGTGGCGTGTGGGGGTGGTGGTCCCGGTACACAAAGGGGGAGCGGCATCGGTCGTAAACAATTATAGATGTATTACAGTTATGAGTGCGGGGTATAAAGCTATGAATTGTGAAAAATAGACTAGAGAGGGAAGTGGATAGAAAAGGGCTGCAGCCGGAATGCCAGGGGTGTTTCAGAAAGAGAAGAGGGACGAGGGAGCAGATTTTCACGCTTGCGAGAATGGTGGAGGAAGCGTTGGATTGCAAAGGGAGAGTGTATGCGGTGTTTGTGGATTTGAAAGCGGCGTATGATTCAGTTCCTAGAGGAAAGCTCGTGGAGTGTATGGATATATTGGACATGGAAGATGAAAGTGTGGAGTGGGTGAGAAGTATATATAAAGAGGCGTGGGCAAAAGCGAGAGTGAATGGAGAAGTGTCTGAGAAGTTTAGGGTGAATGTGGGTGTAAGGCAAGGCTGCCTGCTAAGCCCCCTCCTGTTCAATCTATACACAAGCGAGTTGGAGGCGGTACTGAGGAGAGGACAGGCTGGAGGAGTCGTGGTGGGGAGAACCAAGGTGTGGATATTTGCATATGCGGATGACCTAGTATTAGTAGCCAAAAGAGTGGAAGAGATGCAAGAGAACCAACCAAACCAAATGGATGATGTTTAGGAATAGGGATAGAAGGGGTAGAGTGGAAGAGCTGAAATGGAAGGGAAGGATGATTGAGAGAGTGAATGTCTTTAAATATTTGGGCTTTTGGTTTGACAGCCGAGGAGGATTTAGGGTGCATGTGGAATGTATGCAAGCAAAAGCGAGAATCACTTGGGGGATAGCGAGAAGGAAATGGGAGAGGTTGTGGGGCGGTAACCTCGTAATGGCGTGCAAGATCTGGGATGAGTGTGTAAAACCTATTCTGTTTTATGAAGTGGAAGTGTGGGGATTGCGTGAGTGGGATGTGAGAGAGCAAGGTTTGCTCCTGAAGAGTCTGCTAGGTCTCGAAAGGTCGACACCGAGAGCAGTGCTGTTGCAGGAGACGAATCGTATGAGTATGTGGTGGGAGTCGTGTGTAAGGGTTGTGAAGTTTGAAGAAAGATTGCAGGAATTGGGCGAGGAAAGACTGGTCCTGGAGGTATGGATGAGGTGTAAGAGTAGGAACTTTTTGTAATGGCTATGCCTAATCAAGTTTTTTTTACTGCAAATAATATTGTATCGTTGTGTGCATTTTCTAGACATCAAAACTCATACATTTGCATTAAATATATTATCTGAATTTGGTAATATCTTATATCTTCAGGTCGTTTTAGACAAGACAATTGCTTGACTCAATAGTTAGTCAAGATGCGAGACAATCTAATTTGTCTCGTATCATACAGCAAAGTATTGAATTGTATTATAGATTGAATGGAAAAATATAACGCGTTCTATTTGCCAAGGATAAATTGTATGGGAGGAGGATATATGAATTCATTTCTTGAACAACTTTTGAGCTAAGAAATTGTCTAGTCTAAAATGACCTTTATAAATAACTTGTGAATTACATTTAAGAGACAAAAACTCACCTATTTAAGCTATCCTTCCTCCTTTTACGGGACTTAACTAGTCCTTTTGAAGTATTTAGCTTATCACTTACATCTTCATTACCATCATCATCCTCCTTCAACAACACTTGCACATTGTTTTTAGGTGATGTACTTGCAATAACCCCATTACCATGCCCTTCACTCTCTGTATAATTTGCACCTCTTGGACTGGAATTTAAGGACACTTTTGATTTCCATTTGGTATTGGTTTTATTACTAAGATGGGTAGTTATTTTAATTTCTACAATGGATTCATCTAGTTGCTGATCCAAGTGAAACACCTTATCATTTACAATCAATTGGTGTGGACTAGATATATCAACTGTTCCAGTAATTTTAGGATCAATGATCAAGCTAAATGATGGTTTTGTTACTTTTTTGTGTATAGATACATCATCATTTTTAGGTTCAATCAAGTCTAACAATGTCTTTGTTGTGTTTTTATTTTCGGTATCAACTCTAATTGAAGTAACTTTTTTAGGTGAAAATGTGTTTGTACTAGTGGATACTAATTCCGTTACATTTGTAATGGGTGGATTGGAAACTTTTCTCACCTCATGTTTGCTTAACCGACCTTTCCTTCTGGAAGATTTTGTTTGTTTCTTCTTATCAAGCACTAGTTTTGCTAAATCCTCATATTTTTTAAGTTTAGCTACGACTGTAGGACTCAATGGCTTGTTTATAATCTTTTTGATTAGATTCTCATTTGGCTCCACAGTAGGTGGATGTAGATATTGGTTCTGCAGTTTGCTGGCTTCATCTGCAGTATGCTGACTAATTTCAGACATCTTACTGACTAGTAGAAACTTAACTCACAGATTATATACAGCTGACTTACTTAAATAACTGCCGAACGCACACTATCAAATATTGAGGTTAAATATGTTTCGTTGAATGTACAGAGAACTGTAATGGTTGTAAGATCCAGCTACCCAAATGGCAGTTCCTGGCGAGCTCTTGGTAGTCGCCCATAGATGGCGGTAGTACAACCCTCAAAATGAGTCTGTACGGCTGGTGTGACACCCCTTTTCCAAAGTAGCTATGCGTGAACACTTTCCGCTATCAGCAATTACCAGCGAAGTAAATAAACCATCAGGTTTTATGATACATGATTCTTACGTACAGAGCCCATACTATACGAAAAATACAATGTTAGAACAAAGTAACAACATAAATTTAAATGATTCAATAACAAAAACTTGGCGCTAAAAGGCTATGTTACTTTAGGACCTTCGAGTGACTGTGCATTGGCGCCTCCATCGGTAACTTTAATGGTCAATAGATGAGAAAGTTCCCCCAGGAACAGAACACACCTTGTCGTGGTGTGGGGGCCCATGGCGGCGACATCCGTAGACCGCCCAACTGTGAGGAAACACACAGCTGGGATTAGGTTGAGACTCTCTTCTAGAGTCACTTCCCCTTTTGACCTATCGGCCTGCCTTGGCCACCTCTTCAGCCACTCTCGGCTTTCGACCCCCTGAAACTATTAGATGACGAGGGCGGCGGGGTCAACCACTTTCTACAGTATTAAAAAAACACACACACACACAAAAGTTTCCTATTTACCAACAGCAACAGCCAATAATACAGGATTTTCAGCAGATCTCTAAGTGTCTCATCAACAGGCTCAGTCAGAATGGACCACTGTGATAAACAATAAACGCCAAAGAAGCCCCGAAGTACAGAATGCCAGAAAACAGAAAAGGTTATATTATTGGCTTCAGAAACCACTTGAAACAAAAAACAGTTTTAGCAGTTTAACAGAAGACAATGATGAAAGCAAAAAAGATCAACAAAACAACATAAGCCGCCACCCATAACCACCTACAATGTAGGGGTTATCCAACATATCCACGACTTGCTTAAAAAAATTACCATCAATAAATACACCATAAAAACCACCAGCTATGAAACAATAAAACTCCAAGTGCTTGATCCTGAACACTTCAAAACATTGATCAAGGAACTTGATAAGAAAAATACACAATATCATACATGAAGTGGGTAGTCCAGGTTGCAGATGCTGTTGTTCCCTGGTAGCAATCCACCTCCGTTTTCCTTCTGAATGTGGCCATGTCGCCTTCTTGGAGCTCTAGACCGGCCAGGTCGTGCTGGATCCTCCCGATCTTGGTCCCGTTTGTGTGGGCCCTGAGGTCCTTGCGCACTAGCCGCAGGACGTGCGTGCTTGGGCACGGTTTGACCTCCCCTCCCATGATGATTTTCTTTTTAGAGAAGGTCTCCTCTGGCCATTCTTCACCGAGTATCCCTTCCGATTCCGAGTATGTCGCGTCCGGTTTGAAGTGGCTCCTAATTCTAGTCACCTTGTCGTCCTGGGATTCCGGTGTCACTCTGGTGGAGGCGGTTTCGAGTCTCTCTATCTGGCTTCTCATGGTCTCCATGCTCGACCTTATTTCCGCCAGTTCCCTCTCCGTTTCCTTCTTTTCCTCGCTCTGCTTGATTAGCTGAACTCTCATGGCCTCCTCCTCTGTGCTGTGGGGAAACCTAGACAAACTAGGAAACAATATGTGCACCGCCGTATATCAAAAGAATAGTTATTCAGCGCACCAGATGCCAGGCTTACGGACATACTAATACCTACTGCTGTAAAACGTTCAAATGCATAAAATGCGCAGGCCAACATGGAACAAAAGAATGTACGCGCAAAACACGCGACGATAAAGTTAAATGCGCCAATGTGGCGGTGACCATCCCGCTAATTACAGAGGATGCTAAGTGCACAAACAGCTGCAACAAAAATTATACCCCTCCTTAAGGGGAAAAAAGATTCCGCAGACTTAAGCACAGCCTATACCAATCCAACTTAGCCAACCGGGAATGTCATACGTGCAAATAGTCAACAATAGCAGGATACAAAATAATCAAGCAATACCGATAATCAATCAACCTGTCAACAATATGAGGAAACTCGAGGAAATGATAAGCTTACTTATGGAGCAAATGAGCACAATGCTCAACGTACTTACCACCGTCGTAAGTAAATTAGCTTAATGGCAGAACACCTACAATACAAAATAGTTATGTAGAATGCCAATAGCCTTCAACAACATGCCCAAGAGCTTAACATGGACATATGTAATTCAGCTGCGAGATACTGCTAGTATTTCCAGCATTAACATCCCGCAAAGGTTCCAAAACAAGGTGTATCATACTTGACGCGCCTTATTACGTACCCAATGAAGTGCCCAAGTGCCGGCCGGGCACACGCGTCGAAGTGGGCGCCTCACGACCGTCTACCAGCGACTACCACAAACACCATAGTTCCCAACTGAGCGACGCAGAGAGAAGACCGGCGAGAATCTCGCGAATTGCTGAACACAGCTATGCAGAAGACCTAAACAGGATTTTTGGGGCGTCTGGGTTCACACCCCGCACCCCACCTAGACAAATATACACGGAAGAGAATACTCCCACTAATGCGAGGACCAATATCAAAAGGAAGGCATCCTCACCACTTGAGGGGCAAATTGCTGCTAGAGGCAGGTCCGATAAAAGCAAAGCCAAGGCGCGCCCTAACGCGCTGAGACACGTGACGGAAAAGACGCAATAACAGAATTGGCAGAGACTAGGGACATTGTACAGACACAACCACTGCAACGAGAAACATTCCTAAAGAGGCTAAGGCCGACGCCGAAGCCCTCAACACAAGATTCCTCGGCAGAGCAGGGACACCCCCTTAACATTCCCCACAGCACAGAGGAGGAGGCTCTGAGAGTTCAGCTAAACAAGCTGAGCGAGGAACAGAAGGAAATAGAGAGGGAACTCGCGGAAATAAGGCCGAGCATGGAGACCATGAGACGCCAGATAGAGAGACTCGAAACCGCTCCCACCAGAGTGACACCGGAATCCCACGACGATAAGGTGGCTAGAATTAGAAGCCACTTCCAACCGGATGCGACATACTCGGTACCGGAAGGGATACTCGGTGAAGAATGGCCAGAGGATACCTTCTCTAAACCGTGCCCTTATCCACCCGGATAGACAGGATTGAGAACGGCCAACTTCGCATCCGAGTCAAGGGAGGAGGAAACAAGGCCGAGACCCTCTGCAGCGCCATTGAACTGAAGGCGCCAGGGTCAGGGGCCAGGGCGAGGAGGCGAGGGGTTACGGTGCACGTAAGAGGGCTGGACTGGCTCACCACCAAGCAGGAAGTGGAGGAAGCACTGGCAAAGAACTTCCCGGAACCAAAAAAAGCTTCAGAGCGGGGGAGCTCAGATCAGCGAGGAACGGCTCCATGGTGGCCACGTCGGGGAAAGGAGCGGATCAGGTCACGTCGGGCAACAACCCGGATTTGGCTGGTATACTATCGAGCCAGCCGGAGGGAGGAGATGCCCTATGGGTGCAGCAGGTGCTGGCTCGCTGGACACATTCCAGAAAATTGTAAGCGGTCCGACAGGAGGAAATTATGCCTTCGCTGCGGCGAGGAAGGCCACCAATCTCAGGCCTGTAAAAAAGAGACCCCATACTACGCACTCTGTCAAGTCGAAGGGCATCGGCAGGGGGAATGCGGTGCCCTATAAAGGCGAGGGAGGCTGAGGAAGCCAGAACACAAACGCCTGACGGAGGGAGGCAACGAAACTCCCAATGACGAAAAACATCAGGGTGCTACAGGCCAACGTGGGCACGGGCATAGCGGCCTATCAACTGTGCCTGTCCACGGCAATGGCAAGACGCGCACAAGTAGCGAGCCAAACAACGCCAAGGTGGACCCCTCGTGGGTGTCAGACGGGCCCATGGGGGATGTCCCACGCCACACCCGCGAGGGAAATTACATGGAGAAGAACAGAGGGAATATCCTTAGTTCTCCAAACGCGAGCAGGCAGAGAGCTCAAGAATGGCTCAACGAACTGGAGAACATAATCAGGAACTCGGGCGATCACGTAATCCTGGCAGGGGATCTGCCAAGTCTGCGCACTGGGGGTCGCTAACCAGGGACACCAGGAGCGAGGAAATCACCGAAATGGCGGCCGCACTAGATCTGGTGGTCTGCAACACGGACAAAGAACCAACCTTCATGAGAAGAAACTCGTCTTCCCATATCGCAACAACTAAGCTCCTGGGAAGAGTAAGAGGGTGACAGGTGTTAGACGAGGAGACACTGAGCGACCACCGGTACAAACAGTTCAACATTGAACCGTCCACACAAGAAAACATGTCAAGCGCTTGACCCAGACAGTCTGAACGAGACTTTAGCCGAGTTACTAGGGACAATCGACACAGAGCAGACAACCGACCAGATGGCAGACACAATAAACACCATCCTCCAGGAGGCCTGCGAAGCGGCAGCAACAACGCAAGGCGGTCTACTGGTGGTGTACCGAAGTGATTGCAGCTAGAACAATAGCAAACAAGACCAGGCGCAAGGCCCAGAGAGCAAGGGCCAGCGAAGCACCCACGGATCATCTGACGGAAGCCCGCAGGACCTGCAGGCTTGAGATCGAGCGCAGCCAGAGACGCTCCCGGAAGAAGCTCTGCCAGGAGGTGGGGGTCGCATACAAGATCGCAACCAAGAAACTGACAGCCCGTCCAATGGGCCCGGAGGCTACGGTACCCGGCGGGGTTAGGGCAGTTGTACAGCTGCTCTTCCCCCACCCACATCTCACACACCTGAATACGACGGGACCCCGAGCGAATCACGACAACGAGGGACCGGTCTGGGAAGAGGATGAGGTAACCACTGCCGACGAACAAAGCTCCAGGGCCAGATGGGGTGCCCAACGAGGTACTAAGGGCTGCCGCACCAACACTGGCGGCCCCAAGGATCAGTGCTGGGCCCCCTCCTATGAAACGTAGCGTTTAATGACGCGCTGATGCTACGACTCCCAGAATGAGGACCTCGATTGCCTTCGCTGACGACCTGGCGGTCATAGCGAGGGCCAGAAACCTACAAGACGCCAAAACCAAACTGGCAGATGCCACTGACACCTTGGCAGCATGAATGGGGAGCAGGGGCCCGAGGATTGCTGTCGGCAAGATCCAGGTAGCCCTGCTATCAACGAAGAGGGCAGGCACCATGAGAGCAGCCCAGGACACAATCAACCTGTTAGGCTCCACACACAAAATCGAGCGCAAACTCACATACCTAGGCACAATGGCGGAGGCCAATGTGAACTCTACGGCACAAGTGATTGCAGCATCCCAGAAGGCTGTGCGGACAGAGGCGGCTCTATCGAGGTTGCTCCCAAACGTGGACGGCCCGAGTGATAAGAAGCGGAGGTTGCTTGCTATGATGTCGTGGGTCCAGCTCATTTACGCAGCCCCGGCCTGGGTTGGCGCCAGCAGAATCTAGAGAAGCAAGGACAGGCTGCGAAGGGCTCTGTGCACCAGCACTCTTCGTATCATTCGGGCGTACCGCACCATTTCAATGGATGCGTAGGAGGTGCTCGCGGGAACACCCCCTGGATACCTCATGGTAGTGGAAAGGGCCCAGACTTGTCCGGCTACAAGGAGCGGAATGGATTTGAAGGCGGCCAAGCAGAAGAGCAGCGAAACCACCCTAATCACCTGGCAATACAAATGGGAAAGGACTAAGAAGGCAAGCTGGACCAAGAAATTCATCCCTGAAAGCAAGCCTTGGGTAACAAGAAGACATGGGGAGTTGGACCATTGGTCGACGCAGCTCTTGTCCGGACACGGCACCTTCCAGGCCTACCTCTTTCGCATAGGTAAGGCCGCAGTGGCTAGATGCCGGTACAGCGTGGACATCGATTATCCACTCCACACATTTGACCACTTTCCGAGATGGCATGTGGAAAGAACCACACGAACGAACTTGGAGATGAAGCCACCCCGAGAGAAATAGGCAATGCGCGACGCCGAACGAATATGGAAAGCCGTCACCAGGTTTGCCGGCAAGGTTATGAGACAGAAGTACAGGGACGACCAGGAAACTGACAAGACACACGCGAGAACAAGATAAATGAGCAGACCACAATCATCACACACCGAGCAGCAGCAAGAGTGCGAGAGAATTGGAGGCAACAGCGTGAACCAAACAGAAACAGTGCGAGTGCCTACGCGGCGGTGCCAATGAGAGACAACGGTGAAACAGATCGAGAGACTGACGCGAGACGGTACGGGGCCTTAAAGTACCTCTGAGGCGGACAAGCCCGTCGCTACAGAACCTAAGTGTTTGGTTTAGCCGGTAGGCGCCTCGGACAGAATGCGGGTGAATCCGGCACTACCCGCGCCTCTAACACCAAGCGGTGATAGGGATGCGCGGGTGTCTTCCACCTCAGACGAAAAAAAGACAGTCGCACAGTTAAATTAAAACACAACCTCGGTTCTCACAGGGGGCATAGTAATTAATACTGATTCTGTCTTTAATTATTCTACCGTAATTTGGTATTACGTTATAGACTTGGCGTGTTTGATAATGGTGAATTTGCTCCACTCTTGTGTATGATGTGCATTTTTGTTTAGCGTAAAGGAGGCATTCCAGTACATACCTTGATGGTACTGTTAGGATGCCCAGCCTCCTGCAGGTACCTCGAGTACATGCCCTGTAGTTTAAATTACCTATGATTCTTATTGTGCGTCTTTGGGGTGGAAATATTTTCTTGATATGCGAGGAATAGTCCCACGTAAGAATAGCATAGCAATATACAGCTTGAAATAATGCTTAGTACGCTGGGAGTAGTACTGGCTTTGGTACGATCCTGGCTAAATTCCTCAGTGCGTACGTATTCTTAGATAAACTGCTTGCTAATTTATTTATGTGAATTTTCCAGGTTAGTTTAGGGTCAATATTTACTCCTAGGAATTTCAGGGATGGCGAGTTTTTGATGGGTATTTCTCGCGTAGAAAACAGTATAGTTTCAGTTTTATTCTAATTTAGGGCAAGTTTATTTGCAACAAACCATTCTTTTACAGTATACATGGTGTCCGTTTTTGATACTATAAGCTCATATATATTCTTGTATTGATTTATTATGGTTTATCATCTGCATACAATATATACAATATTTGTGGTAGAGTATCTGGCAAATCATTTATGTAAATGAGAAATAACACTGGCCCCAATATTGACCCTTGCGGTACTCCAATATTTGTTGATTTAGAGTTTGACTGCATACCTCTCAAATGTGTGCTGCTGTCTTTCGGATAGATAGGGAGTTTATAAGTTTATATGAATACGGAATCCGTAGTATTCCATTTTTTTAATAGTATATCATGTGATACGCAGTCGAATTCCCTCTGTACCTCTCTCCTCTATGGATTAACCAATATACATTTACAAATCAATGCATCCTCAAACATTGGGACAGTATTCCTGTTAAAGATTTAAATAGCAGACGGTACTTGGTAGATCTGGTAGCCTACTGGAGCTGGCGACAGCACTCAACCTGTCCGTCTGCAACGTCGGCGGGGCGCCGACGTTCACCAGAGGTGATTCGGCGTCCCACATTGATGTCACGTTCGGCGAGTGCACGAGTGGCGCGTCCTGGGGAGGAGACCCTCAGCGACCACCTTTACATAGCCTTCAACATCTGGTCACCCGCCCAGGACCGGACCCAACAGCCCCAGCTCCCCCCCCCCCCCCCCCCACGAAGATGGATGCTGGACAAAGCGGCAGCGGAAGACCTAGCAGCCGGACTCAACAACGGAGCGGACGTAGACGCGATAGCCACCCAACTAACCAGGACCATCACAGAGGCGTGTGAACGGCACGTTAGATCCTAAAACACCGCCACAGGCAAGAAAAGGAAGGTCTACTGGTGGTGCCAGGAGGTTGCGGAGAACCGCACTGCAGTAAACAGAGCCAGACGCAGTGCTCAACGCGCTAGGGCAGCAGGGAGGCCCACCGTAGACTTAAGGGACGCCTACAAGGCCTGCAGGCGCGCCTACCGGAAATCCATAGAAGCGAGTCAAGCCAGGTGCTAGAAACAACTCTGTAGGGATATCGAGGACGACCCGTGGGGCCTACCCTACAGAATTGTTTTGAAGAAGGTGGGAACGAGGCCGCCGGGACCAGAAGCGGCGGTACAGGGAGGAGCCACTGCGGTGGTGAGAGCCCTATTTCCCCCAAGTAACTACCCCAATCCACCAAACCAGAGGGAACAAGCACAAGAAGACGATGGGGATACCTGGCAGGATGAGGACGTCCTTCAGGCCCTCAACAGGTTCCCGATCAGACAGGCACCGGAACCGGATGGGATTCCCGAGGTTCTGAAAGCGGCGGCGGCAGGCATAGCGCCAGATCTGACCCGCATAGCAAACTGGTGTATGAGGGAGGGCGCCTTCCCACGGCCCTGAAAGAGAGCCAAACTCGCCCTCATACCCAAGCCTGGAAAGCCGCCTGGAGACCCATCCGCCTACCGGCCGATCTACCTTCTGGACGGCCTGGGGAAGGCCTTAGAAAGGCTCGCAGCAGACAAACTAGAGGCCGCGCTGGCTCGTACCTCAGGGGTCCGTCCTGGGCCCCCTCCTCTGGAACAGCGCGTTCGACGACGTCCTGCGGCTGGAGCTGCCTGAAGACACGACTTTAATAGCCTTCGCAGACGACATCGCGGTGGTGACCAGGGCCACGGAGCTGGCCACCGCGAAGGCAAACCTGACCGCAGCAACTGAGGCGGTGGCGGAGTGGACGACGGGCAACGGCCTCAGCATCGCCGTTGCCAAGACCGAAGTCGCCCTGCTCTCCACCAACAGGGCAGAATTCCACGAAGCCACCAGCAAAATCAACCTGCTGGCAGAGGAGCTACAAATTCGAAGACAACTGAAGTACATGGGCACGATCCTTGAGGCGAATGTCAACCACACAGCTCAAGTACTAGCAGCCACGCCCAAAGCCACGCACACCGAGGCAACCCTGGCCCGCCTCCTGCCCAACATTGGAGAACCGAGCGCCAGCAAACTCCTGACGTTGGTATCGCGCGCCCGGCTGTCCTACGCGGCCTCTGCTTGGGCCGAGGCAACTCGGACCAAGCGAAACGGGGAGCGGCTGAGGCGTGCGCTGCGAACGAGTGCCGTTAGGATTACCATGGCGTACCGCACCATTTCCACCGACGCAGTGGTGGTGCTGGCGTGGACGATCCCAGGGGATCTACTAATCAACGAGAGAGCTGACATTCACCGGAGACGCAAGGCTGGAGAAGACAGGCGGCGAGCACAGGACGGAGCGAGGCGGCATACACTGGACCAGTGGCAGTCCAGGTGGGAGCAGAGCCTCAACGGGGATTGGACCCGACGAATCATCTCCAGACTTGAGCCGTGGGTCACCAGGGGCAGCGGGGAACTGGGTCATTCGACCACCCAGACCCTATCCGGACACGGAGTGTTCCAGGCCTATCTTGACTGATTGAGTTGTTTTAGGTTGCATCCATTTTTTATTGGGCACTATAGGCGTTTTACGTTCTCACCGTAATTTAATTACACATATTGTATGTGTTCTATTAAAATATAATAAGATAACAATAAATAAGATACAATTATAATAAACATTTATTCTTTATTCTGCAATAATAATATGTAACAAAACTATAATGTGTAACAATAAAATAATAATAATTCCATGACGAATTACCGCTTTGCCTGATTTGTTTTGCGTGATAGTCATTCATCGCATCCCCCATCATCATACCTGTAAAAAAAATGTATATTTTAGTACACAATTCGTCGCATTTTGAGTGTATACAAATAGACTAAATTACGAGATTTAAAATGTCATATCTGCTGTCACTTAACTTAATCCACATTCGTCTATTGTAAAATCTAGTTGACAAGTAAAAAAAATTAGTTGCTTATTATTTTGTACCAGTTTATATTGTTGATTTAGTTATATCTGACCAATTCTTCAAAGAAGTAAAATTATAAGTTAATTTTGTTAAAATAGTTTTGGTACAAGCAAAATCATGTTAGATTAAACAGAAATTATGTATGTATTAGGTATGAGGGCTCAAATTTATATAACTAGGTATTCTAGTGCCCCCTTCAAGGGGGAAAGGCACATCGGGCCAGGGTCTTTATCGGGGGCTCCACGTGGACACCGATAGTCATCTCGTCGCGCCAAAGGAGAAAATGTTTTACGAACGAAAAGAAAATGGAAAACTGGTATGAAAATTTAAATTGGGTCCTAATCTGACGTTGATTGATATATGTATTTTAAATCCAATCAACCGTTTATCCGCAATTTTGTTCACAAACATACGCACACACACATACAGAGATATTTTCCAAAAACAGTGTCTTTTATATATTAGTCGTGAAACGTAAAGAAAGTATAAATTAGCAATTCCATTATTTTTGCGATAACAATGCCTTCCTTATACGTGTTGTGTTCGGAAAGTAGGACACTAGGTACTAGGAAACATCTAAAGAGATGTTGGTCGGCTTGGAAATTCGCTATAACTTTGCAATGTCAATCACCTTTCCAGCTCTAAAATAAAAAAGTTATAGCAGAAGAACCATGAAAAATTACATTTTGTAACTCCGTATTTACATTTCGTGAGAAAGCGGTAAGAGATGGCGGAAAACATCCAAAAGGCCGATTGTAGAGTTTGAATTCATTGCAACTTTTCAATTTGAATCATCTTTCTAGTTTCACTTAAAAAGTAAGTCCGAGTAATGCGAGACTTACCTAACTTTAACTTCTGTAGTGTCCACTCGCTTTCTTCGCAGTCCATAGTGACTGTTTTCAAGAAAACACAGCAGTAGGATCCTCCTCCCTTTATCACTTTATCATCAATCCTCTTTTTCCTGTCTTCTCTAGTCTTCCCTTTATCATCCACCACATGGTCCCCTTTTTCAAATCAATTCCATCCAAC
This sequence comes from Lordithon lunulatus, assembly GCA_963942505.1. Taxonomy (NCBI): domain Eukaryota; kingdom Metazoa; phylum Arthropoda; class Insecta; order Coleoptera; family Staphylinidae; genus Lordithon; species Lordithon lunulatus. The sequence continues at coordinate 38,828,885 of OZ012674.1, read as the reverse complement.
TCACTGTAATTTTGCATTCGTAAATTTTAATCATCATTAATCATAGCTTCATCATTCAACTACAATATCATTTTAAATTCGAAAAGTATAAATTATAACCTCAGCTAATTCACTATCCTTCATCATAATTGAATGTTTCTTATAACTTTTTCTAAACAGTAACTTTCTAGCTGCTCAATGCCACCAGTGAGCACTCAGCCTTATTCTTTTTGGTGGTCAATTTTGAATTTCGCATCTTTCTACTCTTCTTCTTACGCTTGGCTGAAACTGAATCATTATTGTTTTCACTCAATAACAAATCGGCGATATCAGCTCCAGCACCCGATTTAATTAGACCACTCTCTGATTTGATATCCTTTACAAACGTGTTCTTAGATTCAGATGAGAAACTGGGTACAGTTTCTGAATCTTGGTTACTCGTTGAGCTCGATTTCAATCGTAGTACGCGTTTTTTTCGTTTTATTGGCACTATGTCGCTATACTTGGATTCAACCTCAGGGGCGAGCACTGATTGGACGCACTGCGCTGGCGATTCCAACATCTTATCGACGAATTCCAACAGGGCTTCCTCATCCAGCCCTCGTTTAATAGCATCTATTATGCTCCAAAATTGCTTGCTCCAGTCGGACAAATTCGGTTTGCTTTTGGGCGAATCTGTTTCTTCTTTTCCGGTGGAGTTCATGCATTCATTTTTGTAGTTGCGTAGCTTCATCAGTAATTGGGACACGTCGTTTTCGGGTGTGGGGGGTCTGTATGAGACATCCTTGTTGTCCGAATTTTCGGGAGATACATCAATTGTGTTATTCTCTGAAATTACTTCACTCTCATTTGGTTCTTTTTCAGTTTCAACTTTTTTTATAATTTTATTTAAGAGAGCGTCTGGCGAACTCATTTTTCTTGCAAATTTCACCTTTTTCGAGCTTTTTTCAGTATTTGTAACCGAAGTAACCTCGATCTTAGAGTCGGTATTGTTGATTTCTATTAGTTTTTCAACCCTGTGAATGATTTTAAACAGGTTTAAATCATGACTTAAGCTAATTGCAAAATTAAAAAAAAAAAAATTTAAAAAGGGGAAAATAAACTTATAAAGCAAACATTTTGCACTACTAATTTATATCAGACATATACTAATTTAGCAATCTAAATGTTTCGAACATCACATTAAGATCTAGGCCAGGGGTGGCGAACCTATGGGACGCGTGCCGGTGGTGGCACGTTTGAAAAATTTGCTAAAATTTAATAAAATTCTGCAAACGTGTGTATATATCTTTGTATTAATTGTTTTTTTAAAAAAAATTCAGCAATTTTGATCTAGGCTAACATAATCATTAATAATTTTTTCATTGATGCTCAAATCAAGACTTTAAGGTTGCTCTTCTAATCAACTGCATGTGAATTGTATTTTGACACATATAGGGTGTTCTACAGCAAAGGAACCAAACTTAAAATTTAATTCTAAAAGGAAAATAAAGAACTTTTTTTCGGATCGACTTTGGTATTCCAAATATCGTTAAAAGTTCAGAGGGAATTTTGAATGCTGCTATACATATCAAAAATTAGCAAGATTTAGATATTATGAAATTTGTAACACACAGATTTTACATTTCCATGCTTGCGTTGCCGCTGGCGGAAGACACATTGTAAATAATATTCTGTTGTGTAATTTTTAATGTTGTGAAATAATATTTTTCTATGGCCCACTGTCACTTTTGTAATATTTGATTTTTATTCCGAGTAATCGCCAGACGTTCTTGTTTGAACTATAAATTCGACATCTCAAAAATAAAGGCCGATCGGAGAAAAGTTATTCTTTTATTCTGGCCCTCTTAATGTAGAACACCCTGTATAATCCCATCCATTTGAATAAGTTTTAAAATACTCAGTTTTAAAATAGAATCAAATTCAAAATATCATGCTGGTACCGTGGAATATTTGAATATGCGTCATCTAACACCAACCCAATAGTGAGTGCTGGTCCTGAATCTATCAGGGTCAGTCCGAAGCTGCCAATCAAACACCACCGAACAGCAGCGTACGAAGACGAACCGCGCTGATGATAACTAAGCAACATCGACAGTAAGGTCAGATCACCTGACCTACTAAAAAGGGGATTGAGCTAGAAACGGACATAAATCTCATGAAGGAAGCTAAAGGGAAACCACCTCCAGTAAACTTCCCAAGATAACCACTTCATGGCAAAGTTCATCCCAAACCGTTTCGGAGTAATTAGTTCCCAGATCGGATCTCCGGGGAAAACGGACCTGTACAAAGCCATGTAAGAAAACCCGTGGACGACGAAGAGTCCGCTGAGAAGGGCCAAAACCAAGGGAGGGTACAGACAGGACCAGCGCTTCCTCGGTGAACCCACCAGCCAAAAATCCACCCAAAAAACGGCTGAGGTCCGACGAATCAGCACCTTCTCCAGGGAACAATCCCAAGAGAAGGTACGACCAGCCAACCAATTCGAAAATAAGCTACGTAGCTGTGCTGAATAGCCACGTCAGAGTAGCTACAATTGACTCGCTTCACCTTCTGGGGAAAATGACCGAGTGAACAAGCCACCAAACTGGAGGGTTGGCTATCTGAGGAGTTGGACAAAACAATCACCAGCTCATCAATTTTCACTCCCACGTTTGAAAAGTGGCAACATGCAGGAGAGTTCCTGCGAATTACATGTGGGCATCACGAGTCTTTGGACAGCTGATAAACCATATAAAGGCTGCACCTGCCCTATGGGGAGATGCAAAACTTGTAGTTGTTAGGGCAAACCAACTGCCTAAACTAACTAAAATGTCAGTCTGGATGCCAGGGAAACTAGCCGAGTCCCAGGTCATACTCCAACGTCTGGCATCACAGAACACAACACTGTCTGTCAATAATTGGTGCGAATTTCATAGGGAGACCAAAGAAGATAACGTTCTGCTCGTCTTCGGTGTACCCTCATGTGACATCGCAGAAATAAAAAAGAGGGAGAGCAAAATCTATTATAGAATTGCCACCCTCATGGTAAAACCCCATGGGGGAGAGGAAAACTACGGGCTGGCAGACTCTGTCAAAGCTATAGCTGAGACAGGCAATGCTAACCCGGATACAGATCCATCTCCTTCATTGCTAAAAGAATAAAATGGGCTTGGTTTTACAAATCATCCAAATCAACTTGCAGCATTCTAAGGTGGCAACTGCTAATTTAAGATGTCACCTACAGAATATGCAATATAACATCGCGCTGATCCAAGAACCCTGGATTGTTAAAAATAGGGTATGCGGACTCAGCAACCTGCTATACAGTTCTGCTGGCAACACACCTAGCACATGCATCTTAACCTCTTCTAAAGTCCTTGGTGGAGTGCAAAGATCAACTGTCTTCGATCCAAGGTCAGGAAAATTTTCAGCAAGGCCAAAAACAATAATGATATAGTTCTATGGGAAACTTTTAGGGAAGCACGTAGACAATTCAAAAGTGAAGTCAGGAAGCGACATAGAAATACATTGAGAGCCTACTGCAATGGCATTGAATCCACAGCAGCAGCAGCTGCTCGTCTGAAGAGAGTAATGGCACCTTCACGGGAACACCCTCCCAAACTATCGAGGTACTCCTAGACTCCCATTTTCCTAGCAATCAACCTGGAGATCCCAACATAGCAACTCATCCTTATCTACCTGATGAGCAAAATTGGCTGCTAGCTGACCAAATGATAAGTATAACGAAAATAGAATGGGAAACTCTGCCAAAGAACAGTAACCGGGTGAACTGAGTAGCTCGGTGATGTCTTTGCCGGTCCCAGTCCCGGAAAAAAGAGGAGGGTTTTGAGGTTAGGCCAGCCACCTGCTTCATGTAAAAAAACCAAGAAGGGCTCACAGGACCAAACGACAAGCCTCGGAACCGGACGGATACACGTTGACGACATATGCAAGGAACAGGAAAAGAGCCCGGGAAACAAGAAAACGAAAATAGAACGCGCAACTTGGAATGAGATCTCACAGCGGCAAAGACCAGGAAATCCTAGTGGAACTACATGAACATAAAATAGACATTTGCGCAGTCGCAGAGACAAAGAAGCTAGGTAAGGGTACAACTCAATACCCAAATTATGTCCTGATCTTTTCAGGTAAAAACAAAAACTAACGAGCAGCATCTGACACGGGGGTACTCATAACCAACAAACTGGGTCAACTAATCACAAAAATAACATACACGAATGATAGAATACTTCAAATATCAATAAAAACGAATCAAAAGCAACATCTGCACATAATATCTGTATACGCACCAGATTCTGGACTGCCAGACGAACAGGCAACGTCCTTCTATGAAGCGCTGCGGGAAGTGATATCCACAATCCCACAGAAAGATAAACTTATAATACTGGGGGATTTAAATGCCCGGGTGGGAAATGACATAATCCCTGGGTAGTGGGGAGAAACACTAATAGACTTCTGAACACATAATGAATTAAGAATATGCAACACATTCTTTGAACACAACTTGCAGCACAAGATAACATTTACAGGTGCAAGAGGGAAATCCTAATGGATAAGATTATTACCAACAAACACAAGACCAGAGCAAACACTAGACATTAGAGCACTAACATCTGCTAACATTGGATCAGATCACAACCTGAGATAGAAACATAGAATCATTTAGAAACGAAAGCACAAAAACGCTCTACCAACAAAGACTGGTTCTTCAAATAAGGCATAATCCCATCGAAGACAGTGATACATCCCAAGCGGCATGTGAAAGACTCAAACAAAACATAAACCATGCTGGGAAGCGCTTGGGAAGAGAATAATAAACAATACACCAACATACCAAAGAAGATCCCAACCCTGGTTCAATCAGGAGGTAAAAGCTCTGGCACGAGAAAAGAAACAAGCCCATCTTATCAACAACGCACCCCCCCCCTCCCCCTTGACTAGAAAGAGAGTGCAAGCATTACACTATACAAAAAGGGCAGCAGGAATGACCCAAAAAATTACAGACGCATCTCCCTGTTGGATGCAACTATGAAGACATTCACAAAACATCTTGCGAACATTCTAACACAGAATATCACTTTGCGGGAAGAGCAACAGGGCTTTCGGAAAAATCGCTCAACTACAGACGCTATCTATATGGTGAGACAAATTGCGGAGAAGGCGCTGGAGTTCAAGAAACCCGCCTATCTCTGTTTCGTGGACCTAGAAAAGGCATTTGATAAAGTCCGGCTCTCAGATGTACTAAAGACGTTAATTATCAAAGACATACACCCCAACATAATTAAGACAATAAAACAACTGAACACAGACACCACGACCAAATTAAGAGCGACGAACGGGGAGGAAATTGATATCCGAATAAGAACGGGGATACGGCAAGGGGACCGCTTGAGTCCTCTACTGTTCAATCTCCTAATAGATAAGATTATAACGCCCTTGACCCAATAGAACATGGCTACAAACTGGGAAACAAACTCATTAAAACAGTGTGCTACGCTGACGACGCTGTACTAATCGCAGAATCATAAGACGGTTTACAATGGCTACTGAACACGTTCAGAAACGAGTGTGAAACAATAAGCATGACAATAGCCACAGCTAACACCAAAAGCCTAGTCATTGCAAAGAATCCAATCAGATGCAAGCTAGCCGTGAAGAACATCATCATTGAGCAAGTCTCAGAATTCCAGTACCTGGGAATAACTATAAATTCCTACGGAGACCTATAAACCAGTGTCTTAAACCATGTAAGAGGAGCGTCCAGAATATCAGGAGCACTGCGAAATCCTGTCTGGAAGAACTAAAACATAACAACTGAGAGCAAAGTAAGGATTTACAAAGCATTCGTGAGACCGATTCTTACTTACTCCGCTGATACCAGAGCCGATACGACAGAGACAAAACGTCGACTAAGATGCGCAGAGATGAATACCCTCAGATCCCTCACTGGCTACTCACTTGCAGATCGAAAAGCAAACAAGGGAATACGGGAACAATGCAACACACCGGATATTATAAAAAGGGCGCGGAGCAGAAGAAGACAGTGAAACGAGCACGTAAAACGAATGCAGGACGATAGAATCGCCAAGATCGTCCGAGACGGTAAAACATAAACCAAACGCCCTCTCGGCAGGCCACCGAAGAGGTGGAAGGACAGCTGGTCGTCGATATCACAGGAGCAGGACCCGGGATAAGAGTTTGGTCAAAACAAGCCACATGGTTTCCGAAAAGAAGAAGAGAATGGGCAATATCTAGATTTTCATCTTTTAAGTCCCCAGGACTAGATGGAATATTCCCAGCACTGCTACAATTGGGGTTAACCTACATTATAAACACATTCGTATATATATATATATTTGCATTGCTTTTAGGTACATACCCAATAAATGGAGAGAGGTCAAAGTGATCTTTATGCCCAAACCAGGCAAAGTAGACTACACACTTGCCAAGTCATTCAGGCCCATCAGTCTAACCACATTTCTATTGAAGACGTTGGAAAGGCGAAAGTGATCGTGAAATCAGGGATATGGGGTATGTTCTCAGCGGCCCGAGAACGTACCCCATACATCCGAAACAGCATGCCTACCAACCAGGACGCTCAACCGAAACAGCCCTACATCTGACTTCTAAGATAGAGAAAACACTGGAGCATAAAAGTTCGTTGCTTGCCACCTTCTTTGATATTGAAGGTGCTTTTGACAAAACAACATTTAAGAGTATTGATAATGCTTTAACATCTCACGGGATTCACCCCCCTATGAGGGGCTGGATAAAAAATATGCTTGGTCTAAGAACAATCCAAGAAACACTAGATGACGTAACATCAAAAAAAACTGCAGGAAGAGGCTGTCCTCAAGGTGGAGTCCTCTCACCCCTTTTGTGGGACCTTGTAGTTGATAGTCTCTTCCTGGATTGAAACAACTCAGGATTCTATGCCGTTGGCTATGCTGACGACATAGTGATCATGATAAATGGCAGTTTTGAAGGTGTACTCTGTAATCTCATGCGGAGTGCCCTAAAGATTGTTGAGAACTGGTGCGATAGCCATTCGCTAACAGTAAACCCGAAAAAGACAGACCTGATATTGATTACGAGGAAGAGGACAGTCGAGCTCATGAAGATGCCAACTCTCTTTAAGGTCCCTCTGACACTCACAGATAAAGTAAAATAACAAGGATTAATCATGTATACAAAACTGAACTGTAATGAGCAGATAACATCCAAGCTGGAAAAAGCCTGCATCTCATTTTGGCAATGCCGCAGGGCGGTTGGTAAAACATGGGGCCTGTCTTACAAGATCACCCAATGATATATATCGCGATCATAAGACCAACTATCGCATATGGTGCGAAAACCAAAAAAGTCAACAATCTCAAAGCTATCACACATCCAGCGGATGGCGTATCTTGCCATCACCGACGCTATGAGACAACACCCACAGCAGCTCTTGAAGCACTGTTATGTCTATAAGCACTCGACCTTCTTATAAGGGAGACTGCAGTAAAAACAGCATTAAGGCTATCTTCACTCAACCTGTGGCATGATAAAGGTAGAATCATTGGACACGGGAGCCTACTGAATGGAGCTATCAAACTAGACCCCCTCATAGAAGGTAAGTGCGACATAATTCTACCCAAATAGAGTTTTGTCAAACGTTTTCAGACCATCATCATACTGGATGGTATCCCACAAGCGCCAATATAACCATGTATACTGATGGATCCAAAACTAAGACGAGAGCTGGCTATGGAACATTCTCACCAGAACTTGATCTCAAGATAAGTGCACCACTTGGAAGGCTCACTTCAGTCTTCCAAGCTGAATTAACAGGAATTCTAAAATGTGATCAAATTTTAGCTGAACGGAATATTAAGGATAAACATATCCAAATACTCACCGACAGCAAACTAGCTCTAAATGCACCAAATGCCAACACATTTATGTCGAAAGAGCTATATTTCTGTCTACACAACCTGGAGGAGCTAGCTAAACATAACAAACTAGAACTCTGCTGAATCAAAAGACATAGTGGCATCAAGAGGAACGAAATAGCAGATGAGTTTGCCAGGAAGGGAGCCTTACATCCTCTAACAGCCCAAGAGGATGAAATACTTTCTGCAGGTAAGTAATAGAGCATAGGACACAGACTCTTCGCAAGGTAAAATGGCGAGAAACGCCGGGCTGCAAGCAATCAAAGGTAGCAATTAGGCAACCTTGTAAATTGTAGCCACGGCCCGCCTTAACCTATCTAGAACAAATCTGAAATTATTGACCAACATCCTAACTGGCCACTGCCGGCTAAACAAACACCTACACACGATGGGTCTGGTGGACAGCCCGTTATGTAGAGGGTGCAATGAAGAACTGGAAACAGCAAAGCCTCTGTCCAGCTCTAGTAAACACTAGGCATCTAATACTAGGGCAGTGCTGGCCTAGTATGGCCAGCATTGGCAACTCCTCACCCGCCAGAGTTTTACAGCTCGCACGCAAAATTGACTGGTGGGACGAGTGTGTAGCCTTAAAGGGAGGTTTTACAATGGGCTCATTTTGAGGCCAAGTGTCTGTAGCTATGCTACCCTCCAGCCAACTATCCAGAAGTTCATACAAAGCAGGAAAGTTTGCAAACCTCACCCAAGTAATGATAAGACTCAAATTAAATATAATGGGTGTAGCAGAAACTTGGTGGCTCAACACAGGAATCTGTAGAACTCCAGACGGCATCTTTTACTAACTACTCTAGCAATAGAAGACACGCAATATATAGAAACGGAGTGGGATTTATCATATCTAAACAACTAGAAAAATGTGTCATCAAGTTTACTCCGTACTCCGACAGAACATCGCTAATACAACTGAATGCTGAAACTATGAACCTCAACATAATTTAAGTATACGCTCCGACGGCCGATAAGAAGAGCGAAGAAATTGGGAGTTTCTACCCTGAAGTAAAAGATCTGCTACGACACATCAAGAAAAAGGAAACAAATGTAATTATGGATGATTTCAACTCTAAATTAGAAAATGAGAGATTTTAAGATCTGCTAGACCCCATTGGGCTTGGAGAACGAAACGAAAGGGGTGACATACTTTTGCAATTCAGCCAGCCAAGAAAAAAACCTAAAGGTCAGCAACCCATTGTTCCAACTACCGGCACATCGACTATATACGTGGAAATCCCCAGCAGACCGCCCGCACAGCATATTCGAAATCAAATCTACTATGTATATAGAAATCAGTAAACGATTTGGCTCATCGCTTTTCAGAGCGTGTACCTACCCAGGAGCAGATATCCCGTCCGACTACATACTCTTGATGCTCAGTTCCAAGAGGGAAACTGGTGGAATGTATGGAAATTGGCGAGGGCAATGTGTGTTTCCCACAAACAGAAGTGAATATGTATTTTATGTTAATTTATATTTTTTCTTTTTTTTTCTGTTAAGGTATTATTTATTGGAGGGAATTTTGTAAAAGGGAAGGACAAAAAAATAACACCACGCATGACACTAGCTTAACAAGCCCATCGATCAGCAAATACGAGACAAGAAAGGCCATTCAAACGGCAAAAACTAATAAAGCAGTAGGTCAAGAAGAAACCTCAGTCGAAGTGCTAAAACTTCTTAGCGAGAAATGTATCGATATTATACACAATAAAATCTTCGACACTAGTTTCTATCCTATAAAATGGGTCTCATCAACATTTATCCCAATACCAAAAAGCAGAAACGCAAAAAGGTCGTATCAGTCTTATGAGTCACACCCTAACACGTTTCGTCAAGTTCCTACATAAAGGCGGTACAGAAAATGTGAGCCTACAACAAGTGTGATTTAGACAGGGGATGGACACAAGAGAAGCAATAACTTCAATTCAAATTCTTGTCCCAAGTGGTCACTATCAAAGGAAAAATGTCTGACTATGCTATATAGACTAAGTAAAAGCCTTTATTAAAGTACAGCACTTCAAACTTGTAGATAGCCTTAAAAAAATTGATCAGAATGATATACATACGGTGCATTAAAAATCTATACTGGAACCAGTCTTCTCAAGTCAGAATAGACAATGATATAACTAACACCATTCAAATATGTAGAGAGGTAAGGCAGGGCTATGTGCTGTCACTACTACTAATTAACATGTATTCTGAGCACATTTTCAAAGCGACACTTGAGTGTATTAGAAAAGAGCATAAAAGTAAATGGACTCTGGTCAAACAACATCCGATATGCAGAGGACACAATATTCATTGCAGAAAATATCAATAATCTACAAGAACTAGTCGATATTGTAGGAGCACCCAATCATCTCATGAGATTGAACATAAATACGAAGAAGTTCATGAGAATCTCCCGAGACCAGCAAACGACGAAAGATGCTGATCATAGAACTACCCATAGAAAGAGACAACAAATTCAAATACATAGGGGTATGGGTGGGCGAGGAATGGACATCAGATATGGAAAATGCTGAATAGAACATGCACGCAGTGTATTTATATAAATTTCAGGAAACTTTTTAACAGTAATGAATTCTAAAGATCCCATGGACAGCAAAACAGACCAACGAGGAAGTCCTACGATGGATAATTACAGACCGAGCTCTGATGACTATAATAAAGAGACGTAAGACAGCCTAACTGGGTCACGTGATGCGCAAACAAAAGTATCAGCTTACAGATAATCCAGGGTAAAATTGAAGGGTAGAGAGGACTGAGAAGGAAAAATATATACTATTACTAATATAATAGACATGGCTGTGAAACATCAAGTGGTAAATACAAATACGCGATGCATGGAGATTGATCCATACATCGAGGGATAGGGAAGAGATGCAACAAGTGTTCACAAACATCCAACAAACATCAATGGATATATACACTGTAAGAAGAAGAACTGAATCATTTGTAAATGATCAAGTAGCCCTACAAGTTTTGCTAAATTTTTTAATTAAGACGTTTTACGTGCCACGTGCACCGTAAAAACAGGAATATAACGGAAATTCCGTCGAAGTAAGAACGCAATACACTGACGGAGAACTAAATATGGGCTTCAGTCATTAAATATAAAGATATGTCAAAATTAACATTTTTGCAATACCAACATTTTCTGTACAGCATTTCTGTATTGTGAAAGTAAAAATGCACACATAAAAAATAGTATTTACTAATAAAAATTTAAACTGGCTTCATACAAACAAAATTTTCACAATTTAATGACCCATATACTGAAAATAGCAACCTTTTTGTAATGGCTATGTCTAATCAAGTATTTTTACTGAAAATAATATTGTATCTTTGTGTGCATTTTTTAGACATCAAAACTCATTCATTTTATTTAAATACATTATCTGGATTTGGTCATATCTTATATCTTACAAATAACTTGTGAATTACATTTAACAGACAAAAACTCACCTATTTATACTATCCTTCCACCTTTTAGACTTAACTAGTCCTTTTGAAGTCTTCAGCTTATCACCTACATCTTCATTACCACCATTGTTCTCCTTCAACAACACTTGCACATTGTTCTTAGGTGATGTTCTTGCAATAAACCCTTTGCTCTCTATATACTTTGCAGCTGCTGGACTGGATTTTAAGGACAGTTTTGATTTCCGTTTGGTCTTAGTTTTATTACTAGGATGGGTAATTATTTTAACTTCTACAATTGATTCATCTTGTCGATCCAAGTTAAACGTCTTATCATTTACAATCAAGTTGTGTGTAGAGATTTTAACTGTTTCAGTATTTTTAGGATAAACGATCAAGTTACATAATGGTTTTTTTACTTTTTTATGTCTGGGTTCATAATCATTTTTAGGTTCAATCAAGTCAAAAAATGACTTTGTTATGTTTTTATTTTTGGTATCAACTCTGATTGAAGTAAATAATTCAGGTGAAGTTATGTTTGTACTAGTGGACACTAATTCAGTTACATTTGTGATGGGTGGATTGGAAACTTTTCTCACCTCATACTTGCTTAACCGACCTGTCCTTCTGGTAGATTTTATTTGATTCTTTCTATTAGGCATTAGTCTTGCTAAATCCTCATATTTTTTTCTAAGTTTGGCTACAGCTGCAGGACTCATTGGCTTGTTTAGGATCTTTTTGATTAGATTCTTATTTGGCTTCACAGTAGGTGGATGTAGATATTTATTCTGCGGTTTGCTGGCTTCATCTGTAGTAGGCTGACTAATTTCAGACATCTTACTAACTAGTAGAAACTAAACTCACAGATTATATACAGCTGACTTACTTAACTGCCGATCGGAAACAAACAAATTTTTAGGTTAAATATGTTTGATGCACCACTTTAACGAAACGGTTGGTATTAGGCATAGATGAATACTATAAACATAGATGAATACTATAGATGTGCCACTCTAATGTTAAGAGAGATGAAGGTAGTATTGGTTCCTGTGAGTACCCACTTCAGCGCTGGTGTCGCGATTGGCGCGGTATTTAAATTATATATAAATTGGTTTACTTATATAATAGAAATAATTATATTATTATTATATTTATTTATTGATAATTATTAAGTCGCAAACACGTATTAGTTTTGCTAATGAAAAACCAATAAAAGATCTCCACATTTATTGGTTTTCCATTAGAAAAAAGTGTTTGTAAATTTATAATTATCAACAATTAAAATAAATATAATAATAATACAATTATTTCTGGTTTAGTAGGAAGGTTAATAGAAATAATACACTGTATATAAAGCAATTATAAGGTATTTATTTTTGAAGATACTTTAATTTACGGATTTTTTTTCTCTATACGTACTACTTCGTACAATACACTTCCGCACCATTTTTGTATTGTAATAACAAAATTGATTAGCAAGAATGAACAAATAGCAGTACAGAACAAGTTAACTACTTCACTGACACAAACGTGATGAACTGACCATAGACAATGTATATCATAGATAAGTACTATAGATGGGCGACTCTAATAGAGCGAGACATCAGGTCGTTTTAGTTTATCTCCATACCGCATACGCGCTGATCGATGGCGGCGGGAAATATAAATTACTATTATTACAAAAAATTGGTATAAATAATCAAAACAAGAACAAAGTATTTATATATACATATATATATATATATATATATATATATATATATATATATATATATATATATCAAATACTTTATTCCTATTTTACGTATTTATTCCAACTTTTTATTATAAGAGTAATCTATTAATAACAATACACAAATTAGTTACATTTAACATTCATTTATTAAACAATAAATTATAAATATTACATATAACAACAGTTTCCATTATAATGAAGAGTAATTGACATCACAATTATAAGATATAATACAGTCTACGGTCAGAATATAATCATTAAATAAAAATGACAATGCATTGATATATCCTTCTGGAGGGATTTACACGACTTCACATAACACATAACACTGGCGAACCATATTAAAAACAAGCACTGTTACACAAACTGACTTGTATACTGAACGGCACCAGCAACAAAAATGGCGCATGAATGGCGAAACCACCAGACGGCAAACCCATACACAACCCAAACGAAACCACAGAGCACTATAACAATAGCAATTTTATAGGTTTAGTTTATATTTATATTATTGCATTTTGATTAAAAGTAACTGAAAATATTGAATTAGGTAGGGTATAATATACACAAATGTAAAGTTGAAAAATATTTATTAATATATAGGTGTGAAGAGTCGAAGATACATTACGGCTGAAAGTAACATACATATAAATATATTTGTCTGCAACTTCACTTCAATAGCATTTAAATACATATATTATAAATTAAAATATTCTTTTATAAATAGCTAAAGCAAGAGCCTTTTCTTGAAATGACCATGTAGCATGTTTCTTACTGACATTTCTAAACAGGCGTTCAAGAAATATTACACCTGTTGTGCTCAAGTGTTTATAAAGGTCCTTTAAATGTGAAAAAGTTGATAAATTTTGCCTACAAATAGCCAATTTCTTCTGAAGTTTACATACATAATAAGTTGAACTTACATTGCTGCCTAGATAATTTATAATTGACATTAGTGGCTAGAATTATAGGCTTAACTGATTTAACAGCTGTTGTCTTATTAGATTTCACATTAAGGACCTTAGAAATTTGCAAACTATAATTATGATCTGACTCAATACTAGAAAGTTTTATTCTCTTACATGGTATGGCAGGGCTATCTGAATCTGATTCAATAAAAGATGCAGAAGGCTGAATTGTATTATTATTTCCCTCAAAATGACCATGTAATACTAAATTTTGAGTAGTCTGAATAATCTGTATTAAATAAAGTAGGAATGGCTAGAAAGCGTAGACATGTTTTCAAACTATTAGTGAATCTATCATCAAAGTGCTCTACACAAATAACAAAGTTACCAACAGCTTCAACATTAGTATTAAAAGCTGAGCTAATAGAATCTAGCCATTTCTTTCTCCTTGAACATGTCCACAAAAGTTTAACTGATCTCCACCTCTGCAGTTATATGTATTCATACAATTGGGCACTACACAAAGATTTTTACCTGAAGCCATTACGCATATTATTGTCTAAACGAATAATATGGTTTGATTACTCACACCAAACTTTTACATACATAGAATTTGGAAAAGAAACGGGCACGTGCACGCGTGAAGCTAAAACATAACAAACAATATAACATCAAATTATATGTCTGTAAGGCGGGTCATCTAAATTCTGTTTAGTTCCTGATAATAGCAAGGAGGCTCTTTTTGGCGCTGATGCGGCCATATTGCCAATGCTTTGAAACCCCCCTGAACGAAACACAACAATCCAACTAGTCTCCCTTCTCACCTTGCTAGCCTCTCTCCTAGGCTTACGACGACAGCGCTCAGGTGGTCTGGAGGAAAATTACTGATCTCCATGAAAATTATGGTGGAGTCGCCACTGCATGATGTATATGTTAAATGACAGCGCTGACAGCAACTGACAGACCAGGGGGTTTCAACTTTTATGAGGGCTACCATGACACTGTTCCGTTGTAGTACAAACGACCGCCAGTGGCGCTGTGGTCGGCTTCCTGTCGCTTAGAATGACTGGTTGCATATAGTTATGCGAGAACAAAAATATCAAGGCTGCACTGGGCAACCATATATACAATAGCGAATATTTGTAATCTATATTAATCAATAGCAAATTACGCGCACATTCATAGTGATTACTGAGTTTGTTGGGTTCGTATGTTTTTCGCTCGTTTGTTCGCTCGCTCGCGTCCTAGTGTTTTATTTTGTTTTTGTCTACCTAAACATTAACTACTTCCGCTTGTATTCGCCCATTCTCTGGCTAGTGTTTGCCAGTTTTTGACGTTTTAAATTTGCAATAGTGTTCGCGTGTGTGATTTCACTCAACCGCCGTGGTATTTACAAATTTCTGACTTTTTATTCTGTGAAATTGTGCTGTCGAAGGATGTGACGACCAAACCATCCGTAAGACATCGTTTCCCAAACCCGACCAGGAAAGACAATTTAATGGTTACATGGATTAGCCTATGTGGTGATAATAAACTAATCAATAGAATCATTATTTTACCATCTAAGGTAATATGTGTGAAATACATTGCCAGTAAATTTGCATTTATATAAATGATGTGATTTGCTTATACAACTATTAGTTTAGTTTCTAGATTAAAAAGTTCATTCTTTGTTGAAATGTCCATTCCAATAATTTTAATTTTTATGTTAATATAATAGCAGCATTTTTCCTTTTATTATTATATTTTTATCTTGCCAACACTAACGATACATTTCACAAGGCACTTATCATCTGTACTATTTAATAATTTGAACAATATTGTTAAAAAAATGGAACAATTTATAATAGATAATTTTATTATAGAAGCAGATGTGTTTGAAGATGTGTTAATGGTTTTACATCAGATTTATTACTTCGTTTTCTTTTTTTATGTTATTTATGAACTATTTAAATGAATTAGTAATTAGTAAGCAGATAATGAATGTGTTGTAAAACAGTTAAGATTAATGCAACTACATATATTATTATTATTACACTTATATTGTTACATTTATATTTAGTTAATTTGTGTGTTTTATAGTAATGTAAACCGTTATAATTCGTGTAAAATATAAATTAAACATAACTTGCGTTTTTATTTTTCAACATTCGTATGAATTTATTTATATTTATTTCAATATAGAATGAACCAATTCAAAAAACCCGCGCGGTTTTTAGGTTAGTTTAACTCTGCAAACAAACTGTAGGAGCGTTTTACTCTGTCATTGACTAATGCATTGAAGTTGTTTATCTATAGTATCATTTATCTAGGTGACAGACATTACCGACAAAATAAGTAAACATAGCCGAGCAGCAAACCAACACTGCGACATGTGCGACACCAGCGCTGAAGTGGGTACTCACAGGAACTAGAGACAATGCAATTTTGCCCCCATAAGAGATAACAGCATGGTATTAGCAGGGAGGGAGAGTCCAACCAGGCGCTGTTATCTCCAATACAAAAGTTCAGGCGCGATTAAAGTGGGGGGACTAGTTCGCCACACACTCACATTGGAGCTGCTGTAGCATTTCCCCTACCGTCGAATCCCCCTTGCCGATAAACGTAATGACATTTGGCAGATTCGTTCAGTCCAGGGTGCTGAATCTAATAGGAAGATCGTGAAGCGCTAAGTATTGCCAAATCCCGTCACGAGATGGCGCTATTTTATGGAGATTTTATTTTTATGAGTTGGTTTTTCAGTAAAAATCTTGTTGGCACCACCCTTGCACACACATTTTCTCGATCCAGTTGGAGCCTGTCATTGCTGTCATTCGGCCGCATGGTGTCTGACACGTTTTGCTGTTTGATAGTGCTGTTTTATAGTGATTATTGTAATATAGACATAGTATTTCTGTTAATAATATTTAAAACTTGTTTTAGACGTTTGGTGTGTATTGTGCAGTTGTGAATTGTTTATTGACAATTTTCCAAGTAATTATGGATTATAGTAAGTGTATTCATGATTCTATATGTAAATTATTGTTTAGTAAAATGGTTTCGAAGTGTGTTGTTGAGGGTTGTAATAATACCTCAGCACATTATTCAGCTACCTCCTAAGAACAGTCTGCAGTAGTTTCAGTGGATTGCAGTAATTGGAAATTCAGTCAATATTACTAACAATGCTCGTGTATGTGCTGTTCATTTTGAACGACATTTTAGAAGGACTTCTCGAATGATACCGACCTTATATTTACCAGGTAGATTATATCGAATATAAAAATCAGCTAAATATTAATTGTTAGAAACGTAACTGCTATTGGTTTCAATATTATAGCTTCAGTTTGTGACCAAGGATCAACCAACTGTAAAGCTTATTGGATGCTTATTGAAGATACTAGTCCAAATGCATTAAAACAGAGATATGAACCAACTAAAGGTATTATATTGATAGATGATATTGAAATAATACTTTTATATGATTATCCCCATCTTTTAAAATGTATTCGCAATAATCTCCTCACTAATGGGGTATCTTGGGTTGCAAAATGGAAGCATATAGAAGATGCTTATTATTTAAATTCTAAACTTTTTGTGAAGCAATTGCACAAAATTACCAAAAACCATGTAAATCCAAGTCGTATCAATAAAATGAAGGTTTCATTATCTATGCAAGTTTTTATAATTATAATTCTACTGTTATTTCTTTAGACTAGAATCTCAGCAATTTTCAAGGATAACACTTCATAGAGAGATTCATCATCTATAGAACAGTTGCCCAGAACTATATTAAAATACATATGATAAAAATATTTTCATGATGCTGTGTGTATACATTTTACAATTGACTAATATAATAGTTATATTTTCATGTTATATGTTGTGTTTTCTTTATTTATTGACCCAAATATGAAATATATATTTAGAAATAACAGTATTTAAACATGAAAAACAGTTTATTGAACATTGAGATGTATTTAAATGGTATTTTTATAACAATTTATTGAATAGTACATGCTTGCCTTTAATTTATATAAATCATTTAAGAACGCAGATTGATATTACATTTTAATTAAATACTATTCAAAAATACATCGAGATATTTAAATAAACAGAATTTCATATTTTAAATACTTTTTTAAAATACTATTATTTATTTGAATTAATTAGCTTAGCACTGAACCATAACTCAAGGGTTCAGAGCTGAGCTGACATTACTGTCACGAGAGGGCGCAGACACTGGCTTCTAAAAAGACTACATTAAGTTGCCTATCTATCTTGTCTATGGTTCAGTCGTGTTTGTTTACATTCCGAGTTTTGTTGAAGCAGTATTTTTGAATTCGTGTTTAGTTTGTTGTGTGTCACTAACTAAAAATGGTTGTAACGTGCTGTGTTCCTAGTTGCAATAACAAGGGCAATGAAATAAGTTTACATAGATTCCCAATTTATGAGGAAGATGTAAGTATAAGCATTAATTTTTAATAACCTTAAAATAACAGTAGTAGTAGTTACTGTATTTGTTACAATTTGTAACTAGCTATTGACCTTCTGCCGTGTGTATGTATATGTGAGTGTTTGATTAAAATAACAATAATTTATTCTTATAGGTTTATAATATTTGGTTGAATCGTATCCAGAACCAAAAGTTATGTACAATGGATCCCCTAAAAGTATACCAATCTTACAAAGTTTGTGATGCACACTTTAGTCATTTTAGTAAGTTTGCAACAAATTCCAATAGGACAAATCTTATTTGTAGAAGTGTCCCAACTGTAAATTTGCCTGGATTTCACGATATTCCTACAAAGGAGAATTCTGTGTTGGCATTGAATTTAAAGAGACAAGGTAAAATATATTTAAATTGTTAATATAATTTAATAATTTGTGTAATAGTAATAAGTTTAAAAAATAAGCTTAAACTATTTTTTATGTAAATATACAAATATGGATAAAGTGTATTTTATTTACATAGTCTATTATATTTTAGGATCTCCACTAGAACGTGCAGAAAGACATAGAGATGAAGACTCTCAACAAGATTTTGTCTCAATTATTCCTGAAACTATTAATATGGATGATGATTGTAGTAATGTACATACGTACATGATAGTATGGTTGCGCATCACCCGTGTACAATAAATGTAACTTGTAACAAGCCAGTATTAAACGCATGAGTTTATAGTGCTCTGTGATTAAACGACAACTTGAGTAAACCACATCTCACCAGACTTAATTAATAACCTACAAATATCCAAACATCACAATGATCACCCAGGGCCCTCATTCCAAGTGATGAAAGTGATTGGATTGCTGACAATGTCCACTCCTATTTAGCAGGATATATTGCAAAGAGAATCTTTAAAAAGATTGGTGCATGTCAGCAATGCAAGTAAAATTTAATAGGTAATTATTCAACTCCCCTTATTAGCGCACGAGCGTATAGTCCCAAAGCGCTCACAAGACCAACCACTAAATTTTCAACCATATTTGGCAAAAGTTGTCAAGTTATGAAGTTTTTTTTACCAGTTTTTGCAACTGAACGTCACATAACTCAAAAGTTGATTGTAAAATTAAATAAATATGTATTGAATGAGGAATTATGTTGTGATCAACACAACATCAACAGTATTTTTGCGGAAATGTTCACGCAGTTTTATATATATATACGTGGACCAAGAACGTTAACAAAATTTTGAAAGGAGTAGACAGCCGTTACTGTAACGATACCATTAAGGCAAAAGCTTTTGCCAAAGCTCGAAAACAAAAGAAAAAGAAAAATCGAATCAATGCCATGAAGAATTTAATGTAATTTAGTTGTACTATGTTATATTACTATATATTTTATGTTATTGTTTTATTTTTATAAAATTATTTGTTGGTATTGTTATATATTTTATGTTACTGTTTTATTTTTATAAAATTATTTGTTGGTATTGTTATATATTTTGTGTTATTGCTTTATTTTTATAAAATTATTTGTTGGTATTGTTATATATTTTGTTATTATTTTATTTTTATTAAATTATTTGTTGTTATTGCTTTATATTAATATAAGTAGGACATTATTTTAATATACATACATTGTTATTACAGTATTTTTTTAAAGAAAAATAGAATATATGCATAAATAAAAGTATATAACATACCCAGATCGGGGAGCGAAAGTCCCGTTGTGGGCGAAATTTTGCGAATCACCTTTCACAGTTTTTCAGAGGTTTTCTGTGAAGTTACGGTATAAAATACCGGATGATTACAATCCTCTGAGCTTCTATAAAGATAGTTTTATACACATAATTATGTTGTATTGTTATATTTTTTAATTTTTGTAACTTTGTTTGATATTGTTCTTTTTTTGTAAAATTATTTTTGTTATTGCTTTATAATTACTTATAAGTACATAATGCAAATTACCATATGCAGCAAGGTTCAATACATTTTTTCTTTCTCTAAATTATATATATATATATATATATATATATAGATATTTTAATTACTAAGAAAATATAATTATGCTGCTATAATTAGCTATAGGGACAATTGATGAACATTGGTGGATATGGGAAAATTGTATGACTAATTATTGTAGTCTTAATTTAAAATAATATATTGTATGTTACTTTTTAAATTATTTGAACTATATGTATATGATAAATATATTTTGTAACATTTATACAAATATGATTTTTTTATATAAATATCCTGGAATATATGCTATGCATTTAAATATCCCGCCGGGTCCGTATCGATCGATTACGCAGCGACGCTAGCGCTGGGCGACAGAATGGGTAAACGAAAAGTTCGTGTGGATAATAGATAGAGAGGGCTATCTATATATATATATATATATATCTAACATTGTCTATGAGACCAACTGCGTGAATTCGTGTCGCAAATGTGCGCACGGACAGACAACCAGACGTAACCCCTCTTCGCCGCGCGCGCTTCGCCACACGTATCCCTACGGTTGTTCCTGGTTGTTCGTGCATTCGCCCCTTGGCACTATACACAATAATTCCAGCGCGAAATACTTTTCAAATAATATCATTTTGGTAATTAATATTATTGCACTAATTATAATATAAATAATGCATTAGAGAAAAAAATAAGAACGTTTTCACAAACTTTGGGGTATTTAATTTTTAAAACTGTACTACTATACCAATTTTTATGACAGGAATTTTTAAGAATTCGTGTATTATAATTGGGATAAACGGTTTTATGTTAAAAATGTCCATAATTAAATTTGAATTGTGTATAAAACGGAACAACAAGACCATATCATATTTTGTTAAATTGCATTTTAAAATACATCCTTCTAATGGTGCAATTAATAGAGTTTCACATTTATTGCACACACGTGTACACGTTCTTCCAGACATATGGAATCCTTTAAAACATACATTTATACTATGATTGGGGTCCTCTCGTTGATTTTTTATTCGTATAGGCGGTGATGATTTGGTTTGATTTGGGTTTTTTTTAGTTACTTCTTCAGTTTATTATTTTTTATTATTTTTCCATGCCTCCTATCTGTTAATGTATAAATATGATACAAATAATAACGATTCTATATGATTTTATTTGATGTAATTGTAAATATATTGCATTATTAAATTAAAAGAATACCAACACATTGTTGAGATATAATATAAACGCGGTAACAATTTTAAATCCGGGCGCCCACTATTATAAATTCGCGCGCGTAATGCGAGCGGGGGCAAGCCACTCGGGCAGCGCGTCAAACTACCGATCCTCGCCAGGTCAAACGAGCCGACGGCTGATGAATATGCCCTGGTATTAGGCATCAACTTTTATGGACGATACCGTAACACTGTTGCGAGAGAGAGATAGAATTTGGATAGTATGGGAAACGGCCTGTCAGGTGGCGCAAATGTCGCCACCTATTTATGGGTTGCATATATTTTTGAAACAGGGCAACCAGATATACATTTAAATGTAAATTTGGTGGAAGTGAGTGGAGAACAACGAATGGAGAACAAGCAACGAAATAGAATGAAGTAGAACGCGATTCGGTCTACTGCGCATCCAAATTTAGGGGGTCGCCATGGGGGCCGCCATCTTACTTTTCGATCGTATAATAAGTTGCCTATTTGTGTTTACATCCACAATTTCAGACGCAGTGTTTACATAGTTTTTGAGGTTATTATTAAAATTATTTGTGTTCTGGAGTAAACTGAGCAAATATAACTCTAGCAATTATTGCTGATGCTAATAGACGCTGTAGTGTTTTATTAAAGTGCATTTACATATCGTGTTTGTGAAATTTTATTATTTAGTGTGTGTTGTTTTTAACGGATATAGACCGAATTTCCCATGTTTTTAGTGATATAGACACTGCCTACTCTTGTTTTTATGGTTTAACTTAAATATATGCTGATATATTAGTGGGTATTTTATATATATATATGTATATATACCAATAAAAGTTTGTGATGGTAGCAATATGAGGTGTATTGTCCAAAGCTGCAGTAGCAATTATCACAGTGATAATAATATTATATCATTTCACAGCTTTCCCAAACATGGTTATAAAGAATGGATATCCTTAATTGGTATTGCTGGTAATTGGAAATGGCAAAAAAGTAAAAAAATATGTTCAAAACATTTTGAAGATTGTTGGATTAACAGAACTGGACAATCAGTTAGATTGATGAAAAGGTGCTGTTCCATCATTACAATTACGAAAAGAAGATATTGAACAGGGTGAAAATTCAACTTTGGTTGCACAAACTGAATCAAAACTGACGGGAAGGAATATAGATGAGACAATATCTGCCAGAAAAAGTAAGACTCTGATGATTCTACTATTTCTGTAGATTCTATCCAAGGACTTTCTTCTGAAACATCACAATCTACAAAGAAAAAGGAAAGTCTTAGTGCCACAGGAAGGGACCTTTTTGAAGATTTTACAATACCTGAAAGAGGCAATTTACTTTGCAAGAAATGAATGAATCAACTTTTTCTTCAGTAAATGCCTCAGTTTCAGAAAAAAACAGGTACTGCATCAGAAACTAGTTTATCTTCATGCCAATATAAAAGGAACCGTCAAATTATTCAATCCTCCACTTCTGAAAGTAGTGACACAAAAAAAAAAGAGAAGGAGATTACTTAATATATTCCATAATTACAGTTGCAACTCGGAACAGTATAAGAATAAATTTACTAAGTTGTTTAAAAAAATACAACTACAAAATATATTTGCAGAGTTGTTCATCATGGCCTTATACTTAAGAAAGGGCAGGAAGATATGATCAGCAGGAATAGCACAAAACATATAATTTGCTTTTATACTTCATCTGCCATTCATTAATTATAATGTATGTATGTCATTTACTTGTAAGTGTCTGATTATTATAATATATTATATATTTATTATTGAAATATAGCACTAAAATGTGTCATTTATTTTATTGTCCTGAATTACTAAATTTTTATATATATATATATATATATATATATATATATATATATATATATATATATGTATATGTATGTATGTGTGTGTAGTGGATTCCAATGTATTTAAATATTTAAAATAATCAAATAAAAATATAATCTGAATAACATTTAAAAATGTAAAACATTTAATGCAACTTCAAATACATATTTAGTTAAAATTGCGAATGTAAACAAATATAGGCCACTTGTTATACCTGGAAATCCAATATGGCAGCTTTCAATTGGCTCCTCTCGCGCAGGTACGAAACGCATTCTACTTCATTCTAGTTCGTTGTATTGTACACAATTTCGTAAACGTAGTGATGTTTTTCAAAATAGGTGTAACAGGGATGGACTTTCCCCTGGCTGATTTTCACCAAAAACTAAAAAAGACGGGGTTACGTGATATGATGGCAATTTTTTTTCCAGAGATGGTCTGAAAATGATTAGGGAATCTTATACAGAGAATTTGCACACAATTGTTGGTCCGCACTATTACAATAGTTTATCTATATTTCGTATAATAATGGGAAAAAATGTTTTACTTTCAAGTATGGATAAAGTCTTGAAATCGTGCAAAAAAAATAGAAAAAGTTTGACCGCCGTTCGTCTGCGACAAATTATTTCCACGTTTTTAGAAACCAGTGCATATTTCCAAAAGTGTGCATGTGGTTATTATCTCATATAACTTAGTTTTGCTTGTTTTTTTGGTGGAAATCCGTCGGGGAACAGTCCATTTTTACCAACTATGATATTTCCGCAATGTCACATAATTACGGTTTGTTTAATATATATATATATATATATATATATATATATATATATATATATATATATATATATATATATTATTATATTAGCTCGTCTAAATCTTTGCAAAATTTTCTGGGTACCATAACCTGTGCTTCTTATAACGATTTTTCTTATTATATTTTTCTTATTGCCGGAATAAATAATAATAACTATAAAAATATTATATTATTATTGTTGTTACTAAATTTTTAAATTTTTCATAAATATGTTTGTTACTTATGTAAATACGCATGTTTTTAGCATCTACTTGTAGGGGGAACAAATAATATTTTCAGTCGGTCGGCACAATAATAATATTTGTCATGTCATTTTATTACAGTTGTTCTGTTCTTCATTATGTACGTATATTATGATTAAATTTAAAATATACATGGTACCACCAACCACCGACTAAGATCCTAAATTTCATTATGAATCTCTAGGTTCTAAAATTATTTCCATTAGAAATAACACCATAGATAATTGACGGTATGTTTATTTAGGATTGCACGCCCGGCCGCGTACCGAATATTTCCGCGCCACGAAGTATGCAGCAAATTTTGAATATATTCTACAGTTGTTTCATTTTCAGCAAAGCTAAAAGAATTCATAAAATAGTTACGGTGACCATATGTCCTTTATTTAAGAGGACAGACCTTTATTTAAAGCGTGAAAAGTATCAAGATTAATATTATTTAAATTATTATTATGTGTAATAATTAAGATTGTTTCATTCAATTTTAATGTATGCATGCTACTATTTTCGTAATAATGTTATAAACTTATGAATTGTACAAGGTATCTTTTTATTTTCTTCGATATGTCTTTATTTTCCAAAACAAATATGGTCACCGTATTTAAAATTAAATTAAATCCAGATGGCGACTTCTGGGCGCCCTAAAAACACACACACCCAATTATATTGTCACGTTACCGCGACACAGAAAATGCGAACATTTTATTGCTGTTTTTATTTTTTGAGGGTTCTGTTTAAAATAGAAAACTTGACCTTTAACATCGGATAAATATGCAGATTTATTTTAAAATATTCAAATTATTGTAATGAGTAATGCAATTCATAATTAATATATAATGATTTTGCATAATTTATTATATTTATTATTAGATTATAATATCTTTGAATTATAGGAAGAACGTTAATCAACAATGACCATGAGTATGCTAAACAACCATTAGTAGATGAAACAGCTAATCAGGAAATAGATCCAAAAACAGAAGAGCATTTTACAAGAGCAACAGAAACATTACATGAAACATGTACAGAAGTGGATACTCCAACTATGAAACGAAAAAGTAAGGATTTTATTATAAAATTAACTCTTATATATTTCCCACCTAAGGTTCATAATATTATCTAATTTTGTAAATCTAGCTTGTTGCACAATTTAGAAATTATATGTTTATTTATTTTTAGGATGTTCAATACTGGATGAAGTAGGAGTTACCCACGCCCGCGATTTATCGCCAAAGGCACGCACATTATATAATAGAATCCAGTCGTTGCGTAGGGCAAATGCTCGTTTAGTTAAACAAAATAAACGGTATGGTAAAAAATTAAAATCATTAACTAGGGACCAACTTGTCGATGAAGTTACTAAAAACCTAAACTGCGATATTGCTGACTTTATAAAGACGCAAATAAATTTGGCAGGAAACCCATCCAAAGGGCGAAGGTACTCCTTAAATGATAAAATAATGGGTCTAATATTATACAAACAAAGCCCTAAAGGTTATAAATTTTTACAGAAATTTTTTTGTTTACCGTCAAGAAATACAATGATGGCTTTGTTAAGAAACATTATATATTGAAGCTGGTATAAATAAGCACATATTTAATAACATAGCAACTAATGTTGCTAATCTCAATCCTAGTGAACGATTATGTGCATTAATGTTTGATGAGATGAGTATACAATCTCATCTTGATTTTAACTATCATTCAGGTTCGTTTGATTGTTTTGAGGATTGTGGTGACAATCGAAGCAAACACATTGCTAATCATGTGACGGTGATGATGTTGAAGGGTATTCAAAAATCCTGGAAACAGCCCATAGTTTATACCTTTTCAAAAGGACCACTAAAAACTGCAGGTCTAGTGAAATTAATTAAAGAGGTTATAAGAAAATGTCACATGGCAGGTTTACAAATTATAGCAACAATTAGTGACCAAGGTTCAACCAATCAAGCAGCCATTAATAATTTAATGGAAGAAACAGTGGGCAAACAAAAATATTCTAAAAATTATATGGTTGATAATCATAAAATTATTCATATTTATGATCCTCCTCATCTTATAAAGGGAATTCGTAATAATTCATTAAAAAGAAATTTGATATGGGTACAAGAAGATGGTACAATATGTTCTGGATCATGGGACGATATAGTAATGCTCTATAATATTGACAATGGACCACTTGAAACACGTGTCATTCATAAATTAACGGAAGAACATATTGACCCTAAAAAGATAAGACTAATGAAGGTAAAATTTGCCACACAAATATATAGTAAAACAGTGGCAAATGGCATTAAATTTATGTTGTGTTCTTC
Source organism: Lordithon lunulatus (assembly GCA_963942505.1). NCBI lineage: Eukaryota > Metazoa > Arthropoda > Insecta > Coleoptera > Staphylinidae > Lordithon > Lordithon lunulatus. Next base: position 38,802,096 of record OZ012674.1, on the reverse strand, counting down.
CTCAACTGGAAGCAATTAGGTCCACAGGCTGTAGGAACAGCAAACCTTTTAGAGTTTTTTGACACATTATTTGATAGTGTAAATGGTACTAATTTATATAGTAATACTAAAAACAAACAAAAAGTGGTACATAAACCTTTAAAATGTGCTGCTTCAAACACTTCTGGTCATATTGAATTTTGGGCAGAGGCAAAAACAAATTTACGTAAAATGTATTTTCAAAAAGTTGGAACAAATGAAAAACATGTTCCACCATCATTAATAAATTGGGTGGTAACAATCAACGGAATGGAGGAAATTCTTAAAGTGGTCCACAAATTTAATTTAACATTTTTCAAACCACGTAAAAACCCGTGGTTTGAAAAAGGACCCTTTGGAAAATTTGTTTGGGCAAATAAGGCAACATGGGTCCAGAAATAATAATCCCACTGTCTCTTTATTTAAGGCTCATTTTAAAACATTATTTATAAATAATTTTGTAACTAGGCATTCAATTACGGCAAATTGTGAAGAAGATGATTTCACTAACTTTATTAAATCTGTAAAATCTTTTGTATGTCAAGATAAAAATTATGGAGTAATTGATGAAATTAATATAGATAGTTTGAATAGTATAGTAATACCAAGTACTGTATTTACATATATAGATAAAGTCAGTTTAGGATATATTGGAGGTTTTGTTGCCAAGAAATTGAAATCTTTTCTAGATGCATGTGAAGATTGCAAATATAATGTAATTTGCAAAAATAAAATAGAAGTGTGGCATGATTTAATAACAGATCGGGAGTGGGAGTGGAATTTCAAATAAATTGAAATATTGTAGACCTGAATTTTTACGTGGAATATGTCAATGCTACAATCTCATAAAAATTATCCTACCCAAGGTTGCTTATAAACCAAATGGGTACAAATATTTAGTCAAGTATTTGAAAAATAATGTACATTTTAATTTTTTTATAAAATGTATGCATGAAACAGAACTAGTCAATAAAATAATAGAAAAGTTTAGTTTAATTATTACATACAACTGGACTGTAGGTATTAATAAAATATTGGTAGGTACTGATAGTAGATTAAGTAGAAGGGATGAAATATCGCAAGAAGCAAGGGAAATATATTTAAGCCGCCGAAAAAAGAAAACTAGGCTCTAGGGCAGTGGTGCTCAACCTTTTCCTTGGCTCATGCCAATGTAGAATTTAAATTTTGTAGGTTACTCTAAATTTAAAAAAAAAACAATATGTTATAACAACAATAGAAATTTATATTTTTTTTTATAATATGATTTCTTTCTATATCAAATATCCATGTCTGCAATGATAAAATGAGTCACATCAAAAATTGACCTAAGTTTGGCACCACTGCTCTTGTGTATACATTATAAATTTATTAAAATGTACATTATAATTCAGATTGACTAAACTTATTTATTTGTCGTATGTAGATTGTCATTGATAATACTGTAATAATTCAGGTGTATAATATGTGGTTGTTTACATAATGATTTCCCTGTTGTTTATACTATTCTTCTATATATTTGTTGCAAATATATTATATTTACTGTTTTCAATGTATCTAAAAATGATTTTAATTTCCTGGAAACAAAAATGTATTACAAACTGTTTATTGATATATGTAGTACAATATTGATGTATTATGACTATACAATCTAATATTTCAATATTAATTTCCACTGTATTTCTTTTTTCATGTATATTTTGACAAAAAATGCATTTTGTAAATTTAATTTAATTAATGGAGTTATCATTTAATAATTTGCCTTTCTTGGATGTCTATGATTTTATAAGTAATTATTCTAGTAAAATATGTTTTAAATAAGAATATTGTTGGGTTATTATTTTTTCACTCATGGTGCCTTCGCAGAATTTTCACCATACATTGATTATTGCTTCACAATTTGTTATTGTTCGTTTTTTCCTTTACTCCACTTGTTTGGAAATACAAATTATATATATTTGTTTGCTACTTTTCAAATTTGATATGATCAGATATGTTTGGAAGTATATTTTCACACTATCAAATAATTTGTTAATAAACTTTCTAAATGTTTGTAGTTCTGATACAATCGCAGAGAGTACTGATTTTCTATAAATCTTATTGCAATATCCAGTCATTATTATTACTATTATTAGTGTAGCACATTTTATATTTATTGTCTTATATGGATGAGTCAAAATAATATGGAATTTCGTTAATTTTAGATGGTACATGTGGTTCAAGTTTTAAAATAGCTTCTATATAGTACAAAAAGTGGTAGCATAATATATAATACACATTTTCTTTGCTTGTCTTATTATTTCTATTTCAATCAATGTATACTAAACATTTATTGATGTGGAATTTCATAAATATGAATTGGATTATGTTTGTCCAATTTGTTTTTCTCTAAATTTTGAGTTGTTGACTGTTGCTTGGTTTATGTGAACATTGCTTATAGCTGTCATAATTTGATAGCCTGCACTTTAACATTTTGTTATTAAATATTTAATTAGTTTTACTCTATAAAGTTTTTGTGAACTATAAAATATTGGTTTGACAGTTGAAATCTTTTCATAATCCTGTAGCATGGCTAATAATGTATTTGTGACATATCTACAATCTCATGAACTTACCATTAATTTGAATTATAGTTAAAATAAAGTTGATCTATAACCATTTCATAAAACATTAATGCATCATTTTTTTCATTGATTATTGATTAGTTCTATGTCTTATGTTATTAAAAATGTTCTCATTATGGCAGTATCAATTTAGAGTTTGTAACTGAATACTAATGTCATTAAATTTTTGAATGTTAAACAAAATAAAGACTGTAACAATGTATACCCTTTCCAGCTAATCTGTAAGCATTGTATAGACTAATTATTTTATCATTAGCCTCATGTTAAATGTAATATCCCTAAGAATTTACAACCCTGCCAATTATAGCTTTATTTGTTTAAGTTAGTAAATATATAATTGAATACATTTTACAACAAAGGTTTAGTTGAGTTTTTCCATCTACATGTTAATTCTTTATTAAGTATATGATTTATTACTATTACCATTTGTTTTATTTAACAGCAGGATTGGATTGCAAAACATACAATATATAATAAACAATTGAATTTAATAATTTTACTTACTTATACAGTGAGAGAGATAAACATAGGTATCACTATTCTGGTATAAAATAATAATCTCTCAAGATAAATACTATGGATAAAATATGAATTAAATTTTATCATGTCAAATTATTAATTTCTTATTATATTTCTTGAGTATTGTACGGTAATTTAGATACCATAGAGATAATTAGCTCTGACTTGCAATATGTTAATATTATTATAAAGTGTTAGCAATAATAAATAAGTAAATGTATTTATTACTAATCTAATATACTTAGTTTATAGGAGAATATTATAATTATTACTGTTAATTTTAAATTGAATAAATGTACTGTAATATAATTTTCTGTCTTTATTTTTTTTTAAATAATAAATAATTTATATTTATTTGGATCATATCAGTCAATTCAAATGTCCCGCTCACAAGTTTACCGCGGGCGCTAACTCTGTCAACACTCGATACATTGCAGTTGTCTATCTATAGTATTATTTATCTAGGGTATTAGCACAGATTAGCGTTATTATATATAACGCTAATCTGTGGTATTAGTTAGGCCAGTATCACAATATAACCACGAATTTCGCTTATATTTCATCATGACGACTCATATCCAACGAATTATAAGACCTTATAGTTTGTTGATTATACCACATTCATTCGCTAATCATTAATTATATTCTAACATCAGACGTCAAGAATATAAAGAAAGAAGTAATTTATATAATAAAGTATGTAGCTAGCCTTACTTTCAACACACGAATAATTCCGAAAATCGCCGATTCCGTTTGACATGTTCCTGTAAACACGTATTTATTTGTTTGTCAAAAACAAAACTTCAAAAAGTGAATTAAGTTATCGGCACGTATAAGTTGGAAGCGCATTGTGCGAGTGTTTTAGGGAAATCAACAATCGACGAGAGGTCGCATCATCTTGTCTATGGGTCGCATAAACATGGCACGATGTTCCGAAAGTTTATAAATAAAGCCACAAACGGTATAACCTCAAAATACATATTTTAATACTCAAAATTAATTACAATGAGTTTGTTTACAGGCATAGAAGGCAGGAAACAAAAGGCAGTTGAATAAAGAATAACATAGACATCAAGCATTGCAAATGAGGAGAAATAAGTAAGTTATTTATTTTTATCATACGTTTAAGTTACAATAACAATATATCTCTTTAAGAAGAGTTTTCTAATACTTTAATATGACTTCAGTTACACCCTTTGCAATGTTATTCAATGTACATTTATTTGCAAAAATGTCTTTGTTAGAACTGATTTCTGGGGCTGCTTTCTGAAAGTTATAATAATACAGTTGAACGTATTAGCTGTTTTTGTTTATTGCTCTAAGCTGCTCTGGGCTTATTGTCCCTTGTTCTATTTTTCATACAAGCTGCTCCTGATGCACACAATTCAACCTCATCCCTTACATTACTGCACTTTGTACATGTATTCATTATTTACATGTGTATATAGTGAGGTTACAGTTGTTGACTAAGTCGGCACACATAGATAGGAGTTATTTAAGTAAATTATATTGTTACTACTCTTATGTAATTGTATTGTTGCTATTCTTACTCTTACAGTTAGAAAATGTGCATATGATGGTAGTGAGTTCTATTTTTGTTTTGTTTCAAGTTGGTTGGACATTTAATGTTCAGAGTGACTAGAGATATTAAATGAAAGCAGCTATGGTAGAGTTTTAGCATAATTTTATGGTGTGATAACCTAATAACAAGGTTGTTGAGAAAGCTTCTAGCATTTTTGTTATAATTTTGATTCAAGTGTACCTTTGTGATATCAAAGAGAACCATATGTATACCACAAAAACACTTTATACCAATAATAAGTGAGGGATATGACACTAATCTATTGGTGAGAAGTCCTGAAATAAAACAAATTAGACAATTAATGCAACCAGCAATATTATGATTTATTGATTTCAACTTTATTCATTAACTAATAAATAATGAGTGCTTGTGTGTGATATTTCTTTTTATTAGTGCCAACACTATTCCCTTACATATTTTGTAAAACTTGTGAGTGTAGTAGAGATTCTATAATTTTGAAATTGCAGGTATCAACAAGTCCAGGCTACAGCGTTTCATTGTTATAATATCTAATGTAACCATAGGGCTTTGTTTGTGTATATACATAATCAGTTGACATTGAACATTTCTGAGCACTTTACAACCAGAAGGTATAGGTAAGAATTGTAAGAACAATCTAATCGTTCTAGTATCATTTAAGGGTGGTTTGAAATTTGTGATAAACCCATTCTATGTATTGGGAATAGTTCACAAAAGAAGCTATATTTAATGCATGCCATTGAAGTAAACATAACCTCAAATTACAACGACGTTTTCATTTAATTAAGTCGCTAATAGATGAACTTTTAGGGAACTTGGGGGAGAACGACGAACATGAAGGAGGAGGAGGATGATGAGTTTATGGGCAGGACAGGATAGAACAGCGATGGGCAACTGCCGGCCCGCGGGCCTAATCCGGCCCGTTACGATGTTAAAGTTGGCCCGCGGCATAAATGAAAAATTGTGCAAGCAGTGTGACGAGATTGCGGTGTAGAAAAACTTTGCGCAAAGATGATGATGATTGTGAATGCCAGACAAAGACAAAATACATTAAAAGGGTGAGATGGAGAACTTCGCAAGCTAAACGTGCATTTCAATCGTGTGCAACCTGATACTTTGAGCGACTTTGAGAGACGAACGCGGCGACTGCGGTCGCGGACGCACACGTGCACACACGTGGTTGAAAAGTTAAAACTATTTTAGTGTTTCATGAGCCACGGGTAGGTGCGTACGTGCATCGTGGTTGTTTATTAGTGTGCTGTGAGCTAGAGAACAATTCGAATTTAATTTTAATTTATTACAGCCCATAAAATGAGCCAATTAAAGAAGAGAAAAATTGATGGCGAAGGCCGCAGTTTTAATGATAATTGGACCTTCAAATATTTAATTACAAATATACAAGATAAAGCCGTATGTTTGGTTTGTAATAAAACTATTTCCGTTTTTAAGGAATATAATTTAAAACGGCACTTTTCAACCAATCATTTCGACAAATATAAATTATTTTCGCCAGAGCAAATGAAAGTTGAAACAGAGAAATTAAAAAATGGTTTAACTAAACAACAAAATACTTTCAAAAGCCTGTCAGAGACAGATAAAGCTTTAACAAAAGCTGGATACATTGTTGCACATAAAATTGCGAAACAAGGCAAAACATTTTCTGATGGAGAATTTTTTAAGGAGTGTTTGTTAGATGTTGCCGAATTATTAATTCCTGATAAAAAAACTACTCTTGAAAAAATTAGTCTCTCACGAAGAACAATTGTAAGACGTATAAATAATATTTCACATAACTTGTGTGATCAATTGAAATTAAAATTGGAAAACTGCACTTATTATGCACTGGCTTTAGACGAGTCGTGTGATATTACCGATACGAGTCAACTTCTAATTTTCATTCGAGGTATAAATGATCGATTTGAAATTATCGAGGAATTACTTTCTACATGTCCTATGAAAGGCACCACCACTGGCGAAGACTTTTTTACAGCGATCCAAGAAGTACTGGAAAAACAAAATGTTAAGTGGGACAAAATTGTCAATATTACAACTGATGGGTGTCCCAGTTTTACAGGAAAAAACATTGGATTGTTAAAAAGAATAAGTGATGACATAAAGTGCACTCCAGGAAAAGAAATAATTTTTTTACATTGTATTTTACACCAAGAAACACTTTGTAAAAAGGTTCTGAAACTAAATCACGTGATATCACTTGTAACAAAGGTTGTAAATTTTATCCGTGGACGAGCATTAAACCACCGTCAATTCGTAAACTTTTTGAAAGAAATTGAATGTGATTTTAGTGATATTCCTTACCATACGGAGATTAGATGGCTAAGTCTTTCAAAAGTATTAAAACGATTTCACAATTTGTTAGATGAAATTGTGAACTTCTTAAATATTAAAAACAAGCTTAATGAATTTGAAGAACTAAAGAATGAACAATGGTTGAATGATCTTTCCTTCTCAGTTGATTTATTATCACATTTGAACGATTTGAATGTTTCATTACAAGGAAAGGGACTTTTTATTTATGATATGTACACAAATGTTACCTCATTTACAAGTAAATTAAAATTATTTTCTCAACAGTTTCAACAGGAACAGTTGATTCACTTTCCAACTTTAAAACAAAGGGAAAATAACTTAAAAAGTACTGATTATGAAAAATATGAAATGATAATAAAAGATTTATTCACGGAATTTCAAAGAAGATTTAAAGATTTTAATAAAATTTCTAATGATCTTGCATTAGTAAGTCTACCATTTGCTTTTAATGTCGATGATGCACAATCCAGTATTCAACTAGAACTGATAAATTTACAATCAAGTGCACTATTAAAAAATCAATTTACTGAAAAATCAGTACCGGAATTTTATGCTTCGTTAAATCCGGAAATTTTCAAAAATATTCTGGATCATGCACAAAAATATCTGGCGTTCTTTGGATCAACTTGCCTGTGCGAAAGTACATTTTCGTTAATGAAACATACAAAAAGTAAAATCAGATCGAGAATAACAGATGAAAATTTGGACGCAGTTCTTCGAATTTCTACTAGCGAATTAGATCCTAAGTATGATGTAATAATAGATCAGGAACATTCTAAATTTAATCCATCACATTGAAGATTGAGGAAAGTTTATTGTAATCATTGCAATAATAAAAGTGTTAATTTCAAATTTTTATTTTTATTTATACTTTATTCCCATTGTGGTAAATATGTATTTATTATTATTCTTATTTTCTACTCTGTTAATTGTTTTTCTATTCAAATAATTTCACATTTTTTAATTAGATAACTAATTTTTGGTAGCCCTTAATTTGCAGTGCCGTATTTCTAATGCCCCCGAATTTTCATTGTTTTTCACGAAAAATGTTCATAGTTTTATTTATATAGTATATATAAAGTATTATATATATATATATATATAGTATTATAAATCGCTCGATTTGATCAGGCCCGCATCGTCAGAAGAAAATTGAAAATTGGCCCTATGCTGAAAAAAGTTGCCCACCCTTGGGATAGAAGGTGAGAAGAAGCTGGATATGAAAACGGACTTATATTTGGCTTGTATCTGCTGTAACTAAGGCTAAGGTATCAAATTATTTCTTTAATGTTCTTTAATCTTATGATATAATGTCTGTGTTAATCTATGTTTATTTAATTGTGTTTTTAAACTAATTGCTCTTTTCTACTGCCTAGATGCACCAGATAGCCGTGGTGGAGTGCCCTCACGTTATTTGCCTCCAGTCCTGTAATAGCAGTCAGGCGTATCTTAAGAGAAGAAGCAGGACAGCAGACACACACAGGCCCAATTATACATCCAGATGGTAGGGGTTGATCACCATCTACTTTTGATAAGGAGATTGATTTGAGACAGCATTTCAACCTGAGCAGCCCACACAGGCACTCATGTAAACAATTGTTGAGAAAAGTTGTTATAGTTATAACAATTGGTCTGAAACTTTCAAATTTCATTCATTTTGATATATGAAATCATAATATATTGTTTCAGCTATCAGCGAAAATTCATTCACCTGAAAGCAAATTATCGCTGCTTTTCAGTGACTTGTTTCTCACTAGATAAAATCTATGCTATGCATTTTTGAACAGGCTGTTTAATCTAGTTTAAGATAATAACAAAAATAATATGTTGATAGTACTATTTTTTTGAGATATTGACTGAAAACAACCACCATGTTGTTTGAAGTTTATCAGACATTATACAAAAAATACTAGCCAATTTTTTCCCCTGAAATTCTCAAATTACATTCATTTGAATATATAGAATATAAATGGAAAATTTGAGATTGATTAAAATAAGTTAAAATTTTATGAAAATATTTTCAGTAGTTTCTAACAAACCACAAGTTCTGTTTCATACCAGTTAGAAACAAACTCTAAACAGTTTTAGGTAGCCTGATTCATCTATTTTCAGATAATTATAAAAAATAACTACCTTAGTTGTTTATTTTTAGAGAAATATAATAGCGCGTGATTTGCTTATTTTTAAAATTGTTTGCATTGTTACAATTACAATTGTTATTTAATGGTGCACACGGGCGCGAAAGGTTGAAAATTCTAATGACATCTAACATTATATAAAGTTCCTATATTTATATAGGAATATCAGTCCTTCAATACACCTGAATCATTGCTTGCCCAGTTTAAAATACAGGAAAGACAACATTCAAGTGAGTTGATACGACATGAGGTAATGTGAGATAACATGCACAAGCCCTATGGTAAAATTAGATGTTACAATGGTAAAAGGAGTAGCTGGAGCCTGGAATTGCTGGTACCTGCAATTCCAAAATCCCTTGTACACTTGCAAGTTTTCAAAAATCTGCATAAGAATGGTGATGGCAATAAGAAGAAGAAGATAACATCACACTCAAGCACTCTTGTATTTATTATAATACTATCGTAATATTGTTGGTTATAATAATTGTCCCATTTTTTATTGTTGCAGGACTATTCAACAATAAATTAGTATTATATGCCTTAAATGTAGTCAACTAAACACTTAATTAATGGTATCAACTGTTTTTGTGTTTTAAATATGAATCACTTTGATGTTTGAATCAACTTTCCAAAATTACACCACCAAAATGCAACCAATTTTATCATCACACATCAGTGATAATTAATACTGGTGAGCTTGTATTGTAGAGTTTTAGTGTAATTTTATAGTGTGATATCCTAATAAAATGTGTGATGGAAAAACTGGTTGCATTTAGGTATTGTAATATTAAAAATTTGATTCAGTCAACCATATTTCAAACTCGGTAAACAGTTTATACCATCAATAAGTGTTCAGTTAATTACATTTAAGGTATATGATACTAATTTATTGATGAATAGTCCTGCAAGAAAGAAAAATTACACCATTACTACAATCAACAATATAATGATTCATTTATTACTATCTTATTCATTAAACTATTATAATCAATAGAGAATGCTTTTGTGTGATATTATCTTCTTTTTAGTGCTATCAAAATTCCTATGCAGTGTTAAGTTATGATGGAAAAATCACCACTGGCACCAAAATGTTGTGGAATCATGGAAATTCCGCTGCTAATGACACCAATGGTTGAGGATAACCATTGCTGAATACCAACTGTTCCTCTTGGAACATCATCGGGAGGAAATGGAAGCAACTCTTCCACCATCTCAAGAACTGAGGACTAAAACTAATGCTGTTAGGTGTTATTTAAAGTTGTGGATCTTATGTGTGTGAAAACTGTGATGTGTGTATGGCTTCTTGGTTATTCCATCACAACAGCAGATTTTGGAAAACTTCAGTGTAGAAGAGATTCTACAATCGTAGAGTTTCTTCTACACTGCAAGTAGAATTGCAGGTATCAACAAGTCCAGACTCCAAATACTCTTTTCATCATTATAACATCTACTTTTACCATAGGGCTTGTGTATGTTCTTTCACATTACCACATCAAGCCACTTGAATGTTGTCTTTCCTGTGTTTTAAACTGGGCGAGCAATGATTCAGGTGTATTGAAAGACTGAAATCAATACACACACACATATAAATGTAGGAACTTTTATAATATTAGTAGT